>CM053029.1:286346705-286464496 GCA_028564925.1 Lithobates sylvaticus
CAGGTGGCTACTGAGGGGGAGATGCCTATGTGAGCAGTTTGAAATGAGACCACATGGTGGTCAGACCAGGGGCAAATCATAATGTCCGCCTTGGGTGCGTTGGCTAGTAAAATTGGGGTGGACAAAATATAATCCAACCTGGCATAGCTTCCATGAGGGCTGGAGAAGTGGGTGAATTCCCTGGAGCCCACGTTTAAGGACCTCCAGGTGTCTATCAGCTGAAGGGAGGTCAGGGCTTTTGTCAGGGATTTTGGGAAAGTTTTTGCATAGTGCGTGGATCTACTTCTGTCCAGTACGGGATGGGCTACAGTATTAAAGTCTCCACCCACAATCATGTGGGGGGAGGTGTACCTATCAAGTATCTGCAGAAATTCTGTGAAGAATCTACTATGTGCAGAGTTGGGAGCATATACATTTGCTATGGTTATAGCTTTGCCCTGGATGTGCCCTTGTAATATAATGAATCTGCTGTTGGGGTCTTTGAAAGAGTGAGATATCTCAAAAGCCACATTGTTCTTAATAAAGATTGCAACCCCCCTGGCCTTGGTCTCAAACTTGGTGTAGTAATTCACTTTAAAGGCTTTATCAAAAAAGCAAGGGTGGGATTTGGAGGAGAAGTGGGTTTCTTGTAGTAGTATTACTTCCGCGCCAATCTGTTTGTAGAATCTAAATGCTTTTCTCCTTTTAGAGGGGGAATTAAAACCTCTCACGTTGTGAGAAATGACGTGCAAACCCATCATGGTGGGAATGTATGATAGATATAGAGTGGTATTGGGTGATTGTAGTGACCTGGATGTGACCAAGACCAGAGGATGCTGCTGGGCAACTTAAGCATTATCAATTTAGCCAAAAAACTTGGGTAGCAGTACAGTGACACAAGTGAAATTCTGCATTCATAACATTCATTGGTAGATGGAGAAAAGGTCAGATAAATAGCAGCTGTAAAAAAACTTATACTACTAACATCGAAAAACTTAGTAACCTCGTGGGGTCTGGAGGAAAACTCCATCCAGACTACCGAAAGTCTTCACCGTGGACCAGTGAAAAAAAAAAAACAGGTCCACCAAAACACCTGCTCTTCAACGGGACTCCCCCGGGAGATCCACAGTCTTGGGGGGGTCGGGAGGGAAACACCGTGCTGAGCAAGTGTGGGGGGGTAATACGCTATCTGTAATAGCAGAGGTCTCCGGGTGGTCGGAGACCAACAACAGGGTGATAGTATATCTTTGCCGACAGGGGGGAACAAGCTGGGAGTAAGCAGGGGGAGAAAAAAGGGGGGGGGGAGAGAGGCCCCTCATTATGGAAAAGAAAAAATTAGAACGGGGTAAAATAAACAGGCAAAAAGGACAGGCTCTCCCCCCCCATCCCCATCCCTAGTTCGTTAAGAGCGGTTCAGTGGGTCAGTTGGAATGGAGAGGTAAATGCCGAAAGTCATACGAACATGAGTGATGCTGGGACACGATCTTTCCATCCTAGTTGAGTCTTTGCCATGGATGTACCAGGGAACATCAATGGAGACATCCCTTGTCAATAGTTCTGGTGCAGTGGTGGTCTGCGGGAGCTCCGGTCCCTTTGTGGTGATGGAGTGGCCCAAATTGGTGACATCCTCGGGGTTGACGGCAGGCGGATGGGATGCGGGGGGTCTAGGAGGCCGAGCTTGATTAGGATCTCCCTCCCTTCCGTGATGGTTGTGGCGATGTATGTGGAGCCGTTGTGCGGGATAATAAGTTTAAATGGGAACCCCCATCTATATCTTATGCTGGCCGACTGGAGGACCGATGTGATTTCTTTCATTTTCCTACGCTTTTCGAGCGTAGTAGGAGAGATGTCCGGGTATATCTGCAGGGGGACGCCATCCAGCATGATGCGAGGGGTGTTACGGGAAGCCTTGAGGATTTCCTCTTTTGTGAGATAGTCTTTAAGGCACATTATAACATCTCTCGGTGGTTTTTCTGGAGGGGGTTTGGGTCGGAGAGCGCGGTGCAGCCGATCACAGACAAACGAGTCCAGTGGTTGCTCCGGTAACAGTGAGTGGAATAGTCTGTTAATGGCATCCGTAAGGTCGGTTACTGTCTCTGGGATACCACGGACCCTAACGTTGTTCCTCCTATTACGATTGTCCAAATCTTCAATGTGGTTTTGAAGCTGGACAACCGTATCTGTTAGTGTTTCATGGTCCCTTCTCAGGTCGGTGTATGCTAGGTGCAGTTCGTCGTGTTTTACCTCTAGCACGTCCGTGCGGTTGCCAAGCGAGGATATCTCCTGAGAGAGCGTGCTGGTGGACTTCTGGAGTTCGGCTTGAAACTTTTTAGCTAGGCGCTCGTACATAGTTGCCAGGCTATCTTCCAGGTCGGCTTTGGTGAGGTGAGCCGTTTGGTCTTCTTGCGAAGCTTGGGAGGGGGGCCCGGAGTCCGGCACACGCGAGGGGGATTTCGGATGGGCGCCATTTTGGGTCATCCCGGTCTGTTCGCGGGCTCTGAGAAGATAGTTGGTTAAGGACCGCTGGGCGGTTTTCGGTTTGTTTTTTTTGCCTGTCGGCATGCACGAAAGGTCCCTCGGGAGGGATAGGGTGCTTTTGAGGCTGTTTGTGGGGTTTAAAGGTCCCGGGGAGTGCTGTTAGTCTCCGATAAGGCCGGAGCTCCTTCTTCTAGCTTCTGCTCTGTTTCGCGCCGCGCATGCGCCCCCGCAATGTAAAAATCTTAAACTCTTCTAAAATTTCTTCACTGCTTACACTCCACCAAACACTCATATCTCATGCTGACTGGGGACTTTAACATACTGTTCCCATTCCCTCTAGTGACAACAAAGTTTCCCCCTCCCCCACTATTCACCAACTTTGGCAACTCATTCAGAAACACAGCTTACTTGACCTTTGGTGGGTCAAAAATGTCAATATCATGCAAAACACACTTGTAAACCAAATAAGACCTATTATGTTTATTTATTTATTTTTTGTGAACATCCTGGTACTGAGAAACACTACAACCCCCATATTTATCAAATACGCTCCATGTTCCAGTTACACTTGACATGTTCTTAGACCTAGCTCAGATGCGCATGTGCCACTTACAACTTAATGATTTCCTGTTTAAATATAAGTTAATAATAAGTTGCTAAATACAAACAAGCTCTCCAAGAATAATTCATAGATAACACACAATCAGTCCCACGCACTTTAACATTATGGGAAGACCACAAGAGGGTTATGCACAGTCACTGCATTCACATCTTAAAAAAAAAAAACTTGCACTTTGGGTACAGCTAGTAAAAGAGTATCAGCTTAATGAATGAAATTAAAACTTTATACCCTCAATTGCTTGAGGCAATCCTTCTATGGCCCAGATGACGTTGTGCTGATGAAACGTGTAGGGGGACCCATAAAGTCATTGCGTCACTTCATGTTTGGTCCAGGGACTTTCCGGTTTTCTAACTGCTAACTATTTTTATCAAATATAAGTGTACAACCGCATGTTTCTTCTTAAATAAAATTTGTTTTTATGGTATTGCACTACAAAGTACTATTCTTTTTTTGCATATACTGCATATTATCGAGGTGAAGGGGCTGAAAAGGAGCAACTACAGCAGTGTGGCTGTGAAGGCGCAACACCCCCTAGAGTAGAGAACCCTTTGGTGAGTGCATTCGATATAGGAGAGCATGGAGTGAAGCACCTACACTTTAAATCCATTTCTCAGGAAACACAGAAAAAGAGGCACAAGTCACTTATTTTAGATTTTTGGTTTTTATTTTTATTTAAAATTTTCAATTTTTACGGACTGTTTACCAATCCCAGGATCTGAACACGCTGATAGGATATTTTTTTATCACAAACAGTTTTTCACGAACTGTCACTTTATTTCACATAGCACTACGAAGTACTATTCTTTTTTTTGCATATACTGCATATTATCGGGGTGAAGGGGCTGATAAGGAGCAACTACAGCAGTGTGGCTGTGAAGGCGCAACACCCCCTAGAGTAGAGAGCCCTTTGGTGAGTGCATTCACAAATTTTTAAATACAAACAAGCTCTCCAAGAATAATTCATAGATAACACACAATCAGTCCCACGCACTTTAACATTATGGGAAGACCACAAGAGGGTTATGCACAGTCACTGCATTCACATCTTAAAAAAAAAAACTTGCACTTTGGGTACAGCTAGTAAAAGAGTATCAGCTTAATGAATGAAATTAAAACTTTATACCCTCAATTGCTTGAGGCAATCCTTCTATGGCCCAGATGACGTTGTGCTGATGAAACGTGTAGGGGGACCCATAAAGTCATTGCGTCACTTCATGTTTGGTCCAGGGACTTTCCGGTTTTCTAACTGCTAACTATTTTTATCAAATATAAGTGTACAACCGCATGTTTCTTCTTAAATAAAATTTGTTTTTATGGTATTGCACTACAAAGTACTATTCTTTTTTTGCATATACTGCATATTATCGAGGTGAAGGGGCTGAAAAGGAGCAACTACAGCAGTGTGGCTGTGAAGGCGCAACACCCCCTAGAGTAGAGAACCCTTTGGTGAGTGCATTCGATATAGGAGAGCATGGAGTGAAGCACCTACACTTTAAATCCATTTCTCAGGAAACACAGAAAAAGAGGCACAAGTCACTTATTTTAGATTTTTGGTTTTTATTTTTATTTTAAATTTTAAATTTTTACGGACTGTTTACCAATCCCAGGATCTGAACACGCTGATAGGATATTTTTTTATCACAAACAGTTTTTCACGAACTGTCACTTTATTTCACATAGCACTACGAAGTACTATTCTTTTTTTTGCATATACTGCATATTATCGGGGTGAAGGGGCTGATAAGGAGCAACTACAGCAGTGTGGCTGTGAAGGCGCAACACCCCCTAGAGTAGAGAGCCCTTTGGTGAGTGCATTCGATATAGGAGAGCATGGAGTGAAGCACCTACACTTTAAATCCATTTTTCATTAAGCACAGAAAAAGAGGCACAAGTCACTTGTTTTTGATTTTTGGTTTTTTATTTTTATTTAAAATTTAAATTTTTTACGGACTGTTTACCAATCCCAGGATCTGAACACGCTGATAGGATATTTTTTTATCACAAACAGTTTTTAACGAACTGTCACTTTATTTCACATAGCACTTATTTATTATATATGACATATATATATATTTGTACTTTATTTTGAAAGGACTGGTTATATTTTTATGTGTATTGCACTTTGAAGGTTTGTTGAGGAGTAATGTGCATTTGTTGCTTTAACTGGAAGTAAATATATATATATATATACAGAGAGGACATATTTTTGCATACACTTTACTAGTATTTTAGAGCAGCGCCACACCCACCAAATACCCCTCTTTGTTTATTTATTTATTTATAAAAGCAGCTTTTCTTTTTCATCATAAATAGGATTTACCATCAGCGCAGAACAAAAAACTTTTGAAAATGCAATCCTACTATGGTAAAGACAATAAAGCCAGCACTCTACTCACAAACAAGCTTAGAGAGAGAATGTCCGACCCTGTATGCCATCTGTGACCCCATTTTGGCAAGCTGCCTATGACCTAAAAAGTTTGCACAAATATTTGCAGACTACTACTGTACTCTTTTTCAGGAAGTACGCCTTTTTCCTACAGAGAATTAAACCTCACTTTGTAAACAATTTCACCAATATTTAATTAATAGCAACCCTACTTGACCCATGCAGTGGTAGCCTTGTAAACAACCCTATAACATTAGAGGAAATAAATAAAAACTATTAAACAACTTCTGAATAATACAGTCCAAAGGTGCTTTATTTTTCAGGTATAACTACATTTTCACAAAAAAATAACAGGGTGAATGCTATCCTCCCCTCTATCATAAATAAGGACCAAGTAGGGTTCAGAAAGCATAGACAATCTGGAAACAACACCGGACACACTATGGAATCAAAGTAGATCTGTGGTCACAGCACACTTTCATTTTATAACATCAGCACTGTAATAGCAATATAAAAAATAATAAAATAAAAAAATCCAGTATAAGTTTACTTATCTCTTTTCATGTTGTGAGTGCTGCCTATTTGCTGTCTATCTATTTTTATAACTTCCTCCTTCCAGCTTCCCCTATGCTGTTTACTTTCAATTTAGGATTTTAAGGATTACATATGATATGCCTTGGCACCTTGCTGCCTGCAAGCTTCAATTTCTCTACTGACTACTTCCCTCCTGAAACTCCTCCTCTCAGCACTTCTATTAAATGCTCTTATTCTTCCTTCCAGAAGACTAACAACTGAACAGCACTCATTCAATGTTGTCCCCTGTCTGTACTACTATTTTCTCTCAGTATTGAACTCCTAGCAGATGCCAGTCACTGCAACCCAGATATAATAGGAGTCAAAATTCATAACAAGCAATGACTTTATACCTCAACACAAACTACATGTTTCTAACCCATTAGAAGTTACAAACCCACTGGTTTCTCTCCCCGGTCTTCAAAAAAACATTAAAGTGTACAGTACTTTATTGAGTGAACCTGTGATTAGCTACACCTTCACATGTATTTGTACTTCTGATCACTCATAAAGTACATGTAGTACTCCCCCCCCCGCCAACCCTAAGGAGCGGGCGGAGTAGCCCAAAAGACAGGGAGGGCTGACAATTCACTTCAGTCACTTTTAGATGTGAACAAACTCCGGGAGAGATGGGTAGGGAATTCAGAACACGTTACTAACCTGCAGACTCAGACTTCAATAATGGACACCAGTACAGCAAAGGGACCTTTAAGCTGAATCCAGCAACCTATACCTGCTTAGATGTAGCAGTTCTTTCCAGTAGCAGCCATATCTTCACTTCAGGAGAGTCAACCAGCACCAACTAAATCTCCATTCTGCTTCCAGACAGACATAGCTCCAAACACAGTTACATATCGGCCTCCACAGGATGGCAGATCTGAAAAAAGGAGATCCAGTCACATGCACCCGCCCCAGATCACAGCCTGGGAGAAGAGAGAGACCTCCCCAAATAGTTATACTCTCCCCCGGCATGCACTAGGGGAAACAAACCCCCTACCTGTTGATTAGAGAAAACCTAAATATTCATAGCTCACTTTTACTGTAGCTTGATGCTATTACCAGAGGTACCAATGACACATACTGGCAGCAGAGGGAAACCCCAGCTCCACTGAGTTTAGGTAAAAAACAAATGAGAAAGTAGACTTTAAATCAATTTAGACTGACTACCACCCAGCATGAATATATTTGTATAATATCACCTGTTTAGGACAGGGTACAGCATACAATTTACAAATCGTTTGATAAATAAAAGCTGTTTTCCTGGAGTTTAATTTGAACATACAAATATAATTTCAAAACATAAGTTAATATAGTCATCTGTTGCTGAAGTGTTCTTTTCATTAATCAATGTTGCTTTTTAAATGGAAATATGGCAAATTTGTTAAAGCCAGTTGGAGACTTTCTGTACATTTGCACAATTATCTAACTTCAAACCTTATTGTCATTGTTTCCAGGTGCCACATTTCCTTCCAGTTAAACCTTCTTCCCTTGTCCCCAGTACATTCACTGCTCCACATTGATTTAATCTTTGCCCTCCCAAAAGAAGGGGGTAATTATTTTGGAGGCCCAAAGGCCCTGTTGAACATATGTTGAAATTAAAATCCCTCTAAATTTCTATTCCCTTAAGCTATGAAGGGGTTATTGCTAATTAATTGTAGTAATTGACATGAATACACAGTGGCTCAGTGTGATACTTGTACAGCAAACTGCCTTTTAAAAAGTAAAAAAAAATAGTTTTCCCTAGTGCCCCAGTGCTAATTTTATGAGGTTAGAGTGCAATACATTTTACAATAAACATAATAAAGCATTTTCATTATGCAAACTGGTTATGGTATTGTGGCTTTTTACAACTTTATAACTGAAGGTTCTAAACAACTTAATATGTTCCTATAGGCTAGATATAGTAATGATTTTCAATATATTTTAATAGAAATGTTTGCTTATGAAAAAATACAAATTTATTGTAATTATAGTAACAGTTATTGTATTACAAAACAGCATTACTTAAAAACGAAACCTCAAGTATAAATTAGTCATAGGAATGTGTTAAATTTGTGTCTAGGCAAACCAAAAATTATTATAAATACCAAATCACAATTGCAGCCTATAAAAATGATGTGCTTCTCATTTGGTCTGGGGGATATAATAGAGATCGATATTTTCCTTATTCCTTGCGAGGGCAACGGTTATTCTTTCCTATTCCCATTCCAGATATGGAATGTGGGTGTGCCCTCTGCATCCCTAAGTACAATGAAGCACCACTGTTCCTTCATTATACGTGATGACAATAAAGGGGTTGTAAACCCTTATTTTTGTTTTGTTTTTTTTAAAACAAACAAGCCATACTTTCCTCCATTGTGCAGTTCATTTTGCACAGAGTGGCACTGATTCTCCTCTTCTGGGATCCCTCAGCGGCACTGGTGGCTCCTCCAGCATCAAGGAGAAAACCACTGCTGAGCAAAAAGAACATCAAAGCTCGTCTCAATTTCTCCACAACACATCTTGATGATCCCCAAGACTTTTGGGACAACATTCTGTGGACCGATGAGACAAAAGTGGAACTCTTTGGAAAGTGTGTGTCCAAGTATATCTGGCGTAGAAGGAACACTGCATTTCAGAAAAAGAACATTATACCAACAGTAAAATATGGTGGTGGTAGTGTGATGGTCTGGGGCTGTTTTGCTGCTTCAGGACCTGGAAGACTTGCCGTGATAAAAGGAACTATGAATTCTGCTGTCTACCAGAGATCCTGAAGGAGAATGTCCGACCATCTGTTCGTGTACTCAAGCTGAAACGAACTTGGGTTCTGCAGCAGGACAATGATCCTAAACACACCAGCAAGTCCACCACCCGAATGGCTGAAGAAAAACAAAATGAAGACTTTGGAGTGGCCTAGCCAAAGTCCTGACCTGAATCCTATTGAGATGTTGTGGTATGACCTTAAAAAGGCCGTTCATGCTCGAAAACCCTCTAATGTAACTGAATTAGGACAATTCTGCAAAGATGAGTGGGCCAAAATTCCTCCAGGACGCTGTAAAAGCCTCATTGCACGTTATCGCAAACGCTTGGTTGCAGTTGTTGCTGCTAAGGGTGGCCCAACCAGTTATTAGGTTTAGGGGGCAATCACTTTTTCACACAGGGCCATGATGGTTTGGATTTTTTTTCACCTTTAATAATAAAAACACCTTCATTTACAAATTGCATTTTGTGTTTACTTGTGGTTGTCCTTGACTATTGTTTTTTAAATTGGTTTGATGTTCCGAAACACTTAAGTGTGACAAACATGCAAAGGAACAGGAAATGAGGAAGGGGGCAAACACTTTTTCACACCACTGTACCCCACCTGGGGAGGTGATCACCTCCGGAGGCCGCCCATAGCAGTCGGGCAGGGACCAATACAGTGGTCCCAGGCTCAATTTCAGTGGGAGGGCTCCTTCCCCACACCAATCCGTAAACCCCTGATTGAAATGGGGTCAGGTATGCCCTGAAAAAAGGGCTGATGGGGACATGTGTCCCCGGGTTTTGCTGGGAGTCCCGGGAATAACGCGAATGAAACTGCATCATCCAAACATGTGGTGGAAGTTACAACTCGAGGAACATCACTTCTGGTGGGTAAAGCATTGTAAAGTGAAACACAAACTGAAAAAACAATGATAAGTAAAATTACTAGATTCAATAATTATGTGCATCCATTTGCTTGATATCGTTCTCCTCTCCTCAACCACCTCAGCTAGGGGGCATACAATATAAAAATCTAATTTTGTGCATGTATCCTGTAGAAACAAGAAAAATGGTTATATGTATTTGCCTGTTGGCAGTATAAAGCAACTGGGTTTAGGGGAGGTGGTGTTTCATTAGTTCCTGCAGTCAAAATACATCTCTATTTCCCTTAAATATTAAATGGCAGTTAGCCATACATTTCATGCCAGTTGATCTGTAAAGTGAATTTCCACTTTTGGAGACAAAATAATACCTACTTTATATTTGTTACATGTTCCCATTCACATATAACTTAAAGGATAAGTTTACATTTTGTAACATGTTAGATGTTACACCCATATTCACCAGCTTCCATACAGCCCCCCCCCCATTTTGAGTGAGTGGGGGATCTTCTCCCTCAGATGGTTGTCAGAATTTAAAGAAGACGCAGCAATGCTGGGCTCCGCCCACCCAGTCACGTCATTCATTTACTGGGTTCTGTAAATGTAAAAACTATAAGTACAGATAATCTTCTCAATGAACCAGGGCACTGTTGAGCACTCTAGGTAGTTCATTGAGTCTTCCTGTCAGAGTGTAACTGCCTGCTCTTACGAGGTACGAGCAGACAGCTTTACACAGACTGTCTGCCAGAACCCTGCATTGCACCCGCGATCTGCAGGTGCAATGCTTTACAGGCTCCTAGTAAAAAAAAATATACATGCACATTTTTTTACCTGCATTTTTTTACGAAGGTGAACTTATCCATTAAAAAAAAAAAAAAAATTAAAAATGCAGCTTACCTTTTTAGATGCTCTATTCTGCACCCTCCGGCAGGGAAAAAATTCTAGGTATTTTTCTTTGTTTATGAGGGGCTGGGCAGCTGTGTTAATTAGCCCTGTCTGTACTGTGCAGGCAGATCTTCATAATCAATTGCAACTAAATTTGCACTGTCTGTCCTAACAAAGGGTTAAATGTGCAGAGACTTGGCTTCTTACATTGCATGTTAATAAGGACAGACCTGGGACAAGCTCACTCTTATGCCCCGTACACACGGTCGGAAATTCCGATGAAAAATGTCCGATCGGACCATGTTGTCGGAAAATCTGCCCGTGTGTGGGCTCCATCTGACTTTTTCCGTCGGAAATCCTGCTCTCAAATTTTCCGACAACAAAATCCGCCTTTTTCCGATCGTGTGTAGAGAATTCCGACGGACAAAGTGCCACGCATGCTCAGATCAAATTACGAGACTAAATCTATTGGCTACTAGCCTCTACATAGTTCCATTGTACGCAACGAACGTCACCACATTCAGAATGATCGGATTTTCCGACAACTTTGTCCGACCGTGTGTATGCAACACCAGTGTCGGACAAAATCCGTCGGAAAAAATCTGATGGATTTTGTTGTCGGAATTTCCGACCGTGTGTACAGGGCATAACATTGTTCAAAAAAACTTGCAGTCAGCCATGAAACATTTGGTAACAATCAGTATATTTAAAAAAATGCTGTGTGCTGTGTGAATGGGAGCACATAACAATATACAGGGGGTCCCCGACTTACAAACATCCGACTTACAAACGACTCCTACTTACAAACGGAGGGAGACAACAGGAAGTGAGAGGAAATCTACCCCTAAGAAGGGAAATTCACTCCTGTAAGAGTTAAAAAGGTGTCTCCTCTGATACTTTATCACCAGTCCATGTTTCCCTAACAACCCAAATTTTTCAAAATCCAATTGTCATTGGGACAGAAGGTGAGGTGAAATCTTCTGAACAGGGGCACAGACAGCAAAACAAATGTTACAGGGGTGTTAACCCTTCCCTATGCTATCCAAAAAGCTTAAAAATAGATTTTTTGGCTGGAGCTACACTTAAAAAAAATGTACCTGTTCCGACTTACAAACAGATTCAACTTAATAACAAACCTACAGTCCCTATCTTGTTTGTAACCCGGGGACCCCCTGTATAGTGTGTTTTTCTTAAATTTGAATACAAAAGTGTAAATATGTTTTGCCTCTAACGTCTGCCCTTCCTTATACTCAACCCTTTCACACAACAAAAAGTTTGACTTGCAATTCCTATTAGGACCACTATGAATTTCTGTCTCACTGACATTAATAAATACCCTGATGGCAAGTATCTAATTCTTCATGAACATTTAAGGCCTGCAATGTAAAAATCTTAAACTCTTCTAAAATTTCTTCACTGCTTACACTCCACCAAACACTCATATCTCATGCTGACTGGGGACTTTAACATACTGTTCCCATTCCCTCTAGTGACAACAAAGTTTCCCCCTCCCCCACTATTCACCAACTTTGGCAACTCATTCAGAAACACAGCTTACTTGACCTCTGGTGGGTCAAAAATGTCAATATCATGCAAAACACACTTGTAAACCAAATAAGACCTATTATGTTTATTTATTTTTTTTTTTGTGAACATCCTGGTACTGAGAAACACTACAACCCCCATATTTATCAAATACGCTCCATGTTCCAGTTACACTTGACATGTTCTTAGACCTAGCTCAGATACGCATGTGCCACTTACAACTTAATGATTTCCTGTTTAAATATAAGTTAATAATAAGTTGCTAAATACAAACAAGCTCTCCAAGAATAATTCATAGATAACACACAATCAGTCCCACGCACTTTAACATTATGGGAAGACCACAAGAGGGTTATGCACAGTCACTGCATTCACATCTTAAAAAAAAAAACTTGCACTTTGGGTACAGCTAGTAAAAGAGTATCAGCTTAATGAATGAAATTAAAACTTTATACCCTCAATTGCTTGAGGCAATCCTTCTATGGCCCAGATGACGTTGTGCTGATGAAACGTGTAGGGGGACCCTTCACTTCATGTTTGGTCCAGGGACTTTCCGGTTTTCTAACTGCTAACTATTTTTATCAAATATAAGTGTACAACCGCATGTTTCTTCTTAAATAAAATTTGTTTTTATGGTATTGCACTACAAAGTACTATTCTTTTTTTGCATATACTGCATATTATCGAGGTGAAGGGGCTGAAAAGGAGCAACTACAGCAGTGTGGCTGTGAAGGCGCAACACCCCCTAGAGTAGAGAACCCTTTGGTGAGTGCATTCGATATAGGAGAGCATGGAGTGAAGCACCTACACTTTAAATCCATTTCTCAGGAAACACAGAAAAAGAGGCACAAGTCACTTATTTTAGATTTTTGGTTTTTATTTTTATTTAAAATTTAAAATTTTTACGGACTGTTTACCAATCCCAGGATCTGAACACGCTGATAGGATATTTTTTTATCACAAACAGTTTTTCACGAACTGTCACTTTATTTCACATAGCACTACGAAGTACTATTCTTTTTTTTGCATATACTGCATATTATCGGGGTGAAGGGGCTGATAAGGAGCAACTACAGCAGTGTGGCTGTGAAGGCGCAACACCCCCTAGAGTAGAGAGCCCTTTGGTGAGTGCATTCGATATAGGAGAGCACGGAGTGAAGCACCTACACTTTAAATCCATTTTTCATTAAGCACAGAAAAAGAGGCACAAGTCACTTGTTTTTGATTTTTGGTTTTTATTTTTATTTAAAATTTAAATTTTTTACGGACTGTTTACCAATCCCAGGATCTGAACACGCTGATAGGATATTTTTTTATCACAAACAGTTTTTAACGAACTGTCACTTTATTTCACATAGCACTTATTTATTATATATGACATATATATATATATATTTGTACTTTATTTTGAAAGGACTGGTTATATTTTTATGTGTATTGCACTTTGAAGGTTTGTTGAGGAGTAATGTGCATTTGTTGCTTTAACTGGAAGTAAATATATATATATATATACAGAGAGGACATATTTTTGCATACACTTTACTAGTATTTTAGAGCAGCGCCACACCCACCAAATACCCCTCTTTGTTTATTTAATTAGACCCTACCAAGCAGCTTTTCTTTTTCATCATAAATAGGATTTACCATCAGCGCAGAACAAAAAACTTTTGAAAATGCAATCCTACTATGGTAAAGACAATAAAGCCAGCACTCTACTCACAAACAAGCTTAGAGAGAGAATGTCCGACCCTGTATGCCATCTGTGACCCCATTTTGGCAAGCTGCCTATGACCTAAAAAGTTTGCACAAATATTTGCAGACTACTACTGTACTCTTTTTCAGGAAGTACGCCTTTTTCCTACAGAGAATTAAACCTCACTTTGTAAACAATTTCACCAATATTTAATTAATAGCAACCCTACTTGACCCATGCAGTGGTAGCCTTGTAAACAACCCTATAACATTAGAGGAAATAAATAAAAACTATTAAACAACTTCTGAATAATACAGCACCTCAAAGGTGCTTTATTTTTCAGGTATAACTACATTTTCACAAAAAAATAACAGGGTGAATGCTATCCTCCCCTCTATCATAAATAAGGACCAAGTAGGGTTCAGAAAGCATAGACAATCTGGAAACAACACCAGACACACTATGGAATCAAAGGAGATCTGTGGTCACAGCACACTTTCATTTTATAACATCAGCACTGTAATAGCAATATAAAAAATAATAAAATAAAAAAATCCAGTATAAGTTTACTTATCTCTTTTCATGTTGTGAGTGCTGCCTATTTGCTGTCTATCTATTTTCATAACTTCCTCCTTCCAGCTTCCCCTATGCTGTTTACTTTCAATTTAGGATTTTAAGGATTACATATGATATGCCTTGGCACCTTGCTGCCTGCAAGCTTCAATTTCTCTACTGACTACTTCCTTCCTGAAACTCCTCCTCTCAGCACTTCTATTAAACGCTCTTATTCTTCCTTCCAGAAGACTAACAACTGAACAGCACTCATTCAATGTTGTCCCCTGTCTGTACTACTATTTTCTCTCAGTATTGAACTCCTAGCAGATGCCAGTCACTGCAACCCAGATATAATAGGAGTCAAAATTCATAACAAGCAATGACTTTATACCTCAACACAAACTACATGTTTCTAACCCATTAGAAGTTACAAACCCACTGGTTTCTCTCCCCGGTCTTCAAAAAAACATTAAAGTGTACAGTACTTTATTGAGTGAACCTGTGATTAGCTACACCTTCACATGTATTTGTACTTCTGATCACTCATAAAGTACATGTAGTACTCCCCCCCCCCCCCGCCAACCCTAAGGAGCGGGCGGAGTAGCCCAAAAGACAGGGAGGGCTGACAATTCACTTCAGTCACTTTTAGATGTGAACAAACTCCGGGAGAGATGGGTAGGTAATGCAGAACACGTTACTAACCTGCAGACTCAGACTTCAATAATGGACACCAGTACAGCAAAGGGACCTTTAAGCTGAATCCAGCAACCTATACCTGCTTAGATGTAGCAGTTCTTTCCAGCAGCAGCCATATCTTCACTTCAGGAGAGTCAACCAGCACCAACT
Organism: Lithobates sylvaticus; assembly: GCA_028564925.1. NCBI lineage: Eukaryota > Metazoa > Chordata > Amphibia > Anura > Ranidae > Lithobates > Lithobates sylvaticus. Next base: position 286,361,870 of record CM053029.1, read on the forward strand.
AAATCTCCATTCTGCTTCCAGACAGACATAGCTCCAAACACAGTTACATATCGGCCTCCACAGGATGGCAGATCTGAAAAAAGGAGATCCAGTCACATGCACCCGCCCCAGATCACAGCCTGGGAGAAGAGAGAGACCTCCCCAAATAGTTATACTCTCCCCCAGCATGCACTAGGGGAAACAAACCCCCTACCTGTTGATTAGAGAAAACCTAAATATTCATAGCTCACTTTTACTGTAGCTTGATGCTATTACCAGAGGTACCAATGACACATACTGGCAGCAGAGGGAAACCCCAGCTCCACTGAGTTTAGGTAAAAACCAAATGAGAAAGTAGACTTTAAATCAATTTAGACTGACTACCACCCAGCATGAATATATTTGTATAATATCACCTGTTTAGGACAGGGTACAGCATACAATTTACAAATCGTTTGATAAATAAAAGCTGTTTTCCTGGAGTTTAATTTGAACATACAAATATAATTTCAAAACATAAGTTAATATAGTCATCTGTTGCTGAAGTGTTCTTTTCATTAATCAATGTTGCTTTTTAAATGGAAATATGGCAAATTTGTTAAAGCCAGTTGGAGACTTTCTGTACATTTGCACAATTATCTAACTTCAAACCTTATTGTCATTGTTTCCAGGTGCCACATTTCCTTCCAGTTAAACCTTCTTCCCTTGTCCCCAGTACATTCACTGCTCCACATTGATTTAATCTTTGCCCTCCCAAAAGAAGGGGGTAATTATTTTGGAGGCCCAAAGGCCCTGTTGAACATATGTTGAAATTAAAATCCCTCTAAATTTCTATTCCCTTAAGCTATGAAGGGGTTATTGCTAATTAATTGTAGTAATTGACATGAATACACAGTGGCTCAGTGTGATACTTGTACAGCAAACTGCCTTTTAAAAAGTAAAAAAAAATAGTTTTCCCTAGTGCCCCAGTGCTAATTTTATGAGGTTAGAGTGCAATACATTTTACAATAAACATAATAAAGCATTTTCATTATGCAAACTGGTTATGGTATTGTGGCTTTTTACAACTTTATAACTGAAGGTTCTAAACAACTTAATATGTTCCTATAGGCTAGATATAGTAATGATTTTCAATATATTTTAATAGAAATGTTTGCTTATGAAAAAATACAAATTTATTGTAATTATAGTAACAGTTATTGTATTACAAAACAGCATTACTTAAAAACGAAACCTCAAGTATAAATTAGTCATAGGAATGTGTTAAATTTGTGTCTAGGCAAACCAAAAATTATTATAAATACCAAATAACAATTGCAGCCTATAAAAATGATGTGCTTCTCATTTGGTCTGGGGGATATAATAGAGATCGATATTTTCCTTATTTCTTGCGAGGGCAACGGTTATTCTTTCCTATTCCCACTCCAGATATGGAATGTGGGTGTGCCCTCTGCATCCCTAAGTACAATGAAGCACCACTGTTCCTTCATTATACGTGATGACAATAAAGGGGTTGTAAACCCTTATTTTTGTTTTGTTTTTTTAAAACAAACAAGCCATACTTTCCTCCACTGTGCAGTTCATTTTGCACAGAGTGGCACTGATTCTCCTCTTCTGGGATCCCTCAGCGGCACTGGTGGCTCCTCCAGCATCAAGTGTCAACGTTGGAGAAGCGCTCTCCTTCACACAGAATGCAGGACTCGTCCCGCCCCTGTGTCATTGGATTTGATTGACAGCAACGGGAGCCAATAACTTCGCTGCTATCAATCTATCCAATCAGGACACGAGACACCAGGTAGAGCTGAAGTGCTCGTTTCTGGCCGGAGAAAGATCGGGGTCAGGTAAGGGGCTCAGGGGGGGGGGGGGGCTGTAGCAGCACAGAAGGTTTTTCACCTTAATGCATAGAATGCATTAAGGTGAAAAATCATGAGGGTTCACAACCCCTTTAATTAGGGGGGAGTTGCATGACCAGAGAAGAGAAGCAGTTATATGGGGGCCAATTATAAATACCACAACTGTTTAGGAGGCCTATGGGGCCCTGTAATGAGGTAATCATTAGTAATACTATCTATTACAGGGTCATTTTCTGAATGCAGTAGGCATGTGTACAAGAACAGAAGTTGGCCCCCTTTCTCAAAAAAAGAAAAATGAAGCATCATGGGCTAGCACAGAGGTAATATATTTAAGAAGGAAACAACACACCATGAAATTTAAAACAAAAGTTCTTTATTATGGGATATATATGGCCACGGTGTTATCCAGGGGGGTTAAATATTCAACATTAAGTCAATATAAATTAATATCAAGCCATTCTGGCCAAAAATTTAATAAATCAAATGATGTCCATTCAAAATATTGGACGACTACTCCCCACCGGCTGAGGCCAACAGGGAAACCAAGGGCCGACCCCCCCCCCCCCCCCAACACCGTGGCTGATTCTATCAAACTTTGAAAACCCATATTAAAAATGTCCAATCCGATCTCCGATAGGTGTACCATATCTTCCCGAAACAGACCAGGAATAAAGCCTTCCAATTCTACATGAGGGAAGGATGTATCCCCAGATGACAAAAGGAAACTATGTATAGTCCTATTGAGGCGCCTTCTGATTCTGTCAACATAAAACAGGCCTCCAAAAGGAGACCATAAGAGTCGAGGAATCATTTCTGAGAATGCTAACGTGACTGAAGGAAACATTAACTTAATGGTATTGAGATCCCTCTTTATTTCACATAACAGCTCCCAAGTAGGGATGAGCCGAACACCCCCGATTTCGGTTCGCACCAGAACCTTCGAACGGACCGAAAGTTCGCGCAAATTTTCGAACCCTATTCGTTATAATGGACGCGAACGTTCAAATCAAAATTGCTAATTACAATGGCCAATATGCATGTTAATGTCATAAAACAGGTTTGGGGACGCGGGTCCTGCCCCAGGGGACATATATCAATGCAAAAAGAACTTTTAAAAACTAACGTTTTTTCGGGAGCAGTCATTTTAATGATGCATAAAGTGGAAAAAAAAAGTGAAATTTTCCTTTAAATATGGTACCTGGGGGGTGTCTAAAGTATGCCTGTGAAGTGGCATGTGTTTCCCGTGTTTAGAACTGTCCTTGCACAAAATGACATTTGTAAAGGAAAAAAAAGAAGCCATTTAAAACCACTTGCGGCTTTAATGTCATGTCTTGTCCTGGCCGCCATATGGCTGAAAATCCTTGAGAAAAATGGCATGGCTACCCCATCACCCCATCACCCCCCCACCCCAGCCACTTTGGGTCTTGTATGGATATTAAGGGGACCCCGCACCCAAAATAAAACCCTATACCTACAACCCTATATACTCTGAACAGCAGTATATAGGTGGTGCAAACAAGACACGGACTGTAGGTTTGTTCTTAAGTAGAATCTGAACAGGTACATTATGAAGTGTAGCTCCATCCCAAAAAAATCAATTTTTAAGCTTTTTGGAGAACATAGGGAGGGGTTATCACCCCTGTAACATTTGCTGTCTTTGCACATCTGTTCAGAACATGTCACCTCACTTTCCGTCCCAATGACAAATGTTTTTGGAAAAGTGGGGTTTTAATTGAAACAAGGATTGGTGATAAAGCATCAGTAGAGAGGAGATACCTTTTTACCAAATTAAATCTAACAGGATAGAATTTCCCTTCCTAGGGGTAGATTTCCTCTCACTTCCTGTTTTCTCTTTCCGTTTGCAAGTAGGAGTAGTTTGTAAGTTGGATGTTTGAAAGTAGGGGCCTGCCGTATATACTCTGCAGAAATTTGCCCTATTAGATGTTGGTGTAGCCACAAGACTGGTGGGCACAGGAATGGGCCCTGCTGTGAGTTAATAGATCAAGATTTGTACTTGCATGCACCTGTTGAACCGGGCAGAAAAATTGGGCCTTTGGTGGTGGTGGTGGTGGTGGAACGGTGTTGCCACAAGACTGTAAGCCCTCACAGTTACTCTTGGTGGGCGCAGGAATGGGCCCTGCTGTGAGTTATTAGATCAAGATTTGTAATTGCATGCACCTGTTGAACAGGGCAGAAAAAATTGGGCCTTTGGCGGTGGTGGTGGTGGACGGTGTTGCCACAAGACTGTAGGCCCTCATAGTTACTCTTGGTGGGCGCAGGAATGGGCCCTGCTGTGAACTATTAGATCAAGATTTGTAATTACACGCCCCTGTTAAAACAGGGGCTGAAAAATTGTGCCTTAGCCATTGGTGCTGGTGCCACAACACTGCAACCCCTCACAGACACTGTACTCTTAGCACAGCAATGAGACCTGTTGCAAAGCATTGCCTAAAAATTGTAATTACACGCCCCAACAGGGGCTGAAAAATTGTGCCTTAGGGACTGGTGCCACAACACTGCAACCCCTCACAGATACTGTACTTGGAGCACAGCAGTCACACCTGTTGCGAAGCATTTTTTAAAAAATTGTAATTACACGTTCCTGTTAAACAGGGGCTGAAAAATTGTGCCTTAGGCATTGGTGTGGTGGCATGGATCATTGAGGAGGAGGAAGAGGATAGTCAGTGAACATAACAGGACAGTCACTCAGCATCAGCATAGGCAGTCTTGAAGGGATGTGACATTATAAATTATTCCGTTATATCCGCTTCAGGTGCCTGGTAGCTGGTGGTGATCCAAGACTGATTCATTTTTATGAAGGTCAGTCGATCAACCAAGTCAGTGGACAGGCGCACCCTATGATCGTGACAAATCCTCCAGCAGCACTGAATGTGCGTTCGGAAAGAACGCTGGAGGCAGGACAGGCCAGTAGCTCAATTGCATACTGTGCAAGCTCTGGCCAGTGATCCATCCTCAGGACCCTTACGCCAGAGGATTTCAAGTGGGAAAGGTGTCCAAGTCTGACCTTGCCCCTAGGTATTCCTGCACCATGTATATCAGACGCTGGCGATGGTTGCTGGAACCGATCATACCTTGGGGCTGCGGACTAAAAAATTGTCTGAACGCATCGGTCAGACGTCCACCTTCCCCACCACTCCTTCTGCTACTGACCGAAGCCTCAGCAACTCGTCGTCCAGGACCAGGAGTTTGTAACCTCCCAGTTTCTGGGAACGCGTTGCACAGACCTTTCTGCAAGGCCTCCCTGAGATGTCTCATCCTCTGCTCCCTCTGCGACGGCAAGATAAGGTCCGCAACCTTACCCTTGTACCGTGGATCAAGGAGAGTGGCCAGCCAGTAATGGTCCCTCTCCTTGATCCGAAGAACACGAGGATCCTTCCGCAGGCTTTGCAGGATCAGGGAGGCCATGCAGCGTAGTTTAGCTGAGGCATTCGGTCCGGAGTCTTCTGGGTCACTGAGGATGACATGATCGCCAGCCACCTCCTCCCAGCCACGTACAAGTCCACTGGTTTGTTGGGACTGTACATCATCCCTAAAAGACTGCTACTGCTGATGCTGAGTGCCAGGCTCCACCTCCATGCTCACACAATCCTCCTCCTCCTCCTCCTCCTCCTCCTCCTCCTCATCCTCTTCCTGTGTGATGGGTGGGACAGAAGGAACACTGTCCGGATAAAGGGGGCCTTGAGAGGCAAGGAAGTCCTCCTCTTCCTGCCTCTGTTCTGCCTCAAGTGCCCTGTCCATTATCCCACGCAGCGTATGCTCCAACAGGTGGACAAGAGGTACAGTGTCACTGATGCATGCACTGTCACTGCTCACCATCCTCGTGGCCTCCTCAAATGGTGAGAGGACAGTGCATGCATCCCTGATCATGCTCCACTGGCGTGGGAAAAAAAAAACCAAGCTCCCCTGACCCTGTCCTGGTGCCGTAGTCGCAAAGGTACTCATTGATGGCCCTCTGCTGCGTGTGCAGTCGCTGCAGCATGGCCAACGTTGAGTTCCACCTGGTGGGCATGTCACATATTAGGCGGTTCTTGGGCAGGTTCTGCTCCTTTTGCAGCTCAGTCAGCCGAGCACTGGCATTATAAGATTGGCGGAAATGCACACAGACTTTCCTGGCCTCCCTCAGGACATCCTGTAAGCCTGGGAACCTGCCCAAGAACCGCTGCACCACCAGGTTGAGGACGTGAGCCATACAGGGCACATGGGTGAGCTGCCCCTGCCGCAGAGCGGAGAGGAGGTTGGTGCCATTGTCAGAAACGGCCATTCCCGGCTTAAGCTGGCGTGGCGTCAACCACCTCTCGGCCTGCCCCTGCAGAGCTGCCAGAACCTCTGGCCCAGTGTGGCTCCTGTCCCCCAAACACACCAGCGCAAGCACGGCATGGCATCTTTTTGCCTGCGTACTTGCGTAGCCCCTTGTACGCCTACGGAGCACCGCTGGTTCCGAGGACAGAGCACTGGAGGAAGAAGAAGAGGAGGGGGTGGAGGAGAGAGGTGTGTCACAACCAGTAGCAGGTAGCAGTAGTAGCATTTTGGAGGCGTGGTGGCGGAACAACCTCCAACACTACTGCACCTTGTCCTGCATCCCTCCCAGCTGCCAATAGAGTGACCCAATGGGCCGTGAAAGAAAGATAACGTCCCTGTCCATGCCTGCTGGACCATGAGTCAGCGGTAATATGCACCTTACCGCTGACCGCCCTGTCCAGCGAGGCATGGACATTGCCTTCCACATGCCGGTAGAGAGACGGAATCGCCTTCCGTGAGAAAAAGTGGCGTTTGGGAACCTGCCACTGAGGAACCGCACATTGAACAAACTCACGGAAGGGGGCCGAGTCTACCAACTGAAAAGGCAGCAGTTGAAGTGCTAGCAATTTAGCCAAGCTAGCATTCAACCGCTGGGCATGTGGATGGCTGGGAGTGTACTTCTTTCAACGGTCCAGCAGCTGGGGCAGGGAAATTTGCCTGCTACAATCGGACGTCGGTGTACTGCAAGTACTTGGTTGTGACACACCTAATTCTACACCTTCAGTCCTCTCAGAGCAGCTTTCAGAGAGGACTGAAGATGTAGTGGGGATGGAGATCCCAGCTGATGAGGAGCAAGGAGAGGTCCGCTTAGTTCTTTGGTGTGGGTCTTTTATGTGTGCTTGCCAACGAGCTGCATGGCAGGTCGACATATGTCTGCTCATGCTTGTTGTGCCCAAGCGGCTGATGTTTTGGCCACGCGAGATACGCTTGAGACAAATATTGCAAATAGCAGTGGTGCGATCTGATGCACTCGTCTCAAAAAAGGCCCACACCAAAGAACTTTTCTGATAACGTGCAGAGGCAGCGCCCTGCACAGGCGGAGCTCTGTGGTGTGGTACAGTTGCTGTGCTGGCCTCTAGCTGGCCTCCAGGGGGCATCCTGCCTCGTTGGACATGTGACGCCGCATCCTCGTCCTCCTCCTTATCCTCTCTCCCTTCAGGCACCCACGTGGAGTCAGTGACCTCATCATCCCCTCCCTCTTCACCACTAGAGCAAACCTGGCAGTAAGCTGCAGCTGGTGGAACAGTACTGCCAGATTGCTGTCCTTCAGCATCCCCTCTCTCTGCGCGCACACTACTGACTTCCTCAAGCTGGGTATCATCATCCGAGCCTTCGAATCGTTGGGCATCCTCCTGGAGCATGTACCCAACACTGTGCTCAAAGAGTTCGGGGGACTCCTCAGGAGGACATGGTGGGTCTAGGGAAGGGGTGGCTGATGATGCCATTGAGTACGCGTTGGCAGCTGCTCTGCCAGTACCCTGAGCCTGGGTGAGAGAGGATGAGGAGGATGAGGAGGGCTTGGTCATCCATTCTACCAAGCCTTCAGCATGATGCGGCTCCACATGTCCAGCTGCCGAAAACAAAGACAAGCGCGTCCCATGGCCACGTGCTGATGACGATGCACGACCACGTCCATGGCCAGTACTGTTGTCTCTAGAAACAGAGCCTGCCTGCCCGGTGTTCTTGCCTCTGCACGCTCTGCCTCTCCTTGGCGGTCTTCCAGCCATTGTAGTCGGTAGTGTATATAGTATAAAAAATAGAGCTCCTATGTGTGCTCACAACACACTGTAGGTCCTATGGGTGCTGACACTAACACACTATAGGTACTATGTGTGCTGCTGACAAGAAAATATAGGAGCTCTGTTTGCTGCCACTAACACACTAGAAGTCCTATGGGTGCTGCTGAGAAGAAAATATAGGAGCTCTGTGTGATGCCACTAACACACTAGAAGTCCTATGGGTGCTGCTGAGAAGAAAATATAGGAGCTCTGTGTGATGCCACTAACACACTAGAAGTCCCTATGGGTGCTTCTGGGAAGAAAATATAGGAGCTCTGTGTGATGCCACTAACACACTAGAAGTCCTATGGGTGCTGCTGAGTAGGGATGAGCCGAACACCCCCCCCGTTCGGCTCGCACCAGAACCCGCGAACGGACCTAAAGTCCGTGCGAGCTTTAGAACCCTATTAGTTATAATGGATGCGAACGTTCGAAATTAAAAGTGCTCATTTTAAAGGCTAATATGCATGTTAATGTCATAAAAAGTGTTTGGGGACCTGGGTCCTGCCCCAGGGGACATGTATCAATGCAAATTTTTTTTTTTAAAAACGGCCGTTTTTTCAGGAGCAGTGATTTTAATAATGCTTAAATTGAAACAATAAAAGTGTAATATTCCTTTAAATTTCGTACCTGGGGGGTGTCTATAGTATGCCTGTAAAGGGGCGCATGTTTCCCGTGTTTAGAACTGTCTCTGCGCAAAGTGTCATTTTTGAAAGTAAAAAAAGCTATTTAAAATCACTCGCGGCTAATGTTAATTCACGGCTCCCGTAACACAGAGAACAGTGATTCATTGAAACTCATTCATAAAAAAAAGTCATTGATAAAAAAAAAAAAAAAATAAAAAAAAAAAAGCGTAGGGGTCCCCCCAAATTCAATAACCAGGCCCTTCAGGTCTGGGATGGATATTAAGGGAAACCCCAGCCAAAAAAAAAATAAAAAATGGCGTAGGGTCCCCCTCAAAATCCATACCAGACCCTTGAGGTCTGGTATGGATTTTAAGGGGAACCCTAGCCAAAAAAAATGGCGTGGGGTCCCCCTCAAAATCCATACCAGACCCTTATCCGAGCATGCAACCTGGCAGGCCGCAGGAAAAGAGGGGGGGACGAGAGCGGCCCCCCCTCTCGCCTGAACCGTACCAGGCCACATGCCCTCAACATTGGGAGGATGCTTTGGGGGTCTAAGACCCCTAAAGCACCTTGTCCCCATGTTGATGAGGACAAGGGCCTCTTCCCCACAACCGTGCCCGGTGGTTGTGGGGGTCTGCGGGCGGGGGGCTTATCGGAATCTGGAAGCCCCCTTTAACAAGGGGACCCCCAGATCCCTGCCCCCCCCTGTGTGAAATGGTAAGGGGGTACAAATGTACCCCTACCATTTCACCAAAAAAGTGGCAAAAATGGTAAAAAGGACAGGAGACAGTCTTTGACAATTCCTTTATTAAAATCTTCTTTTTTCTTTCTTCATCCTTCGGTTTCTTCATCTTCTCCTTCCTTCATCTTCTTCCATCTTCTTCTTCCATTTTCTTCTTCCTCCGATCCGCTTCTTCTTGCGCTGGTCTTCTCGTCCTTCTCGTCCGGCATCTTCTTCCGTCGGCGTCGGCGTCGGTGTCGGTGTCGGTGTCTTCTTGGGCCGCTCCGCGCAATGGGAGGCTCCCGCTGTGTGAGGCTCCGCTCCATCTGACAGGTCTTTTAAAACGGAGGGCACCTGGTGACCCCGCCCCCCTCTGACGTCATGGGGAAAGCCATCATGGAATTCCCCATGACGTCCCTGTGCGTCAGAGGGGGCGGGGTCACCAGGTGCCCTCCATTATAAAAGACCTGTCAGACGGAGCAGAGCCTCACACAGCGGGAGCCTCCCATTGCGCGGAGCGGCCCAAGAAGAGACAGAGACACCGACGCCGACGCCGACGGAAGAAGATGCTGGACGAGAAGGACGAGAAGACCAGCGCAAGAAGAAGCGGATCGGAGGAAGAAGAAAATGGAAGAAGAAGATGGAAGAAGATGAAGGAAGGAGAAGATGAAGAAAACCGAAGGATGAAGAAAGAAGAAATAAGATTTTAATAAAGGAATTGTCAAAGACCGTCTCCTGTCATTTTTACAATTTTTGCCACTTTTTTGGTGAAATGGTAGGGGTACTTTTGTACCCCCTTACCATTTCACACAGGGGGGGGCCGGGATCTGGGGGTCCCCTTGTTAAAGGGGGCTTCCAGATTCCGATAAGCCCCCCGCCCGCAGACCCCCACAACCACCGGGCACGGTTGTGGGGAAGAGGCCCTTGTCCTCATCAACATGGGGACAAGGTGCTTTAGGGGTCTTAGACCCCCAAAGCATCCTCCCAATGTTGAGGGCATGTGGCCTGGTACGGTTCAGGCGAGAGGGGGGGCCGCTCTCGTCCCCCCCTCTTTTCCTGCGGCCTGCCAGGTTGCGTGCTCGGATAAGGGTCTGGTATGGATTTTGAGGGGGACCCCACGCCATTTTTTTTGGCTAGGGTTCCCCTTAAAATCCATACCAGACCTCAAGGGTCTGGTATGGATTTTGAGGGGGACCCTACGCCATTTTTTTTTTTTTTTTTTGGGCTGGGGTTCCCCTTAATAACCATCCCAGACCTGAAGGGCCTGGTTATTGAATTTGGGGGGACCCCTACGCTTTTTTTTTTTTTTTTTATTAATGAATGACAGTTCTCTGTGTTACAGGAGCCATCAATTCATTAGCCGCGAGTGATTTTAAATAGCTTTTTTCCTGCAAAAATGACACTTTTTTGCAGGGAAAGTTCTAAGCACAGGAAACCTGCCCCCTTCACAGGCCACCTATAGACACCCCCCAGATGTGATACTGCAATGCTGTTCTAACAGCATGCACACACATATCCCCAGAAATAAAGCACATATTGTCAGCAGCACACTAACACGCTGACACGCTGACACTGACTGAAACATAATATGCGAGGCCGCCGGCGCGGCGGCCTCTTATACCGTGGGGCGTGTACTAAAGCCCCTGAGCTATAATTGGCTACAGGCATCCTGCCTGTAGCCAATTATGGCTCTCCTCGCTGCCGGCGCTGTGATTGGCCAAGCATGCGGGGTCACAGTGCATGCTTGGCCAATCATCAGCCAGCATTGCACTGCGCGGGCCGCAATGCATTGCGGGGCCGCTCGCATCACACGAATTATATGCGAGCGGCCCCAATAGTTCTGGGCTCGCCGAGCGAGCGAACACCCGGTGCTCGATTCGAACATGGGTTCGAATCGAACACCGGGCTCATCCTTACTGCTGAGAAGAAAATATAGGAGCTCTGTGTGATGCCACTAACACACTAGAAGTCCTATGGGTGCTTCTGCGAAGAAAATATAGGAGCTCTGTGTGATGCCACTAACACACTAGAAGTCCTGTGGGTGCTGCTGAGAAGAAAATATAGGAGCTCTGTGTGATGCCACTAACACACTAGAAGTCCTATGGGTGCTTCTGCGAAGAAAATATAGGAGCTCTGTGTGATGCCACTAACACACTAGAAGTCCTGTGGGTGCTGCTGAGAAGAAAATATAGGAGCTCTGTGTGATGCCACTAACACACTAGAAGTCCTGTGGGTGCTGCTGAGAAGAAAATATAGGAGCTCTGTGTGATGCCACTAACACACTAGAAGTCCTATGGGTGCTTCTGCGAAGAAAATATAGGAGCTCTGTGTGATGCCACTTACACACAATTGAAGTCCTATGGGTGCTTCTGGGAAGAAAATATGGGAGCTCTGTGTGATGCCACTAACACACTAGAAGTCCTATGGGTGCTTCTGGGAAGAAAATATGGGAGCTCTGTGTGATGCCACTAACACACAATTGAAGTCTTATGGGTGCTTCTGGGAAGAAAATATGGGAGCTCTGTGTGATGCCACTAACACACAATTAAAGTCCTATGGGTGCTTCTGGGAAGAAAATATGGGAGCTCTGTGTGATGCCACTAACACACTAGAAGTCCTATGGGTGCTTCTGGGAAGAAAATATGGGAGCTCTGTGTGATGCCACTAACACACAATTGAAGTCTTATGGGTGCTTCTGGGAAGAAAATATGGGAGCTCTGTGTGATGCCACTAACACACAATTGAAGTCCTATGGGTGCTTCTGGGAAGAAAATATGGGAGCTCTGTGTGATGCCACTAACACACTACAAGTCCTATGGGTGCTTCTGGGAAGAAAATATGGGAGCTCTGTGTGATGCCACTAACACACTAGAAGTCCTATGGGTGCTTCTGGGAAGAAAATATGGGAGCTCTGTGTGATGCCACTAACACACTAGAAGTCCTATGGTGCTTCTGGGAAGAAAATATAGGAGCTCTGTGTGATGCCACTAACACACAATTGAAGTCCTATGGGTGCTTCTGGGAAGAAAATATAGGAGCTCTGTGTGATGCCACTAACACACAATTGAAGTCCTATGGGTGCTTCTGGGAAGAAAATATGGGAGCTCTGTGTGTGATGCCACTAACACACTAGAAGTCCTATGGGTGCTTCTGGGAAGAAAATATGGGAGCTCTGTGGGATGCCACTAACACACAATTGAAGTCCTATGGGTGCTTCTGGGAAGAAAATATAGGAGCTCTGTGTGATGCCACTAACACACTAGAAGTCCTATGGGTGCTTCTGGGAAGAAAATATGGGAGCTCTGTGTGATGCCACTAACACACTAGAAGTCCTATGGGTGCTTCTGGAAGAAAATATAGGTGCTCTGTGTGATGCCACTAACACACAATTGAAGTCCTATGGCTGCTTCTGGGAAGAAAATATAGGAGCTCTGTGTGATGCCACTAACACACAATTGAAGTCCTATGGGTGCTTCTGGGAAGAAAATATAGGAGCTCTGTGTGATGCCACTAACACACTAGAAAGTCCTATGGGTGCTTCTGGGAAGAAAATATGGGAGCTCTGTGTGATGCCACTAACACACAATTGAAGTCCTATGGTGCTTCTGGGAAGAAAATATAGGAGCTCTGTGTGATGCCACTAACACACTAGAAGTCCTATGGGTGCTTCTGGGAAGAAAATATGGGAGCTCTGTGTGATGCCACTAACACACAATTGAAGTCCTATGGGTGCTTCTGGGAAGAAAATATGGGAGCTCTGTGTGATTCCACTAACACACAATTGAAGTCCTATGGGTGCTTCTGGGAAGAAAATATGGGAGCTCTGGGTGATGCCACTAACACACAATTGAAGTCCTATGGGTGCTTCTGGGAAGAAAATATAGGAGCTTTGTGTGATGCCACTAACACACTAGAAGTCCTATGGTGCTTCTGGGAAGAAAATATGGGAGCTCTGTGTGATGCCACTAACACACAATTGAAGTCCTATGGGTGCTTCTGGGAAGAAAATATGGGAGCTCTGTGTGATGCCACTAACACACTAGAAGTCCTATGGTGCTTCTGGGAAGAAAATATGGGAGCTCTGTGTGATGCCACTAACACACTAGAAGTCCTATGGGTGCTTCTGGGAAGAAAATATGGGAGCTCTGTGTGATGCCACTAACACACTAGAAGTCCTATGGGTGCTTCTGGGAAGAAAATATAGGAGCTCTGTGTGATGCCACTAACACACTAGAAGTCCTATGGGTGCTTCTGGGAAGAAAATATGGGAGCTCTGTGTGGTGCCACTAACACACTAGAAGTCCTATGGGTGCTTCTGGGAAGAAAATATGGGAGCTCTGTGTGATGCCACTAACACACTAGAAGTCCTATGGGTGCTTCTGGGAAGAAAATATGGGAGCTCTGTGTGATGCCACTAACACACTAGAAGTCCTATGGGTGCTTCTGGGAAGAAAATATGGGAGCTCTGTGTGATGCCACTAACACACTAGAAGTCCTATGGGTGCTTCTGGGAAGAAAATATGGGAGCTCTGTGTGATGCCACTAACACACTAGAAGTCCTATGGGTGCTTCTGGGAAGAAAATATGGGAGCTCTGTGTGATGCCACTAACACACTAGAAGTCCTATGGGTGCTTCTGGGAAGAAAATATGGGAGCTCTGTGTGATGCCACTAACACACAATTGAAGTCCTATGGATGCTTCTGGGAAGAAAATATAGGAGCTCTGTTTGCTGCCACTAACACACTAGAAGTCCTATGGGTGCTTTTGTGGTGCAATGCTGTTTGGCACTACTGAAATACTGTACTAACAGTAAAACACGCACCAGACTAATCCCCAGCAGCAGCTAATAACACACTAACCAGCAGCAATGGACGATCAATGACAGGTAGCAATGGTTTAGCAAATAAATAGCCAATGGTTTAGCAAAGAAGAGCAAATCTTTCTGTAGCAATGAATCAAGCAAAGACACAGAATCAGCCTGATCTCTCCTAAAGCCAGAACTCATGTGATCGGCGCCGACGGCGTGGCGGCCTTTTAAATGGTGAGGCGTGTACTAAAGCCCCTGAGCTTTAATTGGCTACAGGCATCCTGCCTGTAGCCAATTATTGCTCTCCGAGTTTCCGGCGCTGTGATTGGCCAAGCATGCGGGGTCACAGTGCATGCTTGGCCAATCATCAGCCAGCAATGCACTGCGCCGGCCGCGCCGGCCGCAATGCATTGCGGGGCCGCTCGCATCACAAGAATGTGATGCGAACGGCCCAAATAGTTCTGGGCTCGCCGATCGAGCGAACGCCCGGTGCTCGATGCGAACGTGGGTTCGCATCGAGCACCGGGCCCATCCCTACTCCCAAGTACCCACTTTACCCAGATCATTAGCCCCCAAATGTAGGACCAATACCTGAGGAGGCGGCCATGTTTCTGCTAGATGGACTAAGTGAGGTAATAAATTACGCCAACGTAAACCCCTAATACCGGACCATAAGATTTGAAAGGAACCTGAATCTAGTCCTAAATTAGCGGAGTAGGATGTTTGCCCGCCCCAAAAAATGTAAGAGTGACCTACAATCCAAATGACCGATTTACTGGAATCTGAAAAAGAAAGTCATAGTGTTAGGATATCAGGACGAACATATATCTTATATCTATTGCTAACCCATCAGCAGAAAAGCCTAAAGCGTCGGCTGTCGTGGCTGCCCCTATATGGAATGAATGAGAAGAAAAACAAAATTAAGACAAATTCAGCCGTTTCAAGCAAGCAGCCAAGACAGCTGAAAACTAGTACCTGGACAAGGAGGACAGGTCCTGGTGGATGAAAAAGGAGTCTGCAAAGACTGGTCGCAAAGCCATGTAACTGTAAACCAATAAAACCGGGCAGATTGACGGGTTACCTGATTTAGATAAGGAAATCCAATGACCAACACCAGACGGTGCAGTCTTTGAATGACAGAGAAAAAGGTTAACAGATTGTGCATCCAATATTACATGACCCCATTGCAGGAAAGATGAGGAAATCCTATTAGGGGCAGTAAATTCGCCAAGCCTCAGGGCTCCAAAGAAAGCCACCGAAAATGCAGCCCCAAACAATGCAGTCTCATATTCTGAAACGCAAACCTCACCCAAAACCCGTATGAGATCCACCAGCAGGGAGACCGAAATCGGGCGCCTATTATCACTAGAAGGCCTAGACCTTCTAAAGCCTTTAAGAACTTGATTTACTTGGAAGAAAGATGTTAAAGCTGTAACACCTGCAAATTTGAGAAAAAAGGAAACACCCGCTAGAATTCTGCGGGCTCAGGTTGGCCTGCATCAAATAAGACACGAAGGACAACGGTACATAAGACGAGACCTTTAACGTATCTATGCCGTAGAGTTGACAGAAAGAAAGACATTTTGACCAAGAAAGGCGATAATCCACCCAAGTTTTTAACGATACCGAGTTCTTGAGGTTCCTGAGCATCAGCTCCAGATTAAGCCCCAGAGGAAAACTGGGCAAGGGGTTCCCAATAGATCCGCTGCTGGAGCCAATTCCCGAAACTTCTTGAACTGTGAACGAGACAAAGCGTCAGAAATATTATTTTTACAGCCAGCAATGTGTTTTGCTTTCAACCAAATGTTAAAACGCATACAATGTAAGACTAAGAAGCGTAACAATTTAATTACCGGGTCCGATTTGGAAGATAGGGAATTAACTGCAGGCATAACACCCTTGTTATCCGTCCGAACCAATACCCTACGGTTAGAAAATTGTTCTTCCCAAAGTACTAACGAAACTATGACAGGGAATAGTTCCAGAAGGACCAAATTCTGTAGAATATCCTTCTGCAACCACTCCCTGTGCCATACCTCGGAACACCAATGTCCGTCCAAAAAAGAGCCGAAACCCACCGATCCAGCCGCATCCGTAACTTTGAGATCCTCCTTGATGCTCCTAGAAATTCGAACATGGCAATACGGGTTAGACAACCCACCTATTGCCAATGAAAACCTACGGGAAAAAACCTGAGCCATAGGAATGACCCTTGCCGCAAAGGCAAATAGACCCAGTAAAGATTGAGCTTCCTTCAAAAGAACTTTCTTCTTCCCAAGAAAAGACAAGATCATGGATCTCATCTTATCAAGTTTCAAAGGGGGTAACCTGAATTCCATTAGTACAGAATCGATGGTGATACCTAAGATCTCTATATTAGTGGAAGGAAAAACAGTTTTTTCCGAGGCAAGGGGAACCCCAAAATTTGCACACACATCAAAGAATAAATTTAGAGATTGCAAACAAGATGCTGAAATGGGAGGACCAACAATTAAAAAATCATCTAAATAATGGAGAAAACCCCCGCCCGGAAAAATTTCAGCCAAAACTCAATGTAAAAATGTGGAGAAAGCCTCAAAATAAAAACAAGATAAAGAAAACCCCATAGGCATACACTTGTCTAAAAAATATTGTCCCTTAAAATGAAAACCAAGCGAATTGAAACCTTGAGGATGGACTGGAAGCAAACGGAAGGCTGACTTAATATCTGCCTTGGCTAGGAGAGAGCCCTGTCCAAATTTCCTCAAAATAATCAAGGCCTCATCGAATGAGGAATAACTAACCGGGGCGTCAATACCTATAACCTCATCATTTAGGGAAGACCCCAGCGGATAAGAGGGATGGTGAATCATACAGAAGGAACCGACCTCCTTCTTAGGTACTAAACCTATAGGAGAAAGCCAGAAATTGGGAAAGGGAGGAGCAGAAAAGGGGCCTGCAATCCTACCTTCGGCCAATTCTACCACAATCTTGGCCTGCACTACTGATGGTTGCAGGTAGATGGACTTCAAATTGTTCACTGATGTACAACCCACACTTGTAAAATGGGGAACCAAAAAACCTTCCTTAAATCCTTCAATTAGTAGAGCCGCCATCTTGTGGTCGGGATAACGCCCTAACCATGGAAGCATTTATTGTAGCTTCACTGGGGTCAATGTCCTTCCCAGAACTGTGCCCGGGCATAGGTTGCAAACTTGCTGCTGCGGCCTTACGGAAGCATTTACTCGCTGCATGGGTACCCGAGCAGTATGAGCATTCATGCTTGTACTTACAGTTATTGAGGAACTTGCACTGCCCTTCTTTAAAGGAAAAACAGAATCCTTTACGAAAAGTATGTGAACTAGGGGTAGGCCGGGGTACAAATTGTGGCTTTGGTGGAAGCATGAGATTCAACCACAACCCCACATCCTTAGACCCCCAATGTAATGAGGGATGGACTGCCAATTTCTGACGAAAATTCTCGCCATATGTATACCAAGCAGAACCACCGAAGTGACGAAAGGCCTCGGCAATAATATCCAAATGCTGGAATAAGCCCAAGCATTTTGCAGGAAAATGCTCACCCATAACCGCAGCATAGATGCAGAATGCTTGCAACC
Organism: Lithobates sylvaticus; assembly: GCA_028564925.1. Taxonomy (NCBI): domain Eukaryota; kingdom Metazoa; phylum Chordata; class Amphibia; order Anura; family Ranidae; genus Lithobates; species Lithobates sylvaticus. Next base: position 286,379,554 of record CM053029.1, read on the forward strand.
AGTTTTGAAACGTCTTAGGGATAGCCCGACGTCTATCCTCCTCCCCTGACTGTTTATCGACTTTAGCCAAAAATTCCTTGGAAGCCGGCAGAAGTGACAAAATGTCTAGGAATTCCCCTCTCCAGATTTTGTCTTTTACAGATTTTGGCAGGTGAAAACCCAATGGGGAAAGCATGCACGGCAAAGGCTCTCTAAATGAGGCTTCGCCAACTGTAGCCGCAGGGGGCCTAATGGGCAACAAGGGGTTAAAACATAAGGGACTCATGAATTGTGACCGCTCTGCTATGCCACAGTCCTCCTTAGGAGACTCACCCAAATTTTGCCACACTGCACCAGCATCATCCATGAAATTAGAAAACTGCATGGAATTCCCACAAGCACCACCAGAGTGTGCCCCTGTATTTCCATTATCATTGTTTTGTAAATCATAAGCACCAGATAACTGTGCTCTCCTGCCAACATTACCAGCGCCACTAGTGTGCGCTCCTGTGTTTTTAAAAACAGTAACATTCCTGTGAGGTGATTGACACACATCCCCAGCACCAGTGATCTGTGCTCCTTGTTCTCTATTTAACAATGCACCAGAAGACTGTGCCCCTTTAAATTGATGTAAAACATTATATAAGGAATTAACCAACAAAGACACCTCAGACACAGGAGAATGTACAACATGCTCACCACTGTGGAAAACGGACTGCTCACTCTCTTCCACCTGAAGCTGAGTAGCGCTGCTCCCTCTCAGCAGAGGAGCCCCTTGTGACACATTTTCTTTTGCTCTCGCCTTTTGATACCGACCGAATTAACCAATCCTCAGCCAGCATAACCGCACCAATCACATCTCTGTTGCTGCCCTTGGTAAAGAAGCCCCCGCTCTAGTCTTCTTTTTCCTCCGACTTGGCTGCTGGCGAGTCCCGCCCCCGGCTGAGGCGGACTGTCCATCCATCATGGCGACAGGTGGGGGCGTCCCCACAGGCGGAGCCGAGGTCTGTTCCTCCTCCAGGCAGCACAGTAACCATTCTTCACCACCGCTCGTCTCTGCCTTCTCCAGCAAGCAACATAGCAGCGCCTCACGAGCTCCTGGCGAATGGCGCTTCATGCTGAGAGAGCTCCACTTCCCTTCCGTCACTTGTCCTGTCAGACGGTCAGTGAGATTTCTGTGCTCCAATTCTTTAAATAAGCTCCCTCAGCGCGGGCTTTTGATACCGCCCGAATTAACCAATCCTCAGCCAGCATAACCGCACCAATCACATCTCTGTTGCTGCCCTTGGTAAAGGCAGAAACTAGCAGTAACCTGTAAAATATACAAAGGGGAGGGGAAAACAGACAGCGCACCCCTCTGAGCCATCCCATGTGGGCCCCTGCATACTGCTCTGACCCTTCATTCACACTGGCCTTTGTATTGCTGAGTCCAGATCCATAAATTTCATGTATTTGGGCATAGCACAACTCTGGATGTTGCGGACTGAAGTATTTGTTTCCAGTGCCTGAACAGAGCTACTGATTGGATGCAACTGTTTTTGCTGCAGCAAGTTCTATACATGCTACAGATGTGCCACTTTACAGGCAGACTAAGGGCACCCCCAGACACTATATTTAAAGGGATTTTCCATTTTTATTGTTGCACTTTAAGCATCATTAAAATCATTGCTCCTGTAAAAACTATCATTTTAAAAACAATGTTTTGCATTAATACATGTCCCCCAGGGCAGTACCCAGACCCCACAACCTTTTTTTGGCCAATTACTTCCATATAAGCCTTCAACATGGGGAATTTAGATTTTTCAAGTTCGGGGTCACATAGACTTTAATAGGGTTCACCGTTCGGGTCAGAACTTTTTCTCTGTTTGTGAGTTCTGGTGGAAACCAAACAGGGGGGTGTTTGGCCCATCTCTAATCATTAGAAGTAATCAGCATTTATTTATGAAAGATCATTCTTGCAGACCAATCTGTTAACATTCTATGAGGAATTAAAGTGATATTTAAGTCTTGTTTTTTTTTTTATTTAAAAATAACAAACATGTTATACGTACCTGCCCTGTGCAGTGGTTTTACACAGAGCAGCCCAGATCCTCCTCTCTTCATATCCCTCACCAGGACTCCTGGCCCCTCCCTCCTGCCGATTGCCCCCACAGCAAGCAGCTTGTTATGGGGGCACCAGAGCAGTTCACTCCCAAGCCTCTGCTGTGTGTGTCCATTCAGACATGGAGCCATGGCTCAGCCCCGCCCCCTCTCTCTCCTCATAGTGATATACAAATATCTCAAATCCCACAGTGTTTCTATCATAGGGAGGGAACTATTCAGTCTCAGGTCACTTAAAGTGGAGCCCCACCCAAAAGAGGAATCTCTGCTTGTCTGGTTTTGACAGTTACTTGCTCCCACTTCTGGCTCAGTTCACTGCGGTTGTCCCCCTCTTCCTTCTCCCGCAGTGAGCCCATTCACAAAGCACAGTGCCCTTTGCACATGTGCAGTAGGAAACCGGCTGTGAAGCCACAAGTATTTGTAGCTGCTGACTTTAATTTTTTTCTGAGGGAGCCTGGAGCTCCTCTTTAACCACTTGCTGAATGACAGCTACAGCGTGGTCGGATAATTCTGGGAGGGTGTACAATATTGTCCTCCCAGAATCGCGCTCCCTGGGTTCTCGGGTCCGCGTCACAGAGCGATCACTGTCAACAAACCGGCATCATGTCCCATTGTCTCCGCTCCTCACACCAATTGTGTGAGGAGAGGAGAGAGAAGCAGCAGTGTGAGGCTGCTTGAGTTGAGTAAGCATATGCCACGTGAGAGAAATAACCTGTTAATATGACAATTTTGTGAAAAAAATTCAAAAGAAATCTTCATTTTGCAAAGAATTGTGGGAAAACATTAAAATGTGAAAAAAACTCACCATGCCTCTTACTAAATACCTTGGACTGTCTACTTTTTAAAAAAGGGGTCATTTGTTCTTTCCTGGCTTGTTAGTGTCTCAATAAATTAGACAGGCCATCAGTACATCAGGTGTGATAAATTTTCAATGATTGCCACTAGGGATGAGCTTCGAGTTCGAGTCGAACTCGCGTTCGACTCGAACATTGCCTGTTCGCCTGTTCACAGAACAGCGAACAATTTGGGGTGTTTGCGACAAATTCGAAAAGCCGCAATCACCCTGTAAAAGTCTAAACTGCTAATTTTAAAGGCTTATATGCAAGTTATTGTCCTAAAAAGTGTTTGGGGACCTGGGACCTGCCCCAGGGGACATGTATCAATGCAAAAAAACTTTTAAAAACTGCTGTTTTTCGGGGGCAGTGATTTTAATAATGCTTAAAGTGAAACAATAAAAGTGTAATATTCCTTTAAATTTTTGTACCTGGGGGTGTCTATAGTATGCCTGTAAAGGGGCATACTGCGCTGGACGTCACCGGAAGAGATCATCCATTGCTAGACCCCGGAGAAGATATCAGCCATCGCTGGAGAGCAAGAGTGGATTACCACCGCTGGAATCTTTTTTAAATTTGTTTTATTTTTAATAAAGAACTTTTTCCAACGGTGTCAGTGTGTTTTTTTAAACATTTTTTTACACTTTCTTTGTGAAATGCTAGGGGTACTGGGGGTCCCCTTGTTAAAGGGGACTTCCAGATTCTGATAAGCCCCCCAATGTTGAGGGCATGTGGCCTGGTACGGTTCAGGAGGGCACTCTCTCGTCCCCCCTCTTTTCTTGCGGCCTGCCAGGTTGCGTGTTCGGATAAAGGGTCTGGTATGGATTTTTGGGTGGAACTCCACGCCATTTTTTTTTTAAAAATTTGGCGTGGAGTTCCCCTTAAAATCCATACCAGACCTGAAGGTCTCTGTAATATTCTGTGTATTACGGGAGCCAATTCATTATAGCCGCAAGTGATTTTAAAATACTTTTTTCCTGCAAAAATGACACTTTGTGCAGGGACATTTCTAAGCATGGGAAAGATGCGCCCCTTTACAGGCATACTATAGACACCCCCCCAGGTATGAAATTTAAAGGAATATTACACTTTTATTGTTTCACTTTAAGCATTATTAAAATCACTGCTCCCGAAAAAATGTCAGTTTTTAGAAGTTTTTTTTGCATTGATACATGTCCCCTGGGGCAGGATCCAGGTCCCCAAACACTTTTTTATGATAATAACTTGCATATAAGCATTTAAAATCAGCACTTTTGATTTTGAACGTTCGAGGCCCATAGACTTTAAAAGGGTTCTAAAGTTCACACGAACTTTAGGTCTGTTCGCAGGTTCCATAGCTTGTAGACTCTATAACTTTCACAAAGACCAAATAATACATACTGATTTTTTATTTTTATTTTACCAAAGATATGTAGCCGTATTAATTTTAGCCAAAGTTTATGAAGAAAAATTACTAATTTGCTAAATTTTATAACAGAAACAAAGAAAATGCATTTTTTTAATTTATGGTGCAAAAAAATAAAAAAAACAAGTGATGCATAAATTCCACCAAAAGAAAGCTCTATTTGTATGGAAAAAGGGACAAAAAATGCATATGGGTACAGTGTTACATGACTGAGTAATTGTCATTCAAAATGTGAGAGCACTGAAAGCTGAAAATTGGCCTTGTTAGAAAGGGGGTTTAAGGCTGCATTCACACCTGAGCGTTTTGTCGCCCTAAGCCTGAAGCTACAAAACGTTTGAGGGGATAAAATACATTATTCTCTATGGAGATGGTTCACATCTCCACTCCAAAACGCCTGAAGCCGAACGCCTGAAGCTCAAACAAGTTCCGGACCCTTTTTTGTCGCGCGAATCGGGCAGATTTGGGCGTTCGTACCCCATAGAAACTAATGAAAACGCTCGATTCAAGCGACTAGCGCGACAACAAGCGTTTCTACGGGCGTTTTGTCGCTGCATCTGCTCAAGTGAAGTAATATTTTACATGAAGGAAATGACATAACATAACAAGAAGTGCACAGATCACCATTTTAGCAGACATACAGACCAGCAATATGGAGGATGAAGTAGATGATACTGTATGCCTGCTGGATCAGGAGACCTTTATTAGAATGGTCAAGGAGCACCCCTGTCTCTATGATACAAGAGATGCAACGTATAAACTCAGAGCGAGCAAGAGGAGGGCATGGACCCAGATTGCCATGAAAGTTTTCTCAAACTGGGCAGAGCTAACTGGCCATGTTAAGGATGTAAAAGGTAAGATAAACCCCTGCAAACATTAGTACATTATAGAAAAACAGTACCACTTCACACCCGGGGCCAATTATGACATTTCTCTCCTACATGTAAAATCCATAATTTCTTGGCTAGAAAATGACATAGAACCCCCAAATATTATATATTATTTTTTAGAAAAGACCCTAGAGAATACAATGTCGGTCGTTGCAACTTTTTATATCGCACGGTATTTTCGCAGCAATTATTCAAATACGTTTTTTTCATGCTTTAAAAAAAAAAAAAAAAAAAAAACAGTAAAGTTAGCCCAATTTTGTTGCATAATGTCAAAGATGAAGATACGGCGAGTAAATAGATACCCAACATGTGAAAAAGTCATGCAAGCCGCATCTTTGGAGCGCTAAGCGCCCCTTCCCATTGAAAACAATGTGGCAGCGCTCCAAACCCGCCTGCAAAGAGCCTCTGCAGCGGCGATTTGCGTGCCTTTCTAACCCTTTTTCGGCCGCTAGCGGGGCATTTTTAACCCCCGCTAGCGGCCGAAAAAGGGTTAAAACAAGCTGCCCCATTGATTTTAATTGGTAGGAGCAGTGAATAAACCGCTCCTTCACCGCTCCAAAGATGCTGCTAGCAGGACTTTTTCTTACCGTCCTGCTAGCGCACCGTTCCAGTGTGAAAGCCGAGTCAAAGGAGTCGCTTTTGTCAGGCGCTATACAGGCGCCTGAAAAACGCCTCAGTGTGAAAGGGGTCTATGCATAGGAGTATGTGATGGCACACTCTGACCCCTAGTGTATATTGTATGGATACTGCACACAAAGATAAATATATATTTAAAAAAAAAACTGGAACTTCTTCACAATAAATCAAGCAATTTTATTAATTATTCACATAGCATAGTATACGGTTTTATTATTATAACAAAGAAATAAAGACTTAAATTTATTGAATTGCCTCAAGCTGCCATGGGACCTGTCCTGCTGGAGACATGAAGTAGGACGCAAATTGATCCCTGACATGTGTCCCTTGTCTGCTTCCACGCACACCGGTCCAATGCGCTCTTTCCATACTCTCAAGTACTGGCTCCTCAAAATCATATCCATCCCGCTGCCTTACAAAATTATGCAATGCACATGAAGCCTTTACAGCAGAGACTGCATTTTGCATATTGAGAACAATCGGAGTGTGCAGTACCCGCCATTTATTTGACAATATGCCAAATGCACATTCTACCACACGACGTGCTTGTGTTAAACGGTAATTGAACACACTCCTCTGTTCATTTAGATTGTGCCCTGAGTAAGGCCGTAGTAGATGCTCACTCAGAGCAAAGGCCTCATCTCCAACAAACACACTGGGTAGGGGAGGGCCATTTGTGCCCGGGAGTGGCCTGCTTGCCGGAAGGTCCAGACAATCGGTACGTAGGAGGTGTCCAAATGAGGAATTGGTAAAAATAGCAGAGTCAGCGCTGCTGCCATACGAACCAATGTCAATGTACCGGAAGCAATAATTGGCATCCGCAACCGCCATCAAAACAAAGGAAAAATATTTTTTATAGTTGAAATATTGGCTTCCGCTTCCCATGGGCTTAATGATCCTGATATGTTTCCCATCGATCGCTCCGACACAATTAGGGAAATTGCAGCATTGCAGGAAAACCTCCGATATCTGGGACCACTCTTCTGATGTAGGTTTTTTAAACACCATATCCTTCAAAATCTCCCAAATTGCAGAGCAGGTGTCACGGACTATATAACTAGCTGTTGATTTCCCTATCCGAAAGCTATAGTGCAGACTTGATATAGATTGTCCAGTTGCTAGGTACCTACAAAGAAATAAATATATATATTTGAATTTGTGTTTTTACAGTTAAAATGCTAAAACTCAAGTGGAAAAGTCTACAGGATGCCTACACACGACATGTACGCCTGACCAGGGAATGTAGGAGTGGATCTGCAGCATGTGCTCCAAGAGAGTACATGTATGCTAGAGAACTGGAGTTCCTTCGGCCATTGCTGGCTTTGGGGCGGTAAGCTATCATCTGTACGAATGTCATTAAACAAAATGTAAAGAGAAAGTTCTAATAATTAATTCCTATTTTCAGTACTGAAAACAGCTGGGAGGACAGCTCCCAAAATAATTTGGACCCACAAGCAAGCCAGGCATCAGGCGGTGAACAAGAAGGACAAGATCCGCAGAGCCAGTTGTCTACACCGGCACGCTCTACAGCAACAACACCTGTGGGAGACCGTGACGAGGAGTCCACACCACCTATTGCTGTTCGTGTACCAGCTAGAGGAACACGAAGGAGGGCTCCGGAACCGGATTTTAACAGAATGCTGGACATTATGGCCGGTATGTCGGACAGTATGACCAGCAATAGGTCCCATGTTCAAGTGTCTGCTAGGTGTCTGGAAGGTCTGATGGAGAAGGTTCCATCAGAGCTCCAGGCAGACATGCTGTCAGGCACTATACGCTACATTGCGACCTTCATCCCGCCAACCACCACATATAGGTCCTCTGAACCTCCCCCACCATATGGTCCTTATGCTAACCCCCCCCCCCCATCTGCCAGCACTTCCTCGGTTTTCAGCACCACCTCCTAATTACCCTCCTCTGCCTACACCGCCACCAACCAATTACTACCGTCTGCCAACACCACCACCACCTTCTAATTGGCAGCCCAATGACCATCCATCTACCTCCACCTGGTCACAATATGGCCATGCAATGGATGTGGTCAATGCACCTAACGAGGGAGTCAACTCCTCCCAAACCTTTCAGCACCTCTGATTTTTTTTTTTTTTTATGAGCTACGTTAGCTCCGGTTGAGCTGTATATTTTTCAAATTAAAAAAAAAAAAGAGAATAAGTAATATTTCGTTAATATTTGATAGTAACAAATAAAGTTTTTTGTTTAATATTAAAATTGTGTGATCGGATGTTTATTTTTCCCTCAATTCTTTACAAAAGTAGGAATTTTATTATAATAATCATTGTAATATGTTATTTTTCGCAGATGAAATGTGTATACCACTAATAACGCCCCAAAATACATACATTGCACTGATGACACGTGGCACTGACAGGTGGTACTGATACGTGGCACTGGGGACACGTGGCACTAACATGTGGCAATGATGACACGTGATATTGACAGGTGGAATTGATACGTGGCACTGATGATACGTGGCACTGGGGACAAGTGGCACTAACATGTGGCAATGATGACACGTGATACTGACAGGTGGCATTGATACGTGGCACTGATGATACGTGGCACTGGGGACACGTGGCACTAACAGGTGGCAATGATGACACATGACACTGACAGGTGGTATTGATACGTGGCACTGATGATACGTGGCACTGGGGACAAAAAGAAATAAGAAGAATTTACCTCAGTGTGATGATTAGTCGTTCCACTGGGGGTATACTGTTCCGGAAATAGGTGTCCATTCTTTGCAACCGGCTACTGAGTAAACCCAGTAACTCATCAAAGCTGTGAGCAAGAAATATGGGGTTTATTAGTGGACATTATAAGACAGGAACAATGTCAAACATCATGAATCCAAATTACTTTGACTAACCTTTTTATGGACATCCTTGTGTAGTCCAATAATTTATCATCATGCTCACGTAGATCACTATACATGACCCAAAATTGGCCTCTCTCTTCTCGTTCGGCAATTACTGGGTGGATCCAATATCTGCGTGCCCTCTTCTTTCTCCTCTCTCTTTCATGTAGAAAGTATGAGGTAACCGTGGCTGCTGCCAGAAAACACGCCATCTCATTGTCACTCATCTTTGTGCAGAAGATAGTACAATATGGAGCAGGAAGCACAATGATGAACCGGTAGTACAGTATTCACCCAGGAAGCAGATGAACAAAATCTAAAAACATAGCAACAAATGATGACAGCGATGATCATTTTTCCTATTGGCTATCTAGAAAAACGATGAAGTTGAAAAACGCCTGAAAACGATGTATGCAAATGTGCAAAAACGACCGTATTCGCGCGACAAAACGCCGGTAAAAACGCTCGTTCCGCTACGCTCAGGTGTGAATGCAGCCTAAGTGTCTAGTGGGCAAGTGGTTAAGAGGATACATTGCCCCTTAATGAAGTTGGAAGAGAAGTAATTTAACCTTAAAAAGCATAGGTGGTTCTTTACTGTCAGAGCAGTAAAGACGTGGAACTCCCTTCCACACTTAGGGGTGTCTGTGGGGAGGGTTGTTAATTAAAAAAAATGTTTTTAAATGAGCATCTAAGTGAAAGCAATGTGCAGGGATATGGGGAAGGGTATTGACAACACACACTCACTCACACGCTCGCATAGGTTGACTTGGATGGGCTGGTGTATTTACTGATCATTATCATCTATGTAACTATATAACTAAGAGAAGTCAGCATAACTTTAACTCAGAAACTACCTTCTATTGCTCTCAGACTCCTCCAAATTCATATTTATTTATTTTTTGCTGCTGTGATCTGATTTTCTGTTAGAGGGTGGCTACAGTCTTTCTCCATGGTCCCACTGAATGTAGAAATGTAACCCTAAGCACATGGGGTGCCACTCCAGACAACCATACTTAAACTCCGGTGACCCCTACTCAAGGGATCAGGCTGCTAAGGAGCTCATTGTCAGGGCTGGGCTCAGCCCTTCCTTCTCAGAGCTCAGGCTGCTCAGTTGTCGGTTAATTGCCAAGACTCATTATTCCACAGTGGTGGATATGTTGACTCACCTGATCATTATATCCTGCTCGTCAATCAGTCTGCTGGCTAGGGATGAGCTTCGAGTTCGAGTCAAACTTATGTTCGACTTGAACATTGCCCGTTCGCCTGTTCAGCGAACAGCGAACAATTTGGGGTGTTCGCGGCAAATTAGAAAAGCCGCGAGCACCCTGTAAAAGTCTATGGGAGAAATCTCAAGTGCTAATTTTAAAAGCCTATATGCAAGTTATTGTCATAAAAAGTGTTTGGGGACCTGGGTCCTGCCCCAGGGGACATGTATCAATGCAAAATTATTTTTTAAAAATGGCTGTTTTTTTCAGGAGCAGTGATTTTAATCATGCTTAAAGTGAAACAATAAAAGTGTAATATTCATTTAAATTTCTTACCTGGGGGTGTCTATAGTATGCCTGTGAAGGGGCGCATGTTTCCTGTGCTTAGAACTGTCCCTGCACAAAGTGTCATTTTTGCAGGAAAAAAAGCTATTTAAAATGACTCGTGGCTAATGAATTGCCGTCTCCAATAACACAGAGAACAGTCATTCATTGAAAGTCATTGATAAAAAAAAAAAAAAATCATTGATAAAAAAAAAAGCATGGGGGTCCCCCCAAATTCAAATACCAGGCCCTTCAGGTCTGCTATGGATATTAAGGGGAACCCCCACTTCAAATTAAAAAAAAAATTACGTGGGGGTCCCCCTAAATATCCATCCCAGACCCTTCAGGTCTGGGATGGATTTTAAGGGGAACCCCGGACAAAAAAAAAAAAAATGGGTTGGGGTCCCCCTCAAAATCCATACCATACCCTTATCCGAGCACGCAACCTGGCAGGCCGCAGGTAAAGAGGGGGGACGAGAGCGCCCCCCCCTCCTGAACCGTACCAGGCCACATGCCCTCAACATTGGGAGGGTGCTTTGGGGGTCTGTGACCCCTCAAAGCACCATGTCCCTATGTTGATGGGGACAAGGGCCTCTTCCCCACAACCCTGGCCATTGGTTGTGGGGGTCTGCGGGCGGGGGGCTTATTGGAATCTGGAAGCCCCCTTTAACAAGGGGACCCCCAGATCCCGCCCCCCCTGTGTGAAATGGTAAGGGGTACAAAAGTACCCCTACCATTTCACCAAAAAAGTGACAAAAATTTTAAAAATGACAGGAGACGGTCTTTGACAATTCCTTTATTAAAATCTTCTTTCATCTTCTTTCTTCTGGTCTTCCTTCTTCCTTTCTTCATCCTTCGGTTTCTTCATCTTCTTCTTCCATCTTCTTCCATCTTCTTCCATCTTCCATCTTCTTCTTCCTCCGATCCGCTTCTTCTTGCTCTGGTCTTCTCGTCCGGCATCTTTTTCCAAGGCGTCTCTTCTTGGGCCGCTCCGCGCAATGGGAGGCTCCCACTGTGTGAGGCTTCGCTGCGTCCCCCGCCACCCTCTGACGTCATGGGGAATGCCATAGGGAAGTCCCCATGATGTCCCCGTGCATCAGAGGGGGGCGGGGGTCACCAGGTGGCCCCGCCCTTCGTTATAAAAGAGCTGTCAGACGCAGCAAAGCACACAGCGGGAGCCTCCCATTGCACAGAACGGCCCAAGAAGAGACGCCGACGCCTTGGAAGAAGATGCCCAAAGCACCCTCCCAATGTTGAGGGCATGTGGCCTGGTACGGTTCAGAAGGGGTGGGCGCTCTCGTCCCCCCCTCTTTTCCTGTGGTCTGCCAGGTTGCGTGCTCGGATAAGGGTCTGGTATGGATTTTGAGGGGGACCCCACACAATTTTTTTTTTTGTCCGGGGTTCCCCTTAAAATCCATCCCAGACCTGAAGGGTCTGGTATGGATATTTAGTGGGACCCCCACGTCTTTTTTTTTTAATTTGAAGCGGGGGTTCCCCTTAATATCCATAGCAGACCTGAAGGGCCTGGTAATTGAATTTGGGGGGACCCCCACGTTTTTTTTTTTTTTTTTTTTTTTATCAATGACTTTCAATGAATGACTGTTCTCTGTGTTACGGGAGCCGACAATTCATTAGCCACGAGTGATTTTAAATAGCATTTCTTCCTGCAAAAATGACACTTTGTTCAGGGACAGTTCTAAGCACAGGAAACATGCGCCCCTTCACAGGCATACTATAGACACCTCCCAGGTACGAAATTTAAAGGAATATTACACTCTTATTGTTTCACATTAAGCATTATTAAAACCACTGCTCCTGAAAAAACGGCCGTTTTAAAAAAAAAAATTTTGCATTGATACATGTCCCCTGGGGCAGGACCCAGGTCCCCAAACACTTTTTATGACAATAACTTGCATATAAGCCTTTAAAATTAGCACATTTGATTTTGAACGTTCGAGTCCCATAGACTTTAATAGGGTTCTAAAGTTCACACGAGCTTTAGGTCTGTTCGCAGGTTCTGGTGCGAACCGAACAGGGGGGTGTTCGGCTCATCCCTACTGCTGGCTATTTAGGCTGCTTTTATCAGATCTTCTGTGCCTTCGCTTGGTGTTTTCCTGTTTTCCTGTTTTCCTGTTAAAGACTTTCCTGTTAAAGACTTTTGCTTGGCTGACTTCCGTTCTGTTTCCTGATTCCTGTTTGCTGCCTCTTACTACGCTGATCTTGGACTCCTGTTTTACTGGCTTGTTCTGATTACCTTCTCTGGTTACCAAACCCTGGCTATGTTTTTGACTACGTTTGCTCTGTTTGTACCATTTTACCATTTTATTAAATTGTGATTTTTACTGCACTTCTGTCTCAGTCTGATTTATGCCTCCTGACAGTAGGCAAAGGCCATGAATTCAGAAGATGCAGACAATCCACTTGCTGGTAATATTTTTTCCAGTTTGGATGAGCAGGATCACAGCATGAATCAGTTTTCCATACCGTTAGAGACACTCCTGATTTGCACTGCTCACCTGGATCCTCCCACTGTGGCTGTTCCAGTTCAGCCTGTGTTGCAGGCCATCCCTGCTGCTGCTCTAGTCTCTGTTCAGGTCCCCGCCTCGAATATTACCTCTATAAGAGGTATGTCTGGTTCCGCTTCGCTTCCCCAGTGATTTGAGGGCGATCCAGTGCAATGCAAAGGGTTTCTCAACTAGGTTAGGATAGATTTTGGTGAATGGAAAAAAATAGGATTAGGATAGATTTTGAATTGCTGCCACAGGTGTTTCCCACAGACAGAAGCAAAGTAGGCTTCATGATATCTTTGCTTTCTGAGAGAGCCTTGGCCCTCTATGGGAGTCACAAAAAAACATTGTCCTGAGTTACCAAGAGTTTGTGGCTTCTTTTAAACAGGTATTTGACATTCCTGTACGCTCCACTTATGCTGCCAAAAGCATCATGTCCGTCAAACAGGGTATGAGAACTGTTGCAGATTACGCCATTGAATTCCGTACTCTGGCAGCAGAGGTTGCTTGGAACAATGAGGCCCTCGTGGCTGCTTTTTCTCATGGTCTTTCGGATAACATCAAAGATGAGAAAGCAGACCCAAGACTTTCTCACTGAGCTGGAAAAATGTATCACGTTTGCCATTCTCATTGACTCCAGACTCCGAGAGGGACCTTCCTTTAAGGAGCGCTTGAGGAAGCCTCCTGTACGTTTGGCTCCCAGCTTTGTAGTCCCACCCTTGCCTCCCTCACCTCCTATACCTCCTGGTACTTAGTTACATAGTAGGTGAGTTTGAAAAAAGACACAAGTCCATCAAGTGAGTCTGCCAGTGAGGTAGAACCCATACATTTGGGCTTCACACATCTCTCTGCGGATGAGAGGGCCTTTACGAGGAGGGAGAGATTGTGCCTTTATTGTGGCCAGGCAGGTCACTTTTTGAAGTCTTGTCCTACCCGTCTGGGAAATTCCTGCACCTTGAGGGGACAAACCTTAGGTGGCTTTGTTAAGTCCCCAGTTATCCAGAAGGATAAGCCCCTGGTTCTAGTTACCCTTTCTTGGTCTGAGTCGTCCATCGAGATACAGGCTCTAATCGACTTTGGGGCTGCAGGCCTGTTTATAGATGGTGCCTTTATGTCTAAGCACTTCCGGTGCAGCTTTGTGCAACTCCACTTGCCATTGAGGCTATTGATGGGAGACCTCTACAGCCTGCCAATGTGACTCATGAGACTGTTCCATTGACCATGGCCGTAGGGGCTCTTCACCATGAGATAATCCAATTCCAAGTGATTTCATCACCTCATTTTCCAATGATTATTAGGGATGGGCGAACAGTTCGGCCCGAGCATAAGTTCGGGCTGAACTTTCGCTGTTCGGACGTTTGGTGAACAGCCGAACAAATGGGTCATTCGACCCCCAGGCACTATATTGTAAGGAATTTTTCATTTTTAGACTTTCACTTTAAAAATAAAAAAAAACACTGCTCATTTAAAAATCACGTTTTTCACAAACTTTTTTTTTATTGATAGACCCCTATAACCATTGTATGCCCGATAACTTGCATATAGGCCTTAAAAATGGGCACTTTTGATTTATGACGTTCGGGTACCATTGACTTTAATGGGGTTCATTATTCAGGTCCAGACTTTCGCTGTGTTCGAAAGTTCTGGTGCAAACTGAATAGGGGTCCGTTCTGCCCATCCCTAGTGGTTATTGGTTATCCTTGGTTACAGAGGCACAACCCCTCTTTAGATTGGATTTGTGCTAAAGTTCTTTCCTGGTCACAACAATGCAGTAATACATGTTTTCAGAAAGTGGCTAAGGTCTTGTGCACCTCTTCACTCTCCTCCCTGCTGGAGGAGTACAGCAATTTAGCAATGTCTTTGACAAAGGCAATCCAGTAGTTTGCCTCCACACGAACGTATGATTGCGCAATAGACCTTCAACCTGGTGCCATACCCCCTCGTGGCTGGGTTTACCCTGTGTCTGTCTCGGAGGACAAAGTCATGGAGGAGTATGTTGCCGTCGCACTTTCTCAAGGATTCATCCGCAAATCCTCGTCTCCTGCTGGTGCTGGCTTCTTCTTTGTGAAGAAGAAGAGTGGTGAACTGAGACCTTGTATTGATTATAGGGGTCTCAATCGTTTCATGATTAAGAATGCTTATCACATTCCATTGAATATGGAGTTATTTGACTACCTCAAGGGAGCAACGGTTTTCACGAAGCCTGATTTGAGAGGGGCATACAATCTCCTGAGGATCAATGAGGGCGACGAATGGGAAACTGCATTTAATACCAGAAAGGGCCTTTACGAGTAAAGCCACGTACACACGATCTGACTTTTCGGCCAGAATTTCCAGCGGAGGTCCGCGGGACTTTCTGAACGTGTGGACTTGCCCACACACGCCCAGACTTTTCCGGCGGGCAATCCGCTGGAGTTTTGGCAGAAGTCCAAAAGAAGGACTTTTGAAATGAATGGACTTGCCGACACACGATCGAAAAGTCAGTTCATTTACAACGTGACTCCAGGTAGATGGGACTAGCGAAGGAAGTGAATGCCGCCGCCTCGATCAGCGACATTGACACCTCGCTAGCCCCGTCACCTGGTATGGATTTAAAGGGGAATCCCTACGCCGAAAAAACGGCGTGGGGGTCCCCCCAAATCCATATCAGACCCTTATCCGAGCACGCAGCCTGGCCGGTCAGGAAAGGGGGTGGGGACGAGCAAGCGCCCCCCCTCCTGAGCCGTCCCAGGCCGCGTGCCCTCAACATGGGGGTGCCCTGGGGAAAGGGGGGCCCTGAGGCCCCCCCACCCCAAAGCACCTTGTCCCCATGTTGATGAGGACAAGGGCCTCTTCCCGACAACCCTGGCCGTTGGTTGTCGGGGTCTGCGGGCAGGGGGGCTTATCGGAATCCGGGAGCCCCCTTTAAAAAGGGGGCCCCAGATACCGGCCCCCCACAATATGTGAATGAGTATGGGGTACGATGTACCCCTACCCATTCACCTAAGGGAAAAAAGTGTAAAAAAAACAACACCACTTTTTAAAATACTTTATTGCACAGCTCCGGGGTCTTCTTCCGTCTTGGGGGGTCTTCTCGCCGGACTCCTCCGCTATCTTCTGGTAGCTCTTTTACTACCGGAGGAGCCCGGCTTTCTCCTTCGTCGCTGCCGTCATCTGGGGGTCTTTTTCCGACTTCGGGGTCTTGTCCCGCTCTTCTGTTTTTCTTACCGGGCCTCCGCTTTCTTCTTCCAGCTTTTTTACTAGGGGTGGCCCGGGCTTCTGTTGCCGTCGCCTTCTGCTTCTGCTTCTTCTTCTGCTGCTTCTTGTTCTTCTTTCTTCTTCCGATGTTGACTCATCATGTCTCCTCTTCTACTGGCTCAGACGTGCGGCGCTAATGGAAAAGGGGGGGAAATACTGCGCTCTGGCTGTTAATTAGTGTATGGAGAGAGTCTTCCGGAATTGTGCTAAAGTTCTTTCCTGGTCACAACAATGCAGTAATACATGTTTTCAGAAAGTGGCTAAGGTCTTGTGCACCTCTTCACTCTCCTCCCTGCTGGAGGAGTACAGCAATTTAGCAATGTCTTTGACAAAGGCAATCCAGTAGTTTGCCTCCACACGAACGTATGATTGCGCAATAGACCTTCAACCTGGTGCCATACCCCCTCGTGGCTGAGTTTACCCTGTGTCTGTCTCGGAGGACAAAGTCATGGAGGAGTATGTTGCCGTCGCACTTTCTCAAGGATTCATCCGCAAATCCTCGTCTCCTGCTGGTGCTGGCTTCTTCTTTGTGAAGAAGAAGAGTGGTGAACTGAGACCTTGTATTGATTATAGGGGTCTCAATCGTTTCATGATTAAGAATGCTTATCACATTCCATTGAATATGGAGTTATTTGACCACCTCAAGGGAGCAACGGTTTTCACGAAGCCTGATTTGAGAGGGGCATACAATCTCCTGAGGATCAATGAGGGCGACGAATGGGAAACTGCATTTAATACCAGAAAGGGCCTTCACGAGTAAAGCCACGTACACACGATCTGACTTTTCGGCCAGAATTTCCAGCGGAGGTCCGCGGGACTTTCTGAACGTGTGGACTTGCCCACACACGCCCAGACTTTTCCGGCGGGCAATCCGCCGGAGTTTTGGCAGAAGTCCAAAAGAAGGACTTTTGAAATGAATGGACTTGCCGACACACGATCGAAAAGTCAGTTCATTTAGAACGTGACTCCAGGTAGATGGGACTAGCGAAGGAAGTGAATGCCGCCGCCTCGATCAGCGACATTGACACCTCGCTAGCCCCGTCACCTGGTATGGATTTAAAGGGGAATCCCTACGCCGAAAAAACGGCGTGGGGGTCCCCCCAAATCCATATCAGACCCTTATCCGAGCACGCAGCCTGGCCGGTCAGGAAAGGGGGTGGGGACGAGCAAGCGCCCCCCCTCCTGAGCCGTACCAGGCCGCGTGCCCTCAACATGGGGGTGCCCTGGGGAAAGGGGGGCCCTGAGGCCCCCCCACCCCAAAGCACCTTGTCCCCATGTTGATGAGGACAAGGGCCTCTTCCCGACAACCCTGGCCGTTGGTTGTCGGGGTCTGCGGGCAGGGGGGCTTATCGGAATCCGGGAGCCCCCTTTAAAAAGGGGGCCCCAGATACCGGCCCCCCACAATATGTGAATGAGTATGGGGTACGATGTACCCCTACCCATTCACCTAAGGGAAAAAAGTGTAAAAAAAACAACACCACTTTTTAAAATACTTTATTGCACAGCTCCGGGGGTCTTCTTCCGTCTTGGGGGGTCTTCTCGCCGGACTCCTCCGCTATCTTCTGGTAGCTCTTTTACTACCGGAGGAGCCCGGCTTTCTCCTTCGTCGCTGCCGTCATCTGGGGGTCTTTTTCCGACTTCGGGGTCTTGTCCCGCTCTTCTGTTTTTCTTACCGGGCCTCCGCTTTCTTCTTCCAGCTTTTTTACTAGGGGTGGCCCGGGCTTCTGTTGCCGTCGCCTTCTGCTTCTGCTTCTTCTTCTGCTGCTTCTTGTTCTTCTTTCTTCTTCCGATGTTGACTCATCGTGTCTCCTCTTCTACTGGCTCAGACGTGCGGCGCTAATGGAAAAGGGGGGGAAATACTGCGCTGTGGCTGTTAATTAGTGTATGGAGAGAGTCTTCCGGAATTGGAAGCTGCACGCCACAAATGAATTACCATACCACTTTCTGATTTTCAAAAGTCACACTGCTATATCCCCATATTATATATATATTAATAGGCTAACAATTACACAATTATGGCCGCGATTTAGAACGTTCGGCCGAACCGGAAGTGACAGTCACTTCCGGTTTACCCCAATTCGATTTGGGGTCACATTGTCAATATAAGCGTGCTGCTGGAGCTGATGGTCCATACCCCAGATGACGTCTTAGAGGTCGAAACGCGTCGGGTGGACCACAGCACCAGCACTACGCTACTACAAATAAAAATCCTCGCCATACTTTCTCTACTTAAATGTGAGCATTTACTTTGTTTTTACCAATAAATTGTTCCTTTTAAACATTATTACGCCATGCAAGTTCTGTTTTTACCCTATCCCGGTACACGTGAATACGCATGACAATACGGAGCTTTTTGACGTCCACCCCCTGTCCATCGCTACATACCCTGAGGGAAGCTTTGGAAACAGACTGTGGAACAGCGACCAACCAGCACCTTTACCTAAGCCTATCACGACTTGCGAGGCATACGCCTTCCCAAGTCTGTGATTTCCGGTAAGCTGCATTCTTACAGGCCTTGACGCCACCGAATCACCACCATCGCACTTAAAGCACCTTTTAGTGCTGCTGGATGATTACACAAAATTTTCACTCCATAAAGGACTTCACTACCCACATGGACTTTGTCACATCAAGCATATGATTCACCAAGCACACAGTCACTTTGTATTAAGTTCATCGTATAATTTTGAGTTATTTTTGCTATTGGATCACTATACATCCATAAGTGGATCACTCACATGCACCTTCAGACTGAGACTTAGTCTTTTTTCGTTATCACTATTTTATTCATTTATATGTGTTCATGATTTTACGATTATATGTTTTTGGTCATGTATATGTGCTTTTAATACCAAATGATTATAATTTTATCATTTTACTTATCAACACACCATTTGTCACTGTTTGGTTGACCAACATCCGTATGCCGTATGCACATTAGCACTTTAGCGCAACATTATCTACTTCTCCAGACGTGTTGCGCTGCCAGTTATATAGGGACAAGGGGCGGAAGAGGAGACAGCGATGAGTCAACATCGGAAGAAGAAAGAAGAACAAGAAGCAGAAGAAGAAGAAGCAGAGGCAGAAGCAGAAGGCGACAGAAGCCCGGGCCACTGCTAGTAAAAGAGCTGGAAGAAGAAAGCGGAGGCCCGGCAAGAAGAACAGAAGAGCGGGACAAGACCCCCGAACTCGGAAAAAGACCCCCATACGATGGCGGCGACGAAGGAGAAAGCCGGGCTCCTCCGGTAGTAAAAGAGCTAGCAGAAGATAGCGGAGGAGTCCGGCGAGAAGACCCTCCAAGGCGGAAGAAGACCCCTGGAGCTGTGCCATAAAGTATTTTAAAAAATGGTGTTGTTTTTTTTTTTACACTTTTTTCCCTTAGGTGAATGGATAGGGGTACATCGTTCCCCTATTACTCATTCACATAGGGTGGGGGGCCGGTATCTATTAAAGGGGGCTCCCGGATTCCGATAAGCCCCCCGTCCGCAGACCTCGACAACCAACAGCCAGGGTTGTCGGGAAGAGGCCCTTGTCCTCATCAACATGGGGACAAGGTGCCTTGGGGTGGGGGGGCCAGGCACGCGGCCTGGTACGGCTCAGGAGGGGGGGGGCGCTTGCTCGTCCCCACCCCCTTTCCTGACCGGCCAGGCTGCGTGCTCGAATAAGGCTCTGATATGGATCTGGGGGGGACCCCCACGCCGTTTTTTCGGCGTAGGGATTCCCCTTTAAATCCATACCAGGTGACGGGGCTAGCGAGGTGTCAATGTCGCCGATCGAGGCGGCGGCATTCACTTCCTTCGCTAGTCCCGTCTACCTGGAGTCACGTTCTAAATGAACTGACTTTTCGATCGTGTGTCGGCAAGTCCGTTCATTTCAAAAGTCCCGCGGACTAGCACACAGACGGCGGGATTGTCGTCCGGCGGACAATTTTAAGTCAAGTCTTCAAACTAAGTCCGCCGGACTTTTGGGAACAAAAAGTCCGCCAGAGCCCCACACACGGTCGGATTGTCCGGCGGACTCTAGTTCAAAAATTTTGAAAAAAATAAAAGTTTTGGTTTTGTTTCTGTTATAAAATTGTGTAAATAAGTAAGTTTTCTCTTTCACTTATGGGCACTGATAAGGCGGCACTGATGGGCACTGATAAGGCGGCACCACTGAGGTTGCACCAATGAGCGGGCACTAGCAGGCACGAAGATGGGCACTGATTTGCGGCACTGGTAGGTGGCACTGATGGGTGGCACTGATATGCAGCACTGATGGGCATTGATAGGCGGCACTGGTGGGCACTCATGGGTGGCACTGATGGGCACTGATAGGCGACACTGATGGGCACTGAAAGGATGAAAAGATGGTTACTTTTGGGTGAGACTGATAGGCAGAACTGCTGGGAACTACTGGACACTGATATGCTGCACTGCTGGGCACTGATGGGCATTGATATGTGGCACTGATGGGCACTGATACACGACACTGATATGAGGCACTGATGGGCATCCCTGGTGGCACTGGCAGGGGTATGCATTGTCAGTGGGCACTGATTGGCAGCTGCCTGGGCATTGATTGGCAGATGCCAGGGAACAGATGTGCATTTCCCTGGGGGTCTAGGGGGCATACATGGTGGTCCAGTGTGGTGGCATTCCTGGTGGTCCTGGGCGGCATTATGGTTATTCTGGGCGGGATCCGAGGGGGGGCTGCGCTGATAAACAATCAGCACAGACCCCCCTGTCAGGAGAGCCGCCGATCGCGAGTGAGAAAAAGCCGATCATCGGCTCTTCCTATTTACATCGTGATCAGCCGTGATTGGACATGGCTCTGGCGGAGACTCTTTACCTGAATCGGTGTTGCGGGATGTCAGACTGGCACACCGCAACAACGATAGCCGCGATGCACTCCCCTGGGGGTGGGCATCGGCTTAATATCCTGAGGACATCATATGACGCCCAGTCAGGGTATTGAAAGCACTTTGCCACAGTCATTCTGCTATATGGCGGGCGGCAAGTGGTTAAATAGTGGACATGTATGCATTTTTTTTGAAGAATACGTGTATTGTTTGTTGTTGTTCAGTCATTTAGTTGTGTCCGACTTTTCGTGACCTTATGGATCATTGCGCGCCAGGATTTTCTGTGCTCCACTGCCTCCCAGAGCTTGCTTAACTGCATGTTCGTTGTTTTGATGATGCTATGTATCTATCTTGTTTTCTGTCATTCTATTCTCCTTTTTCCTTCCATATTTTCCAGCATCAGGGTCTTTTCCAATGAGTCCTGTCTTCGCATTAGGTGGCCAAAGTATTTGAGTTTCAGTTTCAAGATCTGTCCTTCCAGTGAATATGCCAGTGAATATCCCAGTGAATATTCCAGTGAATACGTGTATTGTTTACTGTAATTTTTTTAAGTCCATTAAAACTACCCAGTCCAAAGTGTGACAATGAAGCTGTGATTTCAGTACAGAATAGGGATGAGCTTCGTGTTCGAGTCGAACCCATGTTCGACTCGAACATCGTCTGTTCATCCGTTTGGCGAATTCCGAACATTATGGGCCGTTCGCGCCAAATTCGAGTGGCACGTCACGGCCCACAATTCACTGCGGCATCGTAGTGTATTGCTGGCTGATGATTGGCCAAGCATGCACTATGACCTTTGGCCAGAGTGGCTTTGGGCAATTATGGCTCAGGGGGTTTAGTACACGCCCCACACTATATAAGGCCATCTGCGTGGCGGCCTTGTATAGCGTGTTGCGGCGGCGGAGAGAGATAGACAGAGATACAGTGTGATTTAATTTAATTTGAGTTATATAGAGCAGGCAGGAGGCTAGTCAGTTAGCTGCAGTCAGTGTATTGTGTATATATATGCACCCTAGGTGTTGTGTGTACAGTGGTGTGAAAAAGTGTTTGCCCCCTTCCTCATTCCCTGTTCCTTTGCATGTTTGTCACACTTAAGTGTTTCGGAACATCAAACCAATTTAAACAATAGTCAAGGACAACACAAGTAAACACAAAATGCAATTTGTAAATTAAGGTGTTTATTATTAAAGGTGAAAAAAAATCCAAACCATCATGGCCCTGTGTGAAAAAGTGATTGCCCCCCTTGTTAAAACATACTATAGCTGTGGTTGTCCACACCTGAGTTCAATTTCTCTAGCCACACCCAGGCCTGATTATTGCCACACCTGTTCACAATCAAGGCATCACTTAAATAGGAGCTGCTTGACACAGTAAGGTCCACCAGAAGATCCTTAAAAGCTACACATCATGCCGAGACCCAAAGAAATTCAGGAACAATTGAGAAAGAAAGTAATTGAGATCTATCAGTCTGGAAAGGGTTATAAAAGCCATTTCCAAAGCTTTGGGAATCCAGCGAACCACAGTGAGAGCCATTATCCACAAATGGCGAAGACATGGAACAGTGGTGAACCTTCCCAGGAGTGGCGGGCCGCCCAAAATTACCCCAAGAGCGCAGCGACGACTCATCCAAGAGGTCACAAAAGACCCCACAACAACGTCCAAGGAACTGCAGGCCTCACTTGCCTCGGTTAAGGTCAGCGTTCATGCCTCCACCATCAGGAAAAGACTGGGCAAAAATGGCCTGCATGGCAGAGTTCCAAGGAGAAAACCACTGCTGAGCAAAAAGAACATCAAAGCTCGTCTCAATTTCTCCACAACACATCTTGATGATCCCCAAGACTTTTGGGACAACATTCTGTGGACCGATGAGACAAAAGTGGAACTCTTTGGAAGGTGTGTGTCCAAGTATATCTGGCGTAGAAGGAACACTGCATTTCAGAAAAAGAACATTATACCAACAGTAAAATATGGTGGTGGTAGTGTGATGGTCTGGGGCTGTTTTGCTGCTTCAGGACCTGGAAGACTTGCCGTGATAAAAGGAACTATGAATTCTGCTGTCTACCAAGAGATCCTGAAGGAGAATGTCTGACCATCTGTTTGTGTACTCAAGCTGAAACGAACTTGGGTTCTGCAGCAGGACAATGATCCTAAACACACCAGCAAGTCCACCACCGAATGGCTGAAGAAAAACAAAATTAAGACTTTGGAGTGGCCTAGCCAAAGTTCTGACCTGAATCCTATTGAGATGTTGTGGTATGACCTTAAAAAGGCCGTTCATGCTCGAAAACCCTCTAATGTAACTGAATTAGGACAATTCTGCAAAGATGAGTGGGCCAAAATTCCTCCAGGACGCTGTAAAAGCCTCATTGCACGTTATCGCAAACGCTTGGTTGCAGTTGTTGCTGCTAAGGGTGGCCCAACCAGTTATTAGGTTTAGGGGGCAATCACTTTTTCACACAGGGCCATGATGGTTTGGATTTTTTTTTCACCTTTAATAATAAACACCTTCATTTACAAATTGCATTTTGTGTTTACTTGTGTTGTCCTTGACTATTGTTTAAATTGGTTTGATGTTCCGAAACACTTAAGTGTGACAAACATGCAAAGGAACAGGAAATGAGGAAGGGGGCAAACACTTTTTCACACCACTGTATATATATTGTGGTGGTGTGGTACCCCACCAGCAAAATGATGCAGGGTTCTCAACCAGGTGGGTTGAGGGGCTCCAGGGTGTTTGTTTATTTGGGAGGAAACTGGCTTTTCAGTTTCCTCCATGTTTGTTAAAATCCACTTTGGGACCTGGAGCCCGGGGATTTCTTAGAGATCCGGGTGGGATGAAATCCCCAATCCTGGATCCGGGTTTTGGGATCCCCCAGCACACTGACTGGTCAGGTGTGTGCTGGGCTATTTGTAGACACCTGACCATGATTCTGGGCTCCACCCTCCCGAGGAGTCCAGGCTTGCAAGGGAGGACCCAGAGAGTGCAGGTGTGCACGGAACTAGCCAGAGACCTAAGTCTGAGGTTGCTGACAGAAGTCAGGAGAGCTCCATGTGGGAGCCTGAGCAGTGGTGCATCCGCTGCTGAAGAGAGCCAGGTGGCTCGGTATTTTGCAATGCTGCATGTTTAAGCCAGGAGGCTGAATATCCTTTTGTTTGTTGCTGGCAGTTCAAACCCCCTGCGAGGGAAACCATCTTTTGTTTTCATTTATGGAACTTTGTTTTCTTTTTTTTCCTTTCTTTTAATAAAAGTGGGCCAACAAGCCCTTAAACGCATGACTGGCGTGGACTATGCTCACTGGTATGCTCTACACAGACGCTAAAGAACCCCCAATATTACAATATATATATATATATATATATATATATATATATATATATATATATATATATATATATATATATACACACACACACTGTATTCAGTTAAGCTAGATTTGTTAATGTGTACTGTGTCCTTTGAACAGTGTTAACTTAAAGCTACCCCAATTGCTGGTGTTCTTCTGATCCTATCCACAGGCAGCTGTGGCAATTACAGTCGGTGTATTGTGCCATCTGCACAGTGTACACCTAAAGCTACCCCTATTGCTGGTGTTCTGCTGATCCTATCTGCAGGCAGCTGTAGCAATTACAGTCGGTGTATTGTTCCATCTGCACAGTGTGCACCTAAAGCTATCCCAATTGCTGGTGTTCTTCTGATCCTATACCACAGGCAGGCAGCTGCAGCAATTACAGTCGGTGTATTGTGCCATCTGTACAGTGTGCGCCTAAAGCTACCCCAATTGCTGGTGTTCTGCTGATCCTATCCGCAGGCAGCTGTAGCAATTACAGTCGGTGTATTGTGCCATCTCCACAGTGTGCATCTAAAGCCCCATACACACTGTCGGATTTTTGCATGGATTCTGTCCGATCGGACAATGTTGTTGAAAAATCAGACCGTGTGTATGCACCATCGGACAGTGTACGTCGGATTGTCCGACGGACAAAGTCCTATCTCCTGCTGGATAGATTTTCCGACAACACGGTCCGATCACACCAAATCCGATCGTGTGTACGGTTGTCCGACGGACAAAGTGCTACGCATGCTCAGATCACATTACAAGACCAAAGCTATTGGCTACTAGCCTCTACGTAGTCCCGTCGTAGGCAACAAATGTCACCACGTTCAGAATGATCGGATTTTCCGACAACTTTGTCCGACCGTGTGTACGCAAAACCAACATCAGACAAAGTATGACGGACATGGTCTGACGGACCTGGTCCTCGGATAATCCGCGCGTGTGTATGGGGCTTAAAGTTACCCCAATTGCTGGTGTTCTGCTGATCCTATCTGCAGCCATGTTGTAGCAATTACAGTCGGTGTAATGTGACATTTGTACAGAGTGTGCCTAAAGCTACCCCAATTGCTGGTGTTCTGCTGATCCTATCCGCAGGCAGCTGTAGAAAAAACAGTCAGTGTATTGTGCCATCTGCACAGTGTATACCTAAAGCTACCCCAATTGCTGGTGTTTTGCTGATCCTATCCGCAGGCAGCTGTAGCAATTACAGTCAGTGTATTGTGCCATCTGAAGAGTGTACACCTAAAGCTACCTCAATTGCTGGTGTTCTGCTGATCATATCCGCAGGCAGCTGTAGCAATTACAGTCGGTGTATTGTGCCATCTGCACAGCGTATACCTAAAGCTACCCCAATTGCTGGTGTTCTGCTGATCCTATCTGCAGCCATGTTGTAGCAATTACAGTCGGTGTAATGTGACATTTGTACAGAGTGCGCCTAAAGCTACCCCAAATTGCTGGTGTTCTGCTGATCCTATCCGCAGGCAGCTGTAGAAAAAACAGTCGGTGTATTGTGCCATCTGCACAGTGTATATCTAAAGCTACCCCAATTGCTGGTGTTTTGCTGATCCTATCCGCAGGCAGCTGTAGCAATTACAGTCAGTGTATTGTGCCATCTGAACAGTGTACACCTAAAGCTACCTCAATTGCTGGTGTTCTGCTGATCATATCCGCAGGCAGCTGTAGCAATTACAGTCGGTGTATTGTGCCATCTGCACAGTGTATACCTAAAGCTACCCCAATTGCTGGTGTTCTGCTGATCCTATCTGCAGCCATGTTGTAGCAATTACAGTCGGTGTAATGTGCCATTTGTACAGAGAGCGCCTAAAGCTACCCCAATTGCTGGTGTTCTGCTGATCCTATCCGCAGGCAGCTGTAGAAAAAACAGTCGGTGTATTGTGCCATCTGCACAGTGTATACCTAAAGCTACCCCAATTGCTAGTGTTTTGCTGATCCTATCCGCAGGCAGCTGTAGCAATTACAGTCGGTGTATTGTGCCATCTGCACAGCGTATACCTAAAGCTACCCCAATTGCTGGTGTTCTTCTGATCCTATCCGCAGGCAGCTGTAGTAATTACAGTCAGTGTATTGTGCCATCTGCACAGTGTGCACCTAAAGCTACCCCAATTGCTGGTGTTCTGATGATCCTATACCACAGGCAGATGCAATAATTACAGTCAGTGTACTGTGTCATCTGCACAGTGTGCACATAAAGCTACCCCAATTGCTGGTGTTCTTTGGATCCTATACCAGAGGCAGGCAGCTACAGTAATTACAGTTGTTGTATTGTGTCATCTGCACAGTGTGCACATAAAACTACCCCAATTGCTGGTGTTCTTCTGATCCTATACCACAGGCAGGCAGCTGCAGTAATTACAGTTGGTGTACTGTGTACTCTGCACAGTGTGCACATAAAGCTACCCCAGTTGCTGGTGTTCTAATACTAATAATACTACAGGCAGGCAGTTGATTCTGCTAGCTGCAGTATATCAGTATATACGTCCCAGCTTTGTGCAGCTACATCTCCTTGCAGGCCATCAATATGTCTGGAAGGCCAACAAGGAGAGTCAGACAGTCACGAGCCAATAAAAGAGGGCAAGCAGGCTCTGTATCTAGAGGCAACAGTGCTGGTCATGGACACGGTGCATCCTTATCAGCATGTGGCCATGGGACACGCTTGTCCTTTTTTTCGGCAGCTGGACGCTAAAAGACCCACACCAAAGAACAAAGCGGACCTCTCCTTGCTACTCATCATCTGGGATCTCCTACCCCACTATACCTTCAGTCCTCTCTGAAACCTGCACTGAGAGGAATGAAGGTGTAGAATTAGGTGTGTCACAGCCAAGTACTTGCGGGTAATCTGCTATCGGTATACTGACGTCCGATTGTACTAGGCAAATTTCTCTGCCCCAACGAAGGTTGAGGCAATGGGTGCTGGGTGAGAAAACTATACATTTAAGTGTATAGTAGTGGAGTCCATAAAAGTAGTTGGTGATCAGGTGGATGGCACTGTTGCAACAGATGGCTCTGTTCAGTGTGATGGTGGGGTGATAGTTGTCTGATGGCCCTCGAGCCTGATGGAATGAGGCTTACCTGATGGATTGGACTTGGAAAGGCATATGCCTCACAAGTCGCAAAAGCTTAACGTTTGGGGACTGGCAGATCCCTGCTCCGCACGATGACTCCAAAACTCTTTCAGGTGCCACGTGGATCAGTGGTCAGCAGGAAGGTGGGTATCGGGTGGGAAATGGGCATCAATGGTCCGTGTTGTCAAACGTATAATGTGGTCATAGTAAGAGAAAAACTTGCATAGCGTAATACCGTTTGGAAACGTTTTTAATAGCGTGAAAACAGATTAAAAACACTCACATTTGGATGGTTAAAAACAGGCCTGTTTATAAATTAGAGTTGGCGTGGTGCTGTCCTTGTAGTCCACCCGGTGTGTTTCGTCCGCATAGACGTCGTCTACCCCAGACGACGTCTATGCGGACGAAACGCGTCGGGTGGACTACAATCGAACATCGGCCGTTCGCCTGTTCGGCGAACCTAGAACTTTGTGGGCCGTTCGTGTGACACGAACGGCCCACAATGCACTGCACCAGTCGCTGGC
Source organism: Lithobates sylvaticus (assembly GCA_028564925.1). Taxonomy (NCBI): domain Eukaryota; kingdom Metazoa; phylum Chordata; class Amphibia; order Anura; family Ranidae; genus Lithobates; species Lithobates sylvaticus. The sequence continues at coordinate 286,407,327 of CM053029.1, forward strand.
TGATGATTGGCCAAGCATGCACTGTGACCCCACATGCTTGGCCAATCACAGCGCTGGCAGCGTGGAGATCCATAATTATAGCTCAGGGGGGTTTAGTACATGCCCCACACTATATAAGGCCGTCAGCGTGGCGGCCTTGTGTAGTGTGTTGCGGCATTCATAGAGAGAAGGATAGGCAGGGACAGTGTCAGTTGTGCTTTTCTACTTAAGATAGTGCTGTTACAGTGGGTGTAGTATGTTGGCGTTCAGGGAGAGAGCAGGATAGGCAGGGACAGTGTCAGTGTCAGCTGTGCTTTTTAACCTAGCGCTGTTACAGGGGGTGTAGTGTGCCTCCTGCACAGTATACACCTGAATATACCACCTCATTGCTGGTGTTGTGCAGTTCATTTGTGCAACACAGGCATCTGTCTAATCTTCAGTGGGTGTAGTGTGCCTCCTGCACAGCATACACCTGAATCTACCCCCTCATTGCTGGTGTTGTGCAGTTCATTTGTGCAACACAGGCATCTGCCTAATCTTCAGTGGGTGTAGTGTGCCTCCTGCACAGTATACACCTGAATCTACCCCCTCATTGCTGGTGTTGAGTAGTTCAGTTGTGCAAAACAGCCATCTGCCTAATCTTCAGTGGGTGTAGTGTGCCTCCTGCACAGCATACACCTGAATCTACCCCCTTATTGCTGGTGTTGTGTAGTTTAGTTGTGCCACACTAAGGCATCTGTCTAATCTTCAGTGGGTGTAGTGTGCCTCCTGCACAGCATACACCTGATTCTCCCCCCTCATTGCTGGTGTTGTGTAGTTAATTTGTGAAACACAGGCATCTGCCTATTCTTCAGTGGGTGTAGTGTGCCTCCTGCACAGTATACACCTGAATCTACCCCCTCATTGCTGGTGTTGTGTAGTTCAGTTGTGCCACACTAAGGCATCTGCCTAATCTTCAGTGGGTGTAGTGTGCCTCCTGCACAGCATACACCTGAATCTACCCCCTCATTGCTGGTGTTGTGTAGTTAATTTGTGCAACACAGGCATCTGCCTAATCTTCAGTGGGTGTAGTGTGCCTCCTGCACAGCATACACCTGAATATACCCCCTCATTGCTGGTGTTGTGTAGTTCAGTTGTGCCACACTAAGGCATCTGCCTAATCTTCAGTGGGTGTAGTGTGCCTCCTGCACAGCATACACCTGAATCTACCCCCTCATTGCTAGTGTTGTGTAGTTCAGTTGTACCACACTAAGGCATATGCCTAATCTTCAGTGGGTGTAGTGTGCCTCCTGCACAGCATGCACCTGAATATACCCTCTCATTGCTGGTGTTGTGTAGTTCATTTGTGCAACACAGGCATCTGCCCAATCTTCAGTGGGTGTAGTGTGCCTCCTGCACAGCACACACCTGAATCTACCCCCCACTGCTGGTGTTGTGCAGTTCAGTTGTGCCACACTAAGGCATTTGCCTAATCTTCAGTGGGTGTAGTGTGCCTCCTGCATAGCATACACCTGAATCTATCCCCTCATTGCTGGTGTTGTGAAGTTCAATTGTGCCACACTAAGGCATCTGCCTAATCTTCAGTGGGTGTAGTGTGCCTCCTGCACAGCATACACCTGAATATACATTCTCATTGCTGGTGTTGTGTAGTTCATTTGTGCAACACAGGCATCTGCCTAATCTTCAGTGGGTGTAGTGTGCCTCCTGCATAGCATACACCTGAATCTATCCCCTCATTGCTGGTGTTGTGAGGTTCAGTTGTGCCACACTAAGGCATCTGCCTAATCTTCAGTGGGTGTAGTGTGCCTCCTGCACAGCATACACCTGGATCTACCCCCTCATTGCTGGTGTTGTGTAGTTCATTTGTGCAACACAGGCATCTGCCTAATCTTCAGTGGGTGTAGTGTGCCTCCTGCACAGTATACACCTGAATCTACCCCCTCATTGCTGGTGTTGTGTAGTTCAGTTGTGCCACACTAAGGCATCTGCCTAATCTTCAGTGGGTGTAGTGTGCCTCCTGCACAGTATACACCTGAAGTTACCCCTTATTGCTGTTTTTTCCATCTCCCTGCAGGCCATTAGTATGTCTGGAAGGCCAACAAGGAGAGGCAGACAGTCACGAGCCAATAAAAGAGGGCAAGCAGGCTCTGTGTCTAGAGGCAACAGTGCTGGTCGTGGACGCAGTGCATCGTCATCAGCACGTGGCCATGGGACACACTTGTCCTTATTTTCGGCAGCTGGACGTGTTGAGCCACATCAGGCCGAAGACTTGGTAGAGTGGATGACCAAGCCCTCCTCATCCTCTCTCACCCAGGCTCAGGGTACTGGCAAAGCAGCTGCCAACGTGTCCTCTTCCCTCGTCTCAATGTCATCAGTCACTCCTTCCCTAGACCCACCATGTCCTCCTTTTTTGGCTGCAGCTACACTTAAAAATGTACCTGTTCCAAATTACAAACAGATTCTACTTAAGAACAAACCTACAGTCCCTGACTTGTTTGCACCACCTGTATACTGCTGTTCAGAGTATATAGGGTTTTAGGTATAGGGTTTTATTTTGGGTGCGGGGTTCCCCTTAATATTCATACAAGACCCAAAGGGGCTGGTAATGGGCTGGGATAGGGGGGATGATGGGGTAGCCATGCCATTTTTCTCAAAGATTTTCATCCATATTGCCAGAACAAGACATTACATTAAAGCCACAAGCAGTTTTAAATGGCTTTTTTAACTTTACAAATGTAATTTTGTGCAGGGACAGTTCTAAACACGGGAAACACATGCATACTTTAGACACCCCCCCCCCCCCCCCCCCCCCCGGTACGATATTTAAAGGAATATTTCAAATTTTTTCCACTTTATGCATTATTAAAATGACTGCTCCAGAAAAAAACGTCAGTTTTTAAAACTTCTTTTTGCATTGATGCATGTCCCCTGGGGCAGGACCCGGGTCCCCATACCCTGTTTAGGAGAATAACATGCATATTGGCTGTTATAAGTAGAACTTTAGATTTTGAACGTTCGCGTCCATTGTATTTAATAGGGTTCTAATTTTCACACTTTTGGTCCATTCGCAGGTTCTGGTGCGAACCGAACCGGAGGGATGTTCGACTCATCCCTAGCGGTAAGGTGCATATTACCATTGACTCCAGCAGGCATGGACAGGGACGTTACCTATCTTTCACAGCGCATTGGGTGACTCTTCTGGCAGCTGGGAAGGATGCAGGACAAGGCACAGTAGTGTTGGAGGTTGTTCCACCACCACGCCTCCAAAATGCTAGTACTGGTGATTCTGACACACCTCTCTCCTCCACCCCCTCCTCTTCTTCTTCCTCCATGGCCTCTTCCTGTGCTTTGTCCTCGGAACTAGCGGTGCTCCGTAGGCGTTCAAGGGGCTACGCAAGTACGCAGGCAAAAAGATGCCATGCCGTGCTTGCGCTGGTGTGCTTGGGGGACAGGAGCCACACTGGGGCAGAGATTCTGTCAGCTCTGCAGGGGCAGGCTGAGAGGTGGTTGACGCCATGCCAGCTTAAGCCAGGAATGGTGGTTTGTGACAATGGCACCAACCTCCTCTCCGCCCTCCAACAGGGACAAAAGACCCATGTACCCTGTGTGGCTCACGTCCTTAACTTGGTGGTGCAGCAGTTCTTGGGCAGGTACCCAGGCTTACAGGATGTCCTGAGGCAGGCCAGGAAAGTCTGTGTGCATTTCCGCCGGTCATATAATGCCAGTGCTCGGCTGACCAACAAAATAAATTTAACCTGCCCAAGAACCGCCTAATCTGTGACATGCCCACCAGGTGGACCTTAACGTTTGCCATTTTGCAGCGGCTGTACATGCAGCAGAGGGCCATCAATGAGTACCTGTGCGACTACGGCACCAGGACAGGGTCAGGGGAGCTTGTTTTTTTTTTCCCACGCCAGTGGGCCATGATCAGGGATGCATGCACTGTCCTGTCACCATTTGAGGAGGCCATGAGGATGGTGAGCAGTGCATGCATCAGTGACACTGTCCCTCTTGTCCACCTGTTGGAGCACACGCTGCATGAGGCAGAACAGAGGCAGGAAGAGGAGGACTTCCTTACCTCTCAAGGCCCCCTTTATCCAGACGGTGTTCCTGCTGGCCCGCTGATCACACAGGAAGAGGACGAGGAGGAGGAGGATTGTGTCAGCATGGAGGTGGAGCCTGGCACTCAGCATCAGCAGCAGTCTTTTAGGGATCATTTACAGTCCCAAGAAACCCGTGGACTTGTACGTGGCTGGGAGGAGGTGGCTGCGGATCATGTCGTCCTTAGTGACCCAGAGGACTCCGGACCGAATGCTTCAGCTAACCTACGCTGCATGGCCTTCCTGATCCTGCAAAGCCTGTGGAATAATCCTCGTATTCGTCGGATCAAGGAGAGGGATCATTACTGACTGGCACTGATCCACGTTACAAGGGTAAGGTTGCAGACCTTATCTTGCCGTCACAGAGGGAGCAGAGGATGAAACTTCTTCGGGATGCCTTGCAGAAAGGTCTGTGCAACACGTTCCCAGAGACTGGGAGGTTACAAATGGTCCTGGACAACGTGTTGCTGAGGCTTCGGTCAGTCCCAGAAGGAGCGGTGGAGAAGGTGGCCGTCTGACCGATGCGTTCAGACAATTTTTTAGTCCACAGCCCCAAGGTATGATCGGTTCCAGCAACCATCGCCATCGTCTGATTTACATGGTGCAGGAATACCTAGGGGCAAGGTCAGACTTGGACACCTTTCCCACTGAAAATCCTCTGGGTTACTGGGTCTTGAGTAGGGATGAGTTTCGAGTTCGAGTCAAACTCATGTTCGACTCGAACATTGCCTGTTCGCCTGTTCATCGAACAGTGAACAATTTGGGGTGTTCGCTGTAAATTCGAAACCCTGTAAAAGTCTATGGGAGAAATCTAAAGTGCTAATTTTAAAGGCTTATATGCAAGTTATTGTCATAAAAAGTGTTTGGGGGACCTGGGTCCTGCCCCAGGGGACATGTATCAATGCAGCTAGGGGGCATCTAGGAACCCTTAACTACCAAGTTTGAAGTTCGGGGGACCTATGGTTGCAAATGGGCACAGTGAGGCATGCAAATTGGCGCAGTGAGGCTGCAAATGGGCATTGTTGATGCTCTTTTCCACTTACAGTAGCTGCACATTTCTCTCCCTAACCTTATACTCGTGTCAATACGTTTTCCCAGTTTTTTGTGGTAAAATTAGGTGCCTCGGCTTATATTCGGGTCAGCTTATACTCGAGTATATATGGTAATTACAATTCTTGATCTAATATTTCACAGCAGGGCCCATTCCTGAGCCCACCAAGAGTAACTGTGATGGCTTACAGTGTTGTGGCAACACCACCACCACCAAAGGCCCAATTTTTGTGCCCCTGTTCAACAGGTGCATGTAATTACAATTCTTGATATAATATTTCACAGCAGGGCCCGTCCCAGAGCCCACCAAGAGTAACTGTGAGGACTTACACTGTTGTGGCACCAGCACCACCACCACCACCACCAAAGGCCCAATTTTTCTACCACTATTCAACAATGGCATGTAATTACAATTCTTGATATAATAGTTCACAGCAGGGCGTTCCAGTGCCCACCAAGAGTCACTTTGAGGGCTTACAGTGTTGTGGCAAAACCAACACCATAGGCCCAAATTTCTGCAGAGCATATTGGGCAGGCCCCTACTTTCAAACATCCAACTTCCAAATGTCTCCTACTTGCAAACAGAAGGAGACAACAGAAAATGAGATGAAATCTACCCCTAGGAAGGGGAAATTCTCTCCTGTAAGAGTTGATATGGGAAAAACGTGTCTCCTCTTGTCATGGAAATCGCCATTCCAGACAACTTGCTGGCGCGCACCAGTGCACGCCGATGCGTGCTGGTGTGCGCGTCCCTGTGCGCGTTCCCGTGGGTGCTGGTTTGCGTGCGCGCGCTGGCGTCCGGGGGCGCACGCGCAGTGGATTGCGTGCGCCTGTGCGCGCTGTTGGCACCAACCGGCCTATTTAATCAGACAGCACCTGTTGGCTAGTGCTGCCTGATCTTCAGCTCACCAGAGACCTTATTCCAGTGTTTATATCTTGACTGACCTTGTGACCCCAGCTTACCTTTGGATTCCCTGGACCTCTGCCTGCCCCCGGACCTCTGCCTGCCTGACTACTCTTCTGCCTGCTCCTCTGTACCTTGCCGTCTGAACGTTGCCGAACCCCGCTTGTATCCAGATCTACTGCTCTCTCCTGCTCAGTGACCTGTGCCTGCTTTCCAGTACCGCATCTGATTACAAGTGAGCCTTTTACTATCTGCACCCGGGACTCCTACAACTACCCCTCACCTGCTGAGTGACGTGTGTCTGCATACCAGTACCTCACCCTGCCACCAGTGAGCTCTGCATACCAGTACCTCATCTTGCCACCAGTGGGCTTCCCACCACCAACACCCGGGATCCTTACACCAGGCTCTCTTACCCTTCCTGACTCTCGTGCCTCCTGTACCCACCTCCAGGGGCCGTGAGTCAGCCCCGTACACACGCTCGGACAATCCGCGGACCAGGTCGGTCGGATTTTGTCCGACGTACTTTGTCCGATGTTGGTGTTGCGTACACACGGTCGGACTACGTTGTCGGAATATCCGGTCTGCAAGAACGTCGTGACGTAAGTCGTCGTCCACGAGATTACAAAAGGGAAGTTCAGCACCACGTCAGGCACCCGTTGGACTCCTTCTGCTGATCCCGTGTTTATCGAGAGTTAGTGGAAGTTTGGTGACTTAAGATTCGCGCTTCTCAGTTTTCTGACTCAGATCGTTACTGCTCTTCAGTTTGTGCTTGTCGTGCGTATCTGTTTATTAGTGCGTGTAGTCAGTTCGCATTTGTTGGTCATTGCGGCCTATATCTTGATATAGGACGCTTTGATTTGCACTGCTTATTGTCTGCTCGTTGCTGGTATTCAGTTCGTTCTTTCAGGCCTTGCTGTTTATCGGTGCTTTCTGTTTGTCCGTTCTGACCAGCCGACCTTTTGTGACCTTCTGAGCGATGTTTCCCGTGCGCACTCGTCGCCGAGTTCGTGCTGTACGCGGAATTGGTGTCGGGCTTTTAGCTTTGACCCAAGACCCGTCCATGAACAGAGTGACGAGGAGTATGTGGACCAAGAATTGGTTGCTTCAGCGTGACCAGTTCTCGCACATGCCTTTGCTTCGTGAGATCCGGGAGAATAATCCTGATGATTTCAGGAACTTTCTCAGGATGACGGACCCCGATTTTCACCGTCTTTTGGCTTTGCTGACCCCCTTTATCAGCCGGCAGGATACCTGCATGAGACAAGCCATTACTCCGGAGCAGAGGCTTGTTGCCACGTTGAGGTACTTGGCGACAGGGAGAAGTCTTCAGGATTTGAAGTTCTCTTCAGGTATCTCTCCCCAGGCCCTGGGAATCAATATTCCAGAGACCTGTTCTGCCATCATTCAGGTCCTGCAGGAGGACTATATTAAGGTAACATTTCTACTTGACTATTCCCTTCTATGTATGCTCTGTTTGCTAATGTCTTCTATTTTTGACCTCCTTCCCTAATTACCATGATTGCAATATGTTCTAATATGCTGTGCCCCTTTTCTCCTTCATGCATTTTTCCCTTCACTTACCTCACCAGCATTCTCTTCTGCCCCAATAGACACCTATGGCCTAGTCACTTAATCAATGTCTTTTGTCTGCTGCATAGTATTGTTTGTCCCCAAACACCCCCTAAAATATGCACAAATGTTTGCTGTGTGGTTTACTTCATGTCGAGCCCCTTTCGAAATTTTTTTTTTTTGTTTGGGGGGGGGGGGGGGTGGCAAACTCATTAGGAACCCCCTCCCCCAACTGCTCTGTCAGATGGTACCAATCCTTTATCTGCTGGCTTTCCCAAGCTCCATACACACTATATACCTACCTCTTTATAGTGGGCATCTTTAGGGATGAATTCAGCAAAGCATGTAGTGCAAGGGGCTGCCTCCATACATTCCATTTCCTAATTTTTTGTCTTCTTTCCCTCCTATTAGCTTTCTTGGTAATTTAAGAATGTCACAATGTGCCTGCCTTTTTTTGGGGTGGGGGGGGGGTTGAAATGTTATTTTATCTTTCCTGGGGGCTGCCAATAGTGTTAAGTACAGAGGGTCTGGCCAAACTAGCACACATTATTGAGCCATTTGGCAATCAATTAAGTGCAGAGGGTTACCTGTAACCCCCCCCCCCCCAAAAAACCCTAGTTAGTGCCAATGGCCCATCAGAAGTGGGGGGATTGATGGGGGGTGAGTCATCTGTGAAGGGGAGCCTCTACTTTTCTGTGCAAATACTTTCCAGCCTCCAATTTTATACAATGCTCTTGTTCCAAGATGTTGATTGTCTAATCTGCTTGCAATGTTTAAGTGCAAAGTGACTAATTTGTTTTTCTTGTTTCACTCCACAGTTCCCTTCCACGCCACAGGAATGGCAGACTGTGGCCTCCCACTTTGCCAGCCGTTGGGACTTTCCTAACTGCGGAGGGGCAATTGATGGGAAACATGTCCGCATCGTCCCACCGCCCAACTCGGGGTCCTACTATTATAATTATAAAGGGTTTAATAGTGTAGTGATGTTGGCGGTGGTGTCGGCAACATACGAGTTTATGTATGTGGACGTGGGGATGAACGGCCGGATATCGGATGGTGGGGCCATTACGCACACGGAGTTCTACTGGCGTCTCCAAAGTGGCAGTCTGTGCTTGCCACCTCCAGAGGAGAATGCCGAAGGACTCCCCTTCGTCTTTGTCGCAGATGAAGCGTTTGCGTTGACTCCCCATGTGATGAGGCCGTTCCCGATGAGGACCCTCACCCCGGACCAGAGGGTCTTCAACTACAGGCTGTCCAGAGCCAGAAGAGTGGTGGAGAACACTTTTGGCATCCTGGCCAGCCGCTTCCGCCTGTTCCTGACGGCATTTAACTTGGCGGAATACAAACTGAACCACATAGTTCTTGCCTGTTGCATATTGCACAACTTCCTCAAAAGACATAACAGGAACTATGTGGTGCCCGTTGGCCCAGATGTGGAGGGCCCTCCAAATGCAGACCTCACAGCCCTTCAAGTGGCACGTCCAGGCTTGCCCCCTCTAAATGCCCGCGCGGTCCGCGACCAATATATGCAGTACTTTGTGGGTAGGGGGGCCATTGCTCTGCCTGACGATGTGTGAGAGGCATTTTTTAATAAATCTGATATTTTAACCAACCTCTGATTTCTTGTCATTTCAGTCTTCTTTTTAGCTTATTTTACTTTGACATTTTTTCCCTTTGCCTTCGACAGTGGGAATGCACTTTCTGGGCAAAAGGAGGTAACAGTCTCTTCTTCCCAAAAAGATTATTCTCATGTTGTGTGTTTGATACCTAATCTTTGGTCTAGAGAAGGTTTGTCCTGCATAACTGACACCCAAAATACTCCTTTTCATCACCAGGTCTGACATGTGTGTATTCTGAAAAATGCTGTGCTCCGTGTTTTCGTACAAAGCACTGTGGGTGTCATTTACATAAGTCAAATCCGCTATGCTCTACAAGTGCATTGAAAAAGTTCCCTGGGAAAGGAATTTGCAGTGCCAAGTGGATTTGCCTTTAGTAAATAACACCCATTGCCCCCCATATCCTTTACATTTTACATACATAATGCATTGTGTTTTTTAAATAAGGAAGCCACACATTTAGAAAAATAAAAACGTTTACTTGGAAAACATTCACAAGTGCGTTTACAATCTTCACGCCAAAACTGACAACATCTTGGTTATTTACAACATTGTTTACAAAGATTACGCAATTGTTAAAACCAGGCATGGAGCTAACCAGAACCTATGAACTAGGAAAGTTCAACTTTGTAAAGTGAAGACAAGATCAGACATGACTATATGTTCAAAGTGTGTTTGATCTTGCCTTCATCACATGGGGGGGTCACCCCCGAAAAGTGGAAATTTGGAACATGCACACAATTTGGGTCTGAAAATGGTCATTAGATGGTAAAACACATGCCTAGAAGCTTCAAAAGTGCCATTTTCCATCATGGGGATGAATGGACGTTTTTTGGGGGTGCAACCCCTTCACCACAACCACTTTCGTAGTTCGTAAAGTGTTTGCACCCCCAAAAAAACGTTGGCATTCATCCACCATGATGGGAGCTAGCACATGTGGACACAATGTGTGCATGTTCCAAATTTCACACAGTTTTTAAGTTGCAAATGTGTTCAGAAGCTGGCACAAATGTGTGTTAATTACTTGGTGCGTTTTCATATTTTTCCTAAAACATCAATGATGTTCTTCAATTTTTGTTGAACATCATTGATGTTTTGCTTTATGTAATCTAGATCTCGATTGCAGACCATTATCTCTCCGATGAGTACGTGGGCACTCTCTGTGGTAAAGTGCGATTTTTCTTCCACAACATCCACGTCACCTAAAAACCACAAACAAACAAAAATGGGGTGTTGGAAATGAGGCAGCCATACATGGATTAGCTTACCAGTAGCTGTGTTCTCCAACACTCACCTGTTGTGGTGACAATTTCTCCAAGTTCGATGATCTCTCCTTCCTCCTCCTCCTCCTCTGCTTCTGCTCTTTCCCCTTTTTTGGGAGGTGTTGGTTTGGGGGTTTCCTCAGACGGCCCAAGTTTTCTCTCCCCTATGAGAATGTACAAAAGGAAGATTTAGCAACACATTCTATTGAGGGCAGAAATAGGAAATGACAAACATTGCTTGAAAGTGACGGACACTATTTTAGTTTGGCCAGTTACAAATGTCAACTACATGAATGTAGTCACTTTGTAAAGGTGCTAAACTGACTAGCTTTTTGGTAGAAGTTTGTGTGATGGAGACCCCCCTCTAGTATCCACTGGAGCACATGTGTGGAAAAGCCTACTAAAAAGGGGGTTTGGGTGTCCCAGCACTAGTGCTCTCGAGTCCAGATGGGTAAACAGCTACTGGGTGACCTCTCCTTTACATTGAATAAATTGGCTTTACATTCTGGATGACATTTCTAGGGAGAACAAACTTCCTTTCCCCCCAAAAAAAACACCAAACATCGTATTATAAGTGGCCGAACGTTCGAGGTTGCGTACGATCGAATGGACACACACACGACCATGACAGTGGCAGAAAGATCGAGGCTGAGGACGATCGAATGCACAGACGAACCTGAAAGTGGCCATTTTGGAATGTACAACCTTGTAAAAATCAAACCACATGGAGCAGTATGCAAGCAAGAAATCAAACACTAAACACAACTACTTACTTTTTTGAAGAATTCGCTTGATCTTTCTGTACTGATCGGCCTCCCTCAGTTTCAGGTCTGACCAGCGTTTCCTCAGTTGCTCCTTGGATCGTTGTACCCCAAAATGATTGTACAGCCTCCTCACAACTTTAGACATGATCTTGGCCTTGCGGACATTGGGGTTGAGGTAAGGCCCATACTTCCCATCATAGTCGCTCCTCTTCAATATGTCCACCATCTCCAACATTTCTCCAAATGACATATTGGAGGCCTTGAATTTCAGGCTCCGGGATCGGGACGTTTGTGCCTCCGGACTTTCCTCGTCCACCTCCTCGTTGGGGGGATATTTGGGGCGCACCTGCTGTGTCCCCGCCATGTGCTCTCCCCACTGCGCCGTAAAGAGAAGGGGTGGGGAATAGACGAGAAAGATCGTCAGGGGCGGGCGGAGTTTGACGCATGCGCACTGTATATAAAACGTCACACGCCTGTGTCGTAGCCACGATCTGGGAGACGAGGGGAGAGAAAGCTCACGCACGAGACGATCGCTACAAACGAAGGTACAATTTGACGTTGGTACATAACTAGCCTAGACTGATTAGAACTTGAGGCTTCTTTATGGAGAAGATTAGGAGAGTTTAGGCTGACATTATTTATATTGTTTTGTGTGGCGTTGTGTCTTGCAGAGGTGATGGATGCCTTCTACGACGTGAGCTTTCTACCCCACTTCATTGATAAATACCGGCAATTCCCCCTCTTATGGCAGGCGAAACACAGGGATTATAGCAACAGACCAAAGAGGTACGCAGCCCTGCTGAAACTTGTGGCGTTTGTAAAGCCTACCCTGCCCATGGCAACCGTGGCAAACTTAAAAGTTAAGATCACCAACATGAAGACTACCTATTTCCGGGAGCGCAATAAGGTCCTGAAGTCACAAGCATCTGGAGCTGCAGCAGCTGATGTCCATGTCCCCACGCTCTGGTACTATGAGAGGCTCCACTTTCTCAAAGACCAGGCTACTGTCAGGAAGTCACTCTCGACTCTTCCTTGCACGCGTCCTTCCACGCACGCCACCCCGCGTGAGGCTTCCGAGGACCAACCTGGGCCTTCCAGTATGGAAGATGTGCAGGTGCCCAGCTTGTTCCAGGTATAGTAGTTTTGTAACCAGTTTGGGGAATAATGAATGATGTTCAGTTAATTCAGGATCCCCAATTGCTTATTTCCTAACGTGATTGACATATCAACAGACAGTGGTGTGGGAGACATTTTTGGGAAGAATGTAAACTGCAGGGCTGAGAATTGTATGGTTTTCTATTTGTAAACATTTTGCAACAGTCACTAGATGAGAATTGTGTGTGTTTGATGAACAAATAACTGAAACTATGTCCCTTTTTCATACACAGGAAGACCTCAGCCAGGAGGTGGCTGTGGAAGGTGGCAGTCAGGAGGAGGCAGGGGGTAGTGGCAGCCAAGAGGGGGGTAGGCGTAGGAGCCTGACTGTCTCCCAAGTCTCTCCCCTCCGCCTTCCCTACAGAAGGGCGAAAAACATGGGGGAGGTGGGAGAGTCAGCGCTCCAGCTGATCAGAGATGCCTCAGCCTCCCTCTATGCCACACCCACCTACGAGGAGGCCTTTGCCTCCTTGGTTACCAGTAAATTTACGTGTATGGAGGCGTGGCAACACAGCATGTGTGAGGAGGTCATCCTCAAAATACTAAATGATGGGATGGCTGGGGAGATGACTCCCCTCACACATGTTTGCGAGAGTGACCTTGCTCCGCCTCCTCCTCCTCCTTCTGCCACCCCACCAGCACCAGCACCACGGCGTGGAAGGAAGCGTACAAGGAAGACAAGAGAGTGATGACCTTGATTCAGTCTGGTCTGAGAGAAGATGGAGCCTCTCGTAGGACCAGAGCCTGGGGACCTAGATGGCATCTGCTGCAGTTCCGGATGTTTTGGACTTCAGGACCAGATTGCGCTCCCTTATTATTTAGATAGGTACTCTTCATGCCCCCAATTGTTTAAGTCTGTAAAATGATGGTTGCCATGGGTGTTCAAGGCTTTGCAAATTCCCCAAGTTTCACCATGGCTGCGTTCCTCTTTGGTTTGTTGCTGAGACCTAAATAAAGTTTTTTTTGATTTGAAATAATCATTGCCTATTGTGTTTTACTTTTCTACAATGACAGTTTTTCTTTGAGTAGGCAGGTACATTTCACTAATCCTAAAGTAGAATTAACAAGGGGCACCAACAACCACCAAACTCCTAGTAAATTTAAGCAAGAAATACAAATGTTAATAATGTGGTTTTGCTAAGTTGAGACACACAACCCCCCTCCAAAAAACAAAAAAAATCTCCTTCAAATATGTATTCCCCAAAAAAAACAAAAAAAAAACAAATCATTGTAAAAAAATAACAAAGATTCTTTTCCGTTCAGAGTAAAAATAAACATGTAGTGTATAAATGCTGCAAAGTAATAAAGAAGTAAGTTTGTGAGAAGTTCGGGTGAATAGGAGCAGCTAAAACATGTCATTCTTGTTGCATTGTAAAGAAAAAGAGAATGCGCTGCATTAAAGACATTTTAACATTGCAGCGTGACGAATGTGCTGTGTCGATTAGGAAAGGTAGTTTTACCTGACCGAGCGCTTCCGTCACAGAATTTCTTCTGAGCATGCGTAGCACTTTGTCCGTCGGACAAGCGTACACACGCTCGGATTTGGTGTGATCGGACCGGGTTGACGGCAAATCTTTCCAGCAGGAGATAAGACTTTGTCCGACGGACAAACCGACGAACACTGTCCGATGGTGCATACACACGGTCTGATTTTTCAACAACCTTGTCCGATCGGACAGAATCCACGAAAAAGTCCGACCGTGTGTATGGGGCTTAAGCCATGCATATAAGCCTTTAAAATTAGCACTTTAGATTTCTCCCATAGACTTTTACAGGGTTTCGAATTTACCGCGAACACCCCAAATTGTTCACTGTTCGATGAACAGGCGAACAGGCAATGTTCGAGTCGAACATGAGTTTGACTCGAACTCGAAGCTCATCCCTACTCAAGACCCAGTAACCCAGAGGATTTTCAGTGGGAAAGGTGTCCAAGTCTGACCTTGCCCCTAGGTATTCCTGCACCATGTAAATCAGACGATGGCGATGGTTGCTGGAACCGATCATACCTTGGGGCTGTGGACTAAAAAATTGTCTGAACGCATCGGTCAGATGGCCACCTTCTCCACCGCTCCTTCTGGGACTGACCGAAGCCTCAGCAACACGTTGTCCAGGACCATTTGTAACCTCCCAGTCTCTGGGAACGTGTTGCACAGACCTTTCTGCAAGGCATCCCGAAGAAGTTTCATCCTCTGCTCCCTCTGTGACGGCAAGATAAGGTCCGCAACCTTACCCTTGTAACGTGGATCAGTGCCAGTCAGTAATGATCCCTCTCCTTGATCCGAGGAATACGAGGATTCTTCCACAGGCTTTGCAGGATCAGGGAGGCCATGCAGCGTAGGTTAGCTGAAGCATTCGGTCCGGAGTCCTCTGGGTCACTAAGGACGACATGATCCGCAGCCACCTCCTCCCAGCCACGTACAAGTCCACGGGTTTCTTGGGACTGTAAATGATCCCTAAAAGACTGCTGCTGATGCTGAGTGCCAGGCTCCACCTCCATGCTGACACAATCCTCCTCCTCCCCCTCCTCCTTGTCCTTTTCCTGTGTGATCAGCGGGCCAGCAGGAACACCGTCTGGATAAAGGGGGCCTTGAGAGGTAAGGAAGTCCTCCTCTTCCTGCCTCTGTTCTGCCTCATGCAGCGTGTGCTCCAACAGGTGGACAAGAGGGACAGTGTCACTGATGCATGCACTGCTCACCATCCTCATGGCCTCCTCAAATGGTGACAGGACAGTGCATGCATCCCTGATCATGGCCCACTGGCGTGGGAAAAAAAAACAAGCTCCCCTGACCCTGTCCTGGTGCCGTAGTCGCACAGGTACTCATTGATGGCCCTCTGCTGCATGTACAGCCGCTGCAAAATGGCAAACGTTAAGGTCCACCTGGTGGGCATGTCACAGATTAGGCGGTTCTTGGGCAGGTTAAATTTCTTTTGTCGGTCAGCCGAGCACTGGCATTATATGACCGGCGGAAATGCACACAGACTTTCCTGGCCTGCCTCAGGACATCCTGTAAGCCTGGGTACCTGCCCAAGAACTGCTGCACCACCAAGTTAAGGACGTGAGTCACACAGGGCACATGGGTCAGTTGTCCCTGTTGGAGGGCGGAGAGGAGGTTGGTGCCATTGTCACAAACCACCATTCCTGGCTTAAGCTGGCATGGCGTCAACCACCTCTCAGCCTGCCCCTGCAGAGCTGACAGAATCTCTGCCCCAATGTGGCTCCTGTCCCCCAAGCACACCAGCGCAAGCACGGCATGGCATCTTTTTGTCTGCGTACTTGCGTAGCCCCTTGAACGCCTACGGAGCACCGCTAGTTCCGAGGACAAAGCACAGGAAGAGGCCATGGAGGAAGAAGAAGAGGAGGGGGTGGAGGAGAGAGGTGTGTCAGAATCACCAGTACTAGCATTTTGGAGGCGTGGTGGTGGAACAACCTCCAACACTACTGTGCCTTGTCCTGCATCCTTCCCAGCTGCCAGAAGAGTCACCCAATGCGCTGTGAAAGATAGGTAACGTCCCTGTCCATGTCTGCTGGAGTCAATGGTAATATGCACCTTACCGCTAGGGATGAGTCGAACATCCCCCCGGTTCGGTTCGCACCAGAATCTGCGAATGGACCGAAAGTGTGAAAATTAGAACCCTATTAAATACAATGGACGCGAACGTTCAAAATCTAAAGTGCTAATTATAACAGCCAATATGCATGTTATTCTCCTAAACAGGGTTTGGGGACCCGGGTCCTGCCCCAGGGGACATGCATCAATGCAAAAAGAAGTTTTAAAAACTGACGTTTTCTTCTGGAGCAGTCATTTTAATGATGCATAAAGTGGAAAAAAAGTGAAATATTCCTTTAAATATCGTACCGGGGGGGGGGGGGTGTCTAAAGTATGCATGTGTTTCCCGTGTTTAGAACTGTCCCTGCACAAAATTACATTTGTAAAGGAAAAAAAGCCATTTAAAACTGCTTGTGGCTTTAATGTAATGTCTTGTTCTGGCAATATGGATGAAAATCTTTGAGAAAAATGGCATGGCTACCCCATCACCCCCCCTATCCCAGCCTATTACCAGCCCCTTTGGGTCTTGTATGAATATTAAGGGGAACCCCGCACCCAAAATAAAACCCTATACCTAAAACCCTATATACTCTGAACAGCAGTATACAGGTGGTGCAAACAAGACAGGGACTGTAGGTTTGTTCTTAAGTAGAATCTGTTTGTAATTTGGAACAGGTACATTTTTAAGTGTAGCTGCAGCCAAAAAATTTATTTTTAAGCTTTTTGGAGAACAAAAAGGAGGACATGGTGGGTCTAGGGAAGGAGTGACTGATGACATTGAGACGAGGGAAGAGGACACGTTGGCAGCTGCTTTGCCAGTACCCTGAGCCTGGGTGAGAGAGGATGAGGAGGGCTTGGTCATCCACTCTACCAAGTCTTCGGCCTGATGTGGCTCAACACGTCCAGCTGCCGAAAATAAGGACAAGTGTGTCCCATGGCCACGTGCTGATGACGATGCACTGCGTCCACGACCAGCACTGTTGCCTCTAGACACAGAGCCTGCTTGCCCTCTTTTATTGGCTCGTGACTGTCTGCCTCTCCTTGTTGGCCTTCCAGACATACGAATGGCCTGCAGGGAGATGGAAAAAACAGCAATAAGGGGTAACTTCAGGTGTATACTGTGCAGGAGGCACACTACACCCACTGAAGATTAGGCAGATGCCTTAGTGTGGCACAACTGAACGACACAACACCAGCAATGAGGGGGTAGATTCAGGTGTATACTGTGCAGGAGGCACACTACACCCACTGAAGATTAGGCCGATGCCTGTGTTGCAAAAAAGAACTACACAACACCAGCAATGAGGGGGTAGATTCAGGTGTATGCTGTGCAGGAGGCACCCTACACCCACTGAAGATTAGGCAGATGCCTTAGTGTGGCACAACTGAACTACACAACACCAGCAATGAGGGGGTAGATTCAGGTGTATGCTGTGCAGGAGGCACACTACACCCACTGAAGATTAGGCAGATGCCTGTGTTGCACAAATGAACTACACAACACCAGCAATGAGGGGGTAGATCCAGGTGTATGCTGTGCAGGAGGCACACTACACCCACTGAAGATTAGGCAGTTGCCTGTGTTGCACAAATGAACTACACAACACCAGCAATGAGGGGGATAGATTCAGGTGTATGCTATGCAGGAGGCACACTACACCCACTGAAGATTAGGCAGATGCCTGTGTTGCACAAATGAACTACACAACACCAGCAATGAGAGGGTAGATTCAGGTGTATGCTGTGCAGGAGGCACACTACACCCACTGAAGATTAGGCAGATGCCTGTGTTGCACAAGTGAACTACACAGCACCAGCAATGAGGGGGTATATTCAGGTGTATACTGTGCAGGAGGCACACTACACCCCCTGTAACAGCGCTAGGTTAAAAAGCACAGCTGACACTGACACTGTCCCTGCCTATCCTGCTCTCTCCCTGAACGCCAACATACTACACCCACTGTAACAGCACTATCTTAAGTAGAAAAGCACAACTGACACTGACACTGTCCCTGCCTATCCTTCTCTCTATGAATGCCGCAACACACTACACAAGGCCGCCACGCTGGCGGCCTTATATAGTGTGGGGCGTGTACTAAACCCCCCTGAGCTATAATTATGGATCTCCTCGCTGCCAGCGCTGTGATTGGCCAAGCATGTGGGGGTCACAGTGCATGCTTGGCCAATCATCAGCCAGCGACTGGTGCAGTGCATTGTGGGCCGTTCGTGTCACATGAACGGCCCACAAAGTTCTAGGTTCGCCGAACAGGCGAACGGCCGATGTTCAATTCGAACATGAGTTCGAATCGAACACCGAGCTCATCCCTACTTACCGCTGACCGCCCTGTCCAGCAAAGCCAAGACATTGCCTTCCACATGCCGGTAGAGGGCTGGAATCGCCTTCCATGAGAAAAAGTGGCATTTGGGAACCTGGCACTGAGGAACCGCACATTCCACAAACTCACAGAAGGGGGCAAAGTCTACCAACTGAAAAGGCAGCAATTGAAGGGTTATCAATTTAGCCAAGCTAGCATTCAACCGCTGGGCATGTGGATGGCTGGGAGTGAACTTCTTTTGACGGTGCAGCAGCTGGGGCAGAGAAATTTTAAGAAGAGGGGGTGAATACTGCGCTGTATATATTTATATTGAGGAAGCTGCTGGCATTGCCGAAAGATTGTCGGTGGAAAGAGATTGGTATATGTATGAATGCAGCGCTTAAAAAGAACTAGTACTTTGGAGAAAAGGTACTACTATGGTGTAATTAGGTGTGATGTCTTATGTAAGGGATATGCAAAGGAGAGAGGGAGGCTAGTATGCCATGATGCCAACCTCTAATACCTTAAAATATATATGAATATCAAGCATAAAACCTTATAAAGGACATACAATTGGAATTGCATAAAAGGTTATTATACAACAAAATATCAATGAAGAAAACCAAAAGTAAAAGGTAAAGAACACATGTGGTTAAAATTTGTGGATTAAAACCAAGTGATTTGATTCCGTGATAAATATATCGTGACAGATAAAAATATAATATAAAATTATAAATAAATATTAGTGACAAAATAGACTCAACGACGGTTGAGGCAATGGGTGCTGGGTGAGAAAACTATACATTTAAGTGTATAGTAGTGGAGTCCATAAAAGTAGTTGGTGATCAGGTGGATGGCACTGTTGCAACAGATGGCTCTGTTCAGTGTGATGGTGGGGTGATAGTTTTCTGATGGCCCTCGAGCCTGATGGAATGAGGCTTACCGGATGGATTGGACTTGGAAAGGCGTATGCCTCACAAGTCGCAAAAGCTTAACGTTTGGGGACTGGCAGATCCCTGCTCCGCACGATGACTCCAAAACTCTTTCAGGTGCCACGTGGATCAGTGGTCAGCAGGAAGGTGGGTATCGGGTGGGAAATGGGCATCAATGGACGTGTTGTCAAACGTATAATGTGGTCATAGTAAGAGAAAAACTTGCATAGCGTAATACCGTTTGGAAACGTTTTTAATAGCGTGAAAACAGATTAAAAACACTCACATTTGGATGGTTAAAAACAGGCCTGTTTATAAATTAGAGTTGGCGTGGTGCTGTCCTTGTAGTTCAACCGACGCGTTTCGTCCGAAAGGACAGCACCACGCCAACTCTAATTTATAAACAGGCCTGTTTTTAACCATCCAAATGTGAGTGTTTTTAATCTGATCCACGTGGCACCTGAAAGAGTTTTGGAGTCCTCGTGCGGAGCAGGGATCTGCCAGTCCCCAAACATTAAGCTTTTGCGACTTGTGAGGCATATGCCTTTCCAAGTCCAATCCATCAGGTAAGCCTCATTCCATCAGGCTCGAGGGCCATCAGACAACTATCACCCCACCATCACACTGAACAGAGCCATCTGTTGCAACAGTGCCATCCACATGATCACCAACTACTTTTATGGACTCCACTACTATACACTTAAATGTATAGTTTTCTCACCCAGCACCCATTGCCTCAACCGTCGTTGGGGCAGAGAAATTTGCCTAGTACAATCGGACGTCGGTATATCCCGATAGCAGATTACCCGCAAGTACTTGGCTGTGACACACCTAATTCTACACCTTCATTCCTCTCAGTGCAGGTTTCAGAGAGGACTGAAGGTATAGTGGGGTAGGAGATCCCAGATGATGAGAAGCAAGGAGAGGTCCGCTTTGTTCTTTGGTGTGGGTCTTTTAGCGTCCAGCTGCCGAAAAAAAGGACAAGCGTGTCCCATGGCCACATGCTGATAAGGATGCACCGTGTCCATGACCAGCACTGTTGCCTCTAGATACAGAGCCTGCTTGCCCTCTTTTATTGGCTCGTGACTGTCTGACTCTCCTTGTTGGCCTTCCAGACATATTGATGGCCTGCAAGGAGATGTAGCTGCACAAAGCTGGGACGTATATACTGATATACTGCAGCTAGCAGAATCAACTGCCTGCCTGTAGTATTATTAGTATTAGAACACCAGCAACTGGGGTAGCTTTATGTGCACACTGTACAGAGTACACAGTACACCAACTGTAATTACTGCAGCTGCCTGCCTGTGGTATAGGATCAGAAGAACACCAGCAATTGGGGTAGTTTTATGTGCACACTGTGCAGAGGACACAATACAACAACTGTAATTACTGTAGCTGCCTGCCTCTGGTATAGGATCCAAAGAACACCAGCAATTGGGGTAGCTTTATGTGCACACTGTGCAGATGACACAGTACACTGACTGTAATTATTGCATCTGCCTGTGGTATAGGATCATCAGAACACCAGCAATTGGGGTAGCTTTAGGTGCACACTGTGCAGATGGCACAATACACCGACTGTAATTGCTACAGCTGCCTGCGGATAGGATCAGAAGATCACCAGCAATTGGGGTAGCTTCAGATGTACACTGTGCAGATGGTGCAATACACTGACTGTAATTACTACAGCTGCCTGCGGATAGGATCAGAAGAACACCAGCAATTGGGGTAGCTTTAGGTATACGCTGTGCAGATGGCACAATACACCGACTGTAATTGCTACAGCTGCCTGCGGATATGATCAGCAGAACACCAGCAATTGAGGTAGCTTTAGGTGTACACTGTTCAGATGGCACAATACACTGACTGTAAATGCTACAGCTGCCTGCGGATAGGATCAGCAAAACACCAGCAATTGGGGTAGCTTTAGGTATACACTGTGCAGATGGCACAATACACCGACTGTTTTTTCTACAGCTGCCTGCGGATAGGATCAGCAGAACACCAACAATTGGGGTAGCTTTAGGCGCACTCTGTACAAATGGCACATTACACCGACTGTAATTGCTACAACATGGCTGCAGATAGGATCAGCAGAACACCAGCAATTGGGGTAGCTTTAGGTATACGCTGTGCAGATGGCACAATACACCGACTGTAATTGCTACAGCTGCCTGCGGATATGATCAGCAGAACACCAGCAATTGAGGTAGCTTTAGGTGTACACTGTTCAGATGGCACAATACACTGACTGTAATTGCTACAGCTGCCTGCGGATAGGATCAGCAAAACACCAGCAATTGGGGTAGCTTTAGGTATACACTGTGCAGATGGCACAATACACCGACTGTTTTTTCTACAGCTGCCTGCGGATAAGATCAGCAGAACACCAGCAATTGGGGTAGCTTTAGGCGCACTCTGTACAAATGGCACATTACACCGACTGTAATTGCTACAACATGGCTGCAGATAGGATCAGCAGAACACCAGCAATTGGGGTAGCTTTAGGTATACGCTGTGCAGATGGCACAATACACCGACTGTAATTGCTACAGCTGCCTGCGGATATGATCAGCAGAACACCAGCAATTGAGGTAGCTTTAGGTGTACACTGTTCAGATGGCACAATACACTGACTGTAATTGCTACAGCTGCCTGCGGATAGGATCAGCAAAACACCAGCAATTGGGGTAGCTTTAGGTATACACTGTGCAGATGGCACAATACACCGACTGTTTTTTCTACAGCTGCCTGCGGATAGGATCAGCAGAACACCAGCAATTGGGGTAGCTTTAGGCGCACTCTGTACAAATGGCACATTACACCGACTGTAATTGCTACAACATGGCTGCAGATAGGATCAGCAGAACACCAGCAATTGGGGTAACTTTAGATGCACACTGTGGAGATGGCACAATACACCGACTGTAATTGCTACAGCTGCCTGCGGATAGGATCAGCAGAACACCAGCAATTGGGGTAGCTTTAGGCGCACACTGTACAGATGGCACAATACACCGACTGTAATTGCTGCAGCTGCCTGCCTGTGGTATAGGATCAGAAGAACACCAGCAATTGGGATAGCTTTAGGTGCACACTGTGCAGATGGCACAATACACCGACTGTAATTGCTACAGCTGCCTGCGGATAGGATCAGCAGAACACCAGCAATAGGGGTAGCTTTAGGTGTACACTGTGCAGATGGCACAATACACCAACTGTAATTGCCACAGCTGCCTGTGGATAGGATCAGAAGAACACCAGCAATTGGGGTAGCTTTAAGTTAACACTGTTCAAAGGACACAGTACACAGGAACAAATCTAGCTTAACTGAATACAGTGTATATATATATATATATATATATATATATATACACAACACCTAGGATGCATATATATACACAATACACTGACTGCAGCTAACTGACTAGCCTCCTGCCTGCTCTATATAACTCAAATTAAATGAAATCACACTGTATCTCTGTCTATCTCTCTCCGCCGCCGCAACACGCTATACAAGGCCGCCACGCAGGTGGCCTTATATAGTGTGGGGCGTCTACTAAACCCCCTGAGCCATAATTGCCCAAAGCCACTCGAATTTGGCGCGAACGGCCCATAATGTTCGGAATTCGCAAAACGGATGAACAGACGATGTTCGAGTCGAACATGGGTTCGACTCGAACACGAAGCTCATCCCTATTCTGTACTGAAATCACAGCTTCATTGTCACACTTTGGACTGGGTAGTTTTAAAAAGACTTAAAAAAATTACAGTAAACAATACACGTATTCACTGGAATATTCACTGGGATATTCACTGGAAGGACAGATCTTGAAACTGAAATTCGAATACTTTGGCCACCTAATGCGGAGACAGGACTCATTGGAAAAGACCCTGATGCTGGAAAATATGGAAGGAAAAAGGAGAATAGAATGACAGAAAACAAGATAGATACATAGCATCATCAAAACAATGAACATGCAGTTAAGCAAGCTCTGGGAGGCAGTGGAGCACAGAAAATCCTGGCGCGCAATGATCCATAAGGTCACGAAAAGTCGGACACAACTAAATGACTGAACAACAACAAACAATACACGTATTCTTCAAAAAAAATGCATACATGTCCACTATTTAACCACTTGCCACCCGCCATATAGCAGAATGACGGTGGCAAAGTGCTTTCAATACCCTGACTGGGCGTCATATGATGTCCTCAGGATATTAAGCCGATGCGCACCCCCGGGAGAGTGCATCGCGGCTATCGTTGTTGCGGTGTGCCAGTCTGACATCCCGCAACACCGATTTAGGTAAAGAGTCTCCGCCAGAGCCATGTCCAATCACGGCTGATCACAATGTAAATAGGAAGAGCCGATGATCGGCATTTTCTCACTCGCGATCGGCGGCTCTCCTGACAGGGGGGTCTGTGCTGATTGTTTATCAGCGCAGCCCCCCCTCGGATCCCGCCCAGAACAACCATAATGCCACCCAGGACCACCAGGAATGCCACCACACTGGACCACCAGGTATGCCCCCTAGACCCCCAGGGAAATGCACATCTGTTCCCTGGCATCTGCCAATCAATGCCTAGGCAGCTGCCAATCAGTGCCCACTGACAATGCATACCCCTGCCAGTGCCACCAGGGATGCCCATAAATGCCTCATATCAGTGTCGTGTATCAGTGCCCATCAGTGCCACATATCAATGCCCATCAGTGCCCAGCAGTGCAGCATATCAGTGTCCAGTAGTTCCCAGCAGTTCCGCCTATCAGTGCCACCCAAAAGTACCCATCTTTACATCCTTTCAGTGCCCATCAGTGTCGCCTATCAGTGCCCATCAGTGCCACCCATGAGTGCCCACCAGTGCCGCCTATCAATGCCCATCAGTGCTGCATATCAGTGCCCCCCATCAGTGCCACCTACCAGTGCCGCAAATCAGTGCCCATCTTCGTGCCCGCTAGTGCCCGCTCATTGATGCAACCTCAGTGGTGCCGCCTTATCAGTGCCCATCAGTGCCGCCTTATCAGTGCCCATAAGTGAAAGAGAAAACTTACTTATTTACACAATTTTATAACAGAAACAAAACCAAAACTTTTATTTTTTTCAAAATTTTTTAACTAGAGTTCGCCGGACAATCCGACCGTGTGTGGGGCTCTGGCGGACTTTTTGTTCCCAAAAGTCCGGCGGACTTAGTTTGAAGTCTTGACTTAAAATTGTCCGCCGGACGACAATCCCGCCGCCTGTGTGCTAGTCCGCGGGACTTTTGAAATGAACGTACTTGCCGACACACGACCGAAAAGTCAGTTCATTTAGAACGTGACTCCAGGTAGACGGGACTAGCGAAGGAAGTGAATGCCGCCGCCTCGATCGGCGACATTGACACCTCGCTAGCCCCGTCACCCTGGAGTCACGTTCTAAATGAACTGACTTTTTGGTATGGTATGGATTTAAATGGGTCCCCCCCCCAGATCCATATCAGACCCTTATTCGAGCACGCAGCCTGGCCAGTCAGGAAAGGGGGTGGGGACGAGCAAGCGCCCCCCCCATCCTGAGCCGTACCAGGCCGCGTGCCCTCAACATGGGGGGTGCCCTAGGGAAAGGGGGGCCCTGAGGCCCCCCCACCCCAAGGCACCTTGTCCCCATGTTGATGAGGACAAGGGCCTCTTCCCGACAACCCTGGCCGTTGGTTGTCGAGGTCTGCGGACGGGGGGCTTATCGGAATCCGGGAGCCCCCTTTAATAAGGGGGCCCCCAGATACCGGCCCCCCACCCTATGTGAATGAGTAATAGGGGAACGATGTACCCCTACCCATTCACCTAAGGGAAAAAAGTGTAAAAAAAACAACACAATTTTTTAAAATACTTTATGGCACAGCTCCAGGGGTCTTCTTCCGTCTTGGGGGGTCTTCTCGCCGGACTCCTCCGCTATCTTCTGCTAGCTCTTTTACTACCGGAGGAGCCCGGCTTTCTCCTTCGTCGCCGCCGTCGTATGGGGGTCTTTTTCCGAGTTCGGGGGTCTTGTCCCGCTCTTCTGTTCTTCTTGCCGGGCCTCTGCTTTCTTCTTCCAGCTCTTTTACTAGCAGTGGCCCGGGCTTCTGTCGCCTTCTGCTTCTGCCTCTGCTTCTTCTTCTTCTGCTTCTTGTTCTTCTTTCTTCTTCCGATGTTGACTCATCGGTGTCTCCTCTTCCGCCCCTTGTCCCTATATAACTGGCAGCGCAACACGTCTGGAGAAGTAGATAATGTTGCGCTAAAGTGCTAATGTGCATACGGCATATGGATGTTGGTCAACCAAACAGTGACAAATGGTGTGTTGATAAGTAAAATGATAAAATTATAATCATTTGGTATTAAAAGCACATATACATGACCAAAAACATATAATCGTAAAATCATGAACACATATAAATGAATAAAATAGTGATAACGAAAAAAAAAAAGTCTCAGTCTGAAGGTGCATGTGAGTGATCCACGTATGGATGTATAGTGATCCAATAGCAAAAATAACTCAAAATTATACGATGAACTTAATACAAAGTGACTGTGTGCTTGGTGAATCATATGCTTGATGTGACAAAGTCCATGTGGGTAGTGAAGTCCTTTATGGAGTGAAAATGTTGTGTAATCATCCAGCAGCACTAAAAGGTGCTTTAAGTGCGATGGTGGTGATTCTGTGGCGTCAAGGCCTGTAAGAATGCAGCTTACCGGAAATCACAGACTTAGGAAGGCGTATGCCTCGCAAGTCGTGATAGGCTTAGGTAAAGGTGCTGGTTGGTCGCTGTTCCATAGTCTGTTTCCAAAGCTTCCCTCAGGGTATGTAGCGATGGACAGGGGGTGGACGTCAAAAAGCTCTGTATTGTCATGCGTATTCACGTGTACCGGGATAGGGTAAAAACAGAACTTGCATGGTGTAATAATGCTTAAAAGGAACAATTTATTGGTAAAATCAAAGTAAATGCTCACATTTAAGTAGAGAAAGTATGGCGAGGATTTTTATTTGTAGTAGGGTAGTGCTGGTGCTGTGGTCCACCCGACGCGTTACGACCTCTAAGACGTCATCTGGGGTATGGACCATCAGCTCCAGCAGCACGCTTATATTGACAATGTGACCCCAAATCGAATTGGGGTAAACCGGAAGTGACTGTCACTTCCGGTGCGGCCGAACGTTCTAAATCGCGGCCATAATTGTGTAATTGTTAGCCTATTAATATATATATATAATATGGGGATATAGCAGTGTGACTTTTGAAAATCAGAAAGTGGTATGGTAATTCATTTGTGGCGTGCAGCTTCCAATTCCGGAAGACTCTCTCCATACACTAATTAACAGCCACAGCGCAGTATTTCCCCCCCTTTTCCATTAGCGCCGCACGTCTGAGCCAGTAGAAGAGGAGACACGACGAGTCAACATCAGAAGAAGAAAGAAGAACAAGAAGCAGCAGAAGAAGAAGCAGAAGCAGAAGGCGACGGCGACAGAAGCCCGGGCCACCCCTAGTAAAAAAGCTGGAAGAAGAAAGCGGAGGCCCGGCAAGAAAAACAGAAGAGCGGGACAAGACCCCGAAGTCGGAAAAAGACCCCCAGATGACGGCAGCGACAAAGGAGAAAGCCGGGCTCCTCCGGTAGTAAAAGAGCTAGCAGAAGATAGCGGAGGAGTCCGGCGAGAAGACCCCCCAAGACGGAAGAAGACCCCCGGAGCTGTGCAATAAAGTATTTTAAAAAATGGTGTTGTTTTTTTTTACACTTTTTTCCCTTAGGTGAATGGGTAGGGGTACATCGTACCCCATACTCATTCACATAGGGTGGGGGGGGCGGTATCTGGGGCCCCCTTATTAAAGGGGGCTCCCGGATTCCGATAAGCCCCCCTGCCCGCAGACCCCGACAACCAACGGCCAGGGTTGTCGGGAAGAGGCCCTTGTCCTCATCAACATGGGGACAAGGTGCTTTGGGGTGGGGGGGCCTCAGGGCCCCCCTTTCCCCAGGGCACCCCCATGTTGAGGGCACGCGGCCTGGTACGGCTCAGGAGGGAGGGCGCTTGCTCATCCCCACCCCCTTTCCTGACCGGCCAGGCTGCGTGCTCGGATAAGGGTCTGATATGGATTTGGGGGGACCCCCACGCCGTTTTTTCGGCGTAGGGATTCCCCTTTAAATCCATACCAGGTGACGGGGCTAGCGAGGTGTCAATGTTGCTGATCGAGGCGGCGGCATTCACTTCCTTCGCTAGTCCTATCTACCTGGAGTCACGTTCTAAATGAACTGACTTTTCGATCGTGTGTCGGCAAGTCCATTCATTTCAAAAGTCCTTCTTTTGGACTTCTGCCAAAACTTCGGCGGATTGCCCGCCGGAAAAGTCTGGGCGTGTGTGGGCAAGTCCACACGTTCAGAAAGTCCCGCGGACCTCCGCTGGAAATTCTGGCCGAAAAAAAAGATTGTGTGTACGTGGCTTTACTCGTAAAGGCCCTTTCTGGTATTAAATGCAGTTTCCAATTCGTCGCCCTCATTGATCCTCAGGAGATTGTATGCCCCTCTCAAATCAGGCTTCGTGAAAACCGTTGCTCCCTTGAGGTGGTCAAATAACTCCATATTCAATGGAATGTGATAAGCATTCTTAATCGTGAAACGATTGAGACCCCTATAATCAATACAAGGTCTCAGTTCACCACTCTTCTTCTTCACAAAGAAGAAGCCAGCACCAGCAGGAGACGAGGATTTGCGGATGAATCCTTGAGAAAGTGCGACGGCAACATACTCCTCCATGACTTTGTCCTCCGAGACAGACACAGGGTAAACCCAGCCACGAGAGGGGATGGCACCAGGTTGAAGGTCTATTGCGCAATCATACGTTCGTGTGGAGGCAAACTACTGGATTGCCTTCGTCAAAGACATTGCTAAATTGCTGTACTCCTCCAGCAGGGAGGAGAGTGAAGAGGTGCACAAGACCTTAGCCACTTTCTGAAAACATGTATTACTGCATTGTTGTGACCAGGAAAGAACTTTAGCACAAATCCAATCTAAAGAGGGGTTGTGCCTCTGTAACCAAGGATAACCAATAACCACTAGGGATGGGCAGAACGGACCCCTATTCAGTTTGCACCAGAACTTTCGAACACAGCGAAAGTCTGGACCCGAATAATGAACCCCATTAAAGTCAATGGGACCCGAACGTCATAAATCAAAAGTGCCCATTTTTAAGGCCTATATGCAAGTTATTGGGCATACAATGGTTATAGGGGTCTATCAATAAAAAAAAAGTTTGTGAAAAACGTAATTTTTAAATGAGCAGTGATTTTTTTTTTTTTTAAAGTGAAAGTCTAAAAATGAAAAATTCCTTACAATATAGTGCCTGGGGGTCGAATGACCCATTTGTTCGGCTGTTCACCAAACGTCCGAACAGCGAAAGTTCAGCCCGAACTTATTCTCGGGCCGAACTGTTCGCCCATCCCTAATAATCATTGGAAAATGAGGTGATGAAATCACTTGGAATTGGATTATCTCATGGTGAAGAGCCCCTACGGCCATGGTCAATGGAACAGTCTCATGAGTCACATTGGCAGGCTGTAGAGGTCTCCCATCAATAGCCTCAATGGCAAGTGGAGTTGCACAAAGCTGTACCGGAAGTGCTTAGACATAAAGGCACCATCTATAAACAGGCCTGCAGCCCCAAAGTCGATTAGAGCCTGTATCTCGATGGACGACCAAGAAAGGGTAACTAGAACCAGGGGTTTATCCTTCTGGATAACTGGGGACTTAACAAAGCCACCTAAGGTTTGTCCCCTCAAGGTGCAGGAATTTCCCAGACGGGTAGGACAAGACTTCAAAAAGTGACCTGCCTGGCCACAATAAAGGCACAATCTCTCCCTCCTCGTAAAGGCCCTCTCATCCGCAGAGAGATGTGTGAAGCCCAAATGTATGGGTTCTACCTCACTGGCAGACTCACTTGATGGACTTGTGTCTTTTTTCAAACTCACCTACTATGTAACTAAGTACCAGGAGGTATGGGAGGTGAGGGAGGCAAGGGTGGGACTACAAAGCTGGGAGCCAAACGTACAGGAGGCTTCCTCAAGCGCTCCTTAAAGGAAGGTCCCTCTCGGAGTCTGAAGTCAATGAGAATGGCAAACGTGATACATTTTTCCAGCTCAGTGAGAAAGTCTTGGGTCTGCTTTCTCATCTTTGATGTTATCCGAAAGACCATGAGAAAAAGCAGCCACGAGGGCCTCATTGTTCCAAGCAACCTCTGCTGCCAGAGTACGGAATTCAATGGCGTAATCGGCAACAGTTCTCATACCCTGTTTGACGGACATGATGCTTTTGGCAGCATAAGTGGAGCGTACAGGAATGTCAAATACCTGTTTAAAAGAAGCCACAAACTCTTGGTAACTCAGGACAATGTTTTTTTGTGACTCCCATAGAGGGCCAAGGCTCTCTCAGAAAGCAAAGATATCATGAAGCCTACTTTGCTTCTGTCTGTGGGAAACACCTGGGGCAGCAATTCAAAATCTATCCTAATCCTATTTTTTTCCATTCACCAAAATCTATCCTAACCTAGTTGAGAAACCCTTTGCATTGCACTGGATCGCCCTCAAATCACTGGGGAAGCGAAGCGGAACCAGACATACCTCTTATAGAGGTAATATTCGAGGCGGGTTCTCTCTGTTATGGGAGCCGGCAATTCATTAGCCACGAGTCATTTTAAATAGCTTTTTTTCCTGCAAAAATGACACTTTGTGCAGGGACACAAAAGTGTTATGGGAGCCGGCAATTCATTAGCCACGAGTCATTTTAAATAGCTTTTTTTCCTGCAAAAATGACACTTTGTGCAGGGACAGTTCTAAGCACAGGAAACATGCGCCCCTTTACATGCATACTATAGACACCCCCAGGTACGAAATTTAAATGAATATTACACTTTTATTGTTTCACTTTAAGCATTATTAAAATCACTGCTCCTGAAAAAACTGCCATTTTTAAAAAATAATTTTGCATTGATACATGTCCCCTGGGGCAGGACCCAGGTCCCCAAACACCTTTATGACAATAACTTGCATATAGGCTTTTAAAATTAGCACTTGAGATTTCTCCCATAGACTTTTACAGGGTACTCGCGGCTTTTCTAATTTGCCGCGAACACCCCAAATTGTTCGCTGTTCGCTGAACAGGCGAACAGGCAATGTTCAAGTCGAACATAAGTTTGACTCAAACTCGAAGCTCATCCCTAGCCAGCAGACTGATTGACGAGCAGGATATAATGATCAGGTGAGTCAACATATCCACCACTGTGGAATAATGAGTCTTGGCAATTAACCGACAACTGAGCAGCCTGAGCTCTGAGAAGGAAGGGCTGAGCCCAGCCCTGACAATGAGCTCCTTAGCAGCCTGATCCCTTGAGTAGGGGTCACCGGAGTTTAAGTATGGTTGTCTGGAGTGGCACCCCATGTGCTTAGGGTTACATTTCTACATTCAGTGGGACCATGGAGAAAGACTGTAGCCACCCTCTAACAGAAAATCAGATCACAGCAGCAAAAATAAATAAATATGAATTTGGAGGAGTCTGAGAGCAATAGAAGGTAGTTTCTGAATTAAAGTTATGCTGACTTCTCTTAGTTATATAGTTACATAGATGATAATGATCAGTAAATACACCAGCCCATCCAAGTCAACCTATGCGAGTGTGTGAGTGAGTGTGTGTTGTCAATACCCTTCCCCATATCCCTGCACATTGCTCTCACTTAGATGCTCATCTAAAAACATTTTTTTAATTAACAACCCTCCCCACAGACACCCCTAAGTGTGGAAGGGAGTTCCACGTCTTTACTGCTCTGACAGTAAAGAACCACCTATGCTTTTTAAGGTTAAATTACTTCTCTTCCAACTTCATTAAGTGGCAATGTATCCTCTTAACCACTTGCCCACTAGACACTTAAACCCCCTTTCTAACAAGGCCAATTTTCAGCTTTCAGTGCTCTCACATTTTGAATGACAATTACTCAGTCATGTAACACTGTACCCATATGCATTTTTTTGTCCCTTTTTCCATACAAATAGAGCTTTCTTTTGGTGGAATTTATGCATCACTTGTTTTTTTTTTATTTTTTGCACCATAAATTAAAAAAAATGCATTTTCTTTGTTTCTGTTATAAAATTTTGCAAATTAGTAATTTTTCTTCATAAACTTTGGCTAAAATTAATACGGCTACATATCTTTGGTAAAATAAAAATAAAAAATCAGTATGTATTATTTGGTCTTTGTGAAAGTTATAGAGTCTACAAGCTATGGTGCCAATTAGGGATGAGCCGAACATCCCCCTGTTCAGTTCGCACCAGAACCTGCGAACAGACCTAAAGTTCATGTGAACTTTAGAACCCTATTAAAGTCTATGGGCCTCGAACGTTCAAAATCAAAAGTGCTGATTTTAAAGGCTTATATGCAAGTTATTATCATAAAAAGTGTTTGGGGACCTGGATCCTGCCCCAGGGGACATGTATCAATGCAAAAAAAACTTTTAAAAACTGACATTTTTTCGGGAGCAGTGATTTTAATAATGCTTAAAGTGAAACAATAAAAGTGTAATATTCCTTTAAATTTCATACCTGGGGGGTGTCTATAGTATGCCTGTAAAGGGGCGCATGTTTCCCATGCTTAGAAATGTCCCTGCACAAAGTGTCATTTTTGCAGGAAAAAAGTATTTTAAAATCACTTGCGGCTATAATGAATTGGCTCCCGTAATACACAGAATATTACAGAGACCTTCGGGTCTGGTATGGATATTAAGGGGAACCCCGGGTAAAATTAAAAAAAAAATACGTGGGGTTCCCCCTAAATATCCATACTAGACCCTTCAGGTCTGGTATGGATTTTAAGGGAAACTCCACGCCAAATTTTTTATAAAAAAATGGCGTGGAGTTCCACCCAAAAATCCATACCAGACCCTTTATCCGAACACGCAACCTGGTAGGCCGCAAGAAAAGAGGGGGGACGAGAGAGTGCCCTCCTGAACCGTACCAGGCCACATGCCCTCAACATTGGGGGCTTATCAGAATCTGGAAGTCCCCTTTAACAAGGGGACCCCCAGTACCCCTAGCATTTCACAAAGAAAGTGTAAAAAAATGTTAGAAAACACACTGACACCGTTGGAAAAAAGTCCTTTATTAAAAATAAAAAAAATTTAAAAAATATTCCAGCGGTGGTAATCCACTCTTGCTCTCCAGCGATGGCTGATATCTTCTCCGGGGTCTAGCGATGGATGATCTCTTCCGGTGACGTCCAGCGCAGTATGCCCCTTTACAGGCATACTATAGACACCCCCAGGTACAAAATTTAAAGGAATATTACACTTTTATTGTTTCACTTTAAGCATTATTAAAATCACTGCCCCTGAAAAACTGCAGTTTTTAAAAGTTTTTTTGCATTGATACATGTCCCCTGGGGCAGGTCCCAGGTCCCCAAACACTTTTTAGGACAATAACTTGCATATAAGCCTTTAAAATTAGCAGTTTAGACTTTTACAGGGTGATTGCGGCTTTTCGAATTTGTCGCAAACACCCCAAATTGTTCGCTGTTCTGTGAACAGGCGAACAGGCAATGTTCGAGTCGAACGCGAGTTCGTCTCGAACTCGAAGCTCATCCCTAGTGGCAATCATTGAAAATGTATCACACCTGATGTACTGATGGCCTGTCTAATTTATTGAGACACTAACAAGCCAGGAAAGAACAAATGACCCCTTTTTTAAAAAGTAGACAGTCCAAGGTATTTAGTAAGAGGCATGGTGAGTTTTTTTCACATTTTAATGTTTTCCCACAATTCTTTGCAAAATGAAGATTTCTTTTTAATTTTTTTCACAAAATTGTCATATTAACAGGTTATTTCTCTCACATGGCATATGCTTACTCAACTCAAGCAGCCTCACACTGCCGCTTCTCTCTCCTCTCCTCACACAATCGGTGTGAGGAGCGGAGACAATGGGACATGATGCCGGTTTGTTGACAGTGATCGCTCTGTGACGCGGACCCGAGAACCCAGGGAGCGCGATTCTGGGAGGACAATATTGTACACCCTCCCAGAATTATCCGACCACGCCGTAGCTGTCATTCAGCAAGTGGTTAAAGAGGAGCTCCAGGCTCCCTCAGAAAAAAATTAAAGTCAGCAGCTACAAATACTTGTGGCTTCACAGCCGGTTTCCTACTGCACATGTGCAAAGGGCACTGTGCTTTGTGAATGGGCTCACTGTGGGAGAAGGAAGAGGGGGACAACCGCAGTGAACTGAGCCAGAAGTGGGAGCAAGTAACTGTCAAAACCAGACAAGCAGAGATTCCTCTTTTGGGTGGGGCTCCACTTTAAGTGACCTGAGACTGAATAGTTCCCTCCCTATGATAGAAACACTGTGAGATTTGAGATATTTGTATATCACTATGAGGAGAGAGAGGGGGCAGGGCTGAGCCATGGCTCCATGTCTGAATGGACACACACAGCAGAGGCTTGGGAGTGAACTGCTCTGGTGCCCCCATAACAAGCTGCTTGCTGTGGGGGCAATCGGCAGGAGGGAGGGGCCAGGAGTCCTGGTGAAGGATATGAAGAGAGGAGGATCTGTGCTGCTCTGTGTAAAACTACTGCACAGGGCAGGTACGTCATTTTGAAATAAAAAAATACAAGACTTAAATATCACTTTAATTACTCATAGAATGTTAACAGATTGGTCTGCAAGAATGATCTTTCATAAATAAATGCTGATTACCTCTAATGATTAGAGATGGGCCAAACACCCCCCTGTTTGGTTCCCACCAGAACTCACAAACAGAGAAAAAGTTCTGACCAGAACGGCGAACCCTATTAAAGTCTATGTGACCCGAAATTGAAAAATCAAAATTCCCCATGTTGAAGGCTTATATGGAAGTAATTGGCCATAAAAAGGTTGTGGGGTCTGGGTACTGCCCTGGGGGACATGTATTAATGCAAAACATTGTTTTTAAAATGATAGTTTTTACAGGAGCAATGATTTTAATGATGCTTAAAGTGCAACAATAAAAATGGAAAATCCCTTTAAATATAGTGTCTGGGGTGCCCTTAGTCTGCCTGTAAAGTGGCACATCTGTAGCATGTATAGAACATGCTGCACCACAAACAGTTGCATCCAATCAGTAGCTCTGTTCAGGCACTGGAAACAAATACTTCAGTCCGCAACATCCAGAGTTGTGCTATGCCTAAATACATGAAATTTATGGATCTGGACTCAGCAATACAAAGGCCAGTGTGAATGAAGGGTCAGAGCAGTATGCAGGGGCCCACATGGGATGGCTCAGAGGGGTGTGCTGTCTGTTTTCCCCTCCCCTTTGTATATTTTACAGGTTGCTGCTAGTTTCTGCCGTTACCAAGGGCAGCAACAGAGATGTGATTGGTGCGGTTATGCTGGCTGAGGATTGGTTAATTCGGGCGGTATCAAAAGCCCGCGCTGAGGGAGCTTATTTAAAGAATTGGAGCACAGAAATCTCACTGACCGTCTGACAGGACAAGTGACGGAAGGGAAGTGGAGCTCTCTCAGCATGAAGCGCCATTCGCCAGGAGCTCGTGAGGCGCTGCTATGTCGCTTGCTGGAGAAGGCAGAGACGAGCGGTGGTGAAGAATGGTTACTGTGCTGCCTGGAGGAGGAACAGACCTCGGCTCCGCCTGTGGGGACGCCCCCACCTGTCGCCATGATGGATTGACAGTCCGCCTCAGCCGGGGGCGGGACTCGCCAGCAGCCAAGTCGGAGGAAAAAGAAGACTAGAGCGGGGGCTTCTCCTTACCATATTAAGGCGAGAGCAAAAGAAAATGTGTCACAAGGGGCTCCTCTGCTGAGAGGGAGCAGCGCTACTCAGCTTCAGGTGGAAGAGAGTGAGCAGTCCGTTTTCCACAGTGGTGAGCATGTTGTACATTCTCCTGTGTCTGAGGTGTCTTTGTTGGTTAATTCCTTATATAATGTTTTACATCAATTTAAAGGGGCACAGTCTTCTGGTGCATTGTTAAATAGAGTTGAACCGGGAGGGGTTGCGCTAAATGTTAAACATAAAAAAGTACGTGCAAATAATGACAAAAAACAAATGGATATAAAAGAACTATGCTAGCTAAAAGTTAGTGATAAGTGAATCAACCAAAGTGTTGCTACTAATGGTGGACAAAGCAGCCCTGATGTGAACATCAAACCATATATTCGTAGTGATAACCAAAAGGTTAGTGTGAATCTATTGGTCACAACAGGCTTGGTAGTGAGCCAATGAAGGCTCAATGTATATCAATATACAATGTGTATCAAATGTGATAGGCTTGATGTACAAAATAAAACACAAAAAAAAGTCCAAGTGACAAAAATGGTGTAGGCTAAATAATCAAACATAAAACAAAAAACAAATTGTCCAAGTGACAAAAAGGTCCAGTCCAGAGGCGACTGCGTCTGACTTCAACCGTGAAAATGGTGACTTTCCAAAGTGGTATCCAACAGATAAAGTGACCAGTGCTCAGTGTTCCCACCACCAGGTGAAATGCAGGCTTACCAGATCGAGATGGGACAAACGCATGTGGCTATAGCCCAGCCCAGGCCTTTTCCTCTGGGGTGTCGTGGTTCCACCTCTGTCTCAGGAATGGATGGTGATATACCTCAGATGGTGATGGATCAGGGGATCTCCAGCAGTGGGGGAGTGTCTCTATGGTCTCAAGAGCGGTTCACCCGAACGGAGGGACGGGAAAAAGAGAAGAAAACACACCATGGGCGGGATCCAACGGGTTTATTTAGTCCAAAAGCGCCATAGAGCGCAAGTATAAAACAGATATAAAAAGGGGATTTTAAAATTTCGCGGCCGGCCGGCTGCAATACACGCCCGTGCTAGGACGTAGAACGCGGTGACGTCAGCACGTCGCTCCTCCCTACGCGTTTCGTCAGAGAGTGACGTAGTCATGGGACACGGGCGGCGTACTGACGCACCGCTTAAATACACAACAGACAGCCTCGATCTGGATGGAAGGATGGCAAACCTGTAGTCTCCATCTTGGAAGCTGGCAAACCGAGGGCGGAATAGCCTGACTGAACAGGGCTTAATTAATAAATTATATGTTATAGAGCATACATCTAGCATTGTCCGACGTGAAGAGTTGTTGAGAGTTTCCTTAAAAATTGTGAATAAACAAGGGATCCTTAAACAAGTTACAACATATACGTGTAATGGATGTAAAAAACTACATTACCCATCATGCTGTGTGGCGTCACCAGGATACGCCTCACGTCCTCCGAAGGGAGGTGGGCGGAACCAGGTGAGGATTGGAGTGAGACACTAGGACGGTATTCACCGTCCAATCACGTGTCTAACAGAGGGGTAGATGGTAAACGAAATAATAAGTAAATACTAGTAATAATAGAGATCTGAATAAACCACGGGAGAGGTTCTAAATTGGCAAAGAGACATCTGTGATATATCTTAAAAGGAACCCCCACAAAACTGGCTAATCGTCCACAAAGGGGTGAAGATATGCATATAAAAATGTTAATAATGGTCCATTGTATACCTCCTGAATTTCATCAGGGTGAATGGACAACAATAAAACTATCAAAAATAAAGGGACTGTCTTAGTCAGCATCCTCACGTCGTCCTGGTGCAATAACAACACAGGTCAACCAGGGGAGCGAGATGGTGTATGGAGTCAAAGCCAGGGTGGCTAAAGGAGACACTCTGCTTCTCAGGGGTAAAAAATCTGGGGCAGCAACCTGGAGGTCAACATTATCATCTACCAATACTAGCACATTAAAGTGCTAGTACTGATTGACCAAACTCCAATAAGTAAAAATTTTTTTTTTTTTTTTTTTTTTTTTTTTTTTTTTTAACAAAGGGAATGGGCCAGCCTGACTGGACTTATTAAGAATGACACGAATGGACAGATATGCCATCACGTCTCTAAATAAGAAACGCTTAAAGGGATAGACATCCACTGGATTAGTTGTACTGGAAGAAGGTAGTTGGTAAAATACTGAAGTGAAATAATTAGGGGGGTATGAGATTGCTATGTATGAACCATAACACATCTAAATTAATCTATAACACTCCCAAGTAGAAATGTCCACTTGGTATGTCTTAGTTCCCCATAATGGGAGCAAGTATCTATGTTTGATATCCCCAACCCAGATCGAGTTCACAATATCATATCATCTTAATGCAGTTATATGCTTAAAAAATGACCAAAAACATTATGTAGTCTAGGCATTGTCAATGAACGCGTTCACATCCACATCGATGTTCAACCCTTGGGGGGTGTGCGTTTTCAGTCTATGCACCCACGACATCTCTGACCTAGAAATGCTTCTGACAAGGTTACTTCCTCTCCAGTGTGGATTAAACTTCTCTATTCCCAAAAATAGAGTGTTGGAGGGGTCCCTGTTGTGTACGGTCAAATAATGCTTAGAGACGGAGTGTTTAGTGTAACCTCTTCGGATATTATTAATGTGCTCGTTAAGTCGGACTCTCAAGGGGCGTTTAGTCCTGCCCACATACTGCAGGCCACACGGGCACTGCAGCAAGTAGACAAGTCCCTCAGTAGTGCATGTGATGAAAGACTCGATTTTATAGCTTTTAGATGTTATAGTTGAAGAAAAATTAATAGTTCTTCTAGTCCTACAGCTATTGATAGAGCATACTTGACATCTATTGCATTTGTAATATCCGATCAGCTCTCCAAAGAAGTGGGGAGCTCCCATTGGAGGATTCAAAATATTGGGTGCTATTTTGTCTTTAAGTGATGGGGCACCTCTGAACACCACCCGTGGCCTATCAGGAAGAATGGTATTCAGAAGTGCATCATTCCCCAAGATGTGCCAATGTTTTTGTATAATGTGGCTAATATTATGATATTGGTTGGAGTAGTTGGTAATGAAGGGAACTCCTGTCGTATCCCTCATGGCATTAGCTGGTGCTTTCACTTCCAACAGGGATGACCTATCCATCAAGGAAACTTGGTGGAGGGTGTCCCGAAGGGATACAGGGTCATAACCCTTATCAATGAATTT
The DNA here is from genome assembly GCA_028564925.1 of Lithobates sylvaticus. Taxonomy (NCBI): domain Eukaryota; kingdom Metazoa; phylum Chordata; class Amphibia; order Anura; family Ranidae; genus Lithobates; species Lithobates sylvaticus. Next base: position 286,445,537 of record CM053029.1, read on the forward strand.
GGAAGTGAGGGTTTTAGCCTGTACTAAAAATTGGTTATAGTCAGTACAGTTCCGCCTTAGGCGCATATACTGGCTCTTAGGGACAGAGCCAAGCCAAGAGGGGTGATGGCAACTCCCCTTGGGGATGTAAGAATTCCTGTCCGTGGACTTAAAGAAGGTAGAAGTGACAAACCGACTGTCTTTATTTTCTATCTTCAAGTCTAAAAAATGGATCGCTTCCTGGCTCGCATCAAACGACAGGTGTATGCCCCTGTCGTTATTGTTAAGCTCAGCCATAAAGGCTTCCAGGGATGACTTGGTGCCTTGCCACAGGAGGAGGACGTCATCTATATAGCGTGCCCAAAGGACGATCTCTAGTCTCGATTGGGAATAGATGACGTCCTCCTCCCATTGGGCCATGAACAGATTCGCCAGGCTAGGGGCGTATTTGGCTCCCATGGCCACGCCCCTGTCCTGGCGAAAATACTGTCCATTGTACCAAAAGAAATTATGTGTAGCCGCGAACTGTAGCAACTCCATAATAAACTCGATCTGTATTGGAATAAGTGGGGAGTTCTTATACAGAAAATATTTCACTGCTCCCAGACCGAGGTGGTGAGGGATAACGGTGTAGAGCGACGTGACGTCGGCCGTAACCAGCCACAAACCATCCTGTGGGACAAGGTCAGTCAGTAAGTTAATGACCTGACGTGTATCCTTGATATAGGAAGGCATCATCTGTACCAAAGGTTGTAAAAAGTAGTCTATGTACTTGCCCACCCGAGACGTCACGGAATCTATTCCGCTCACTATAGGACGTCCCGGGGGGCAAGTTAGACTCTTGTGGATTTTGGGGAGGTAGTAGATAATGGGCACCCTGGGGGCTTTGGGGACCAAAAAGTGCCTCTCCTTTTTGTTTAAAATGCCTAAATTAGCACCCTTGGATACCAAGTCCTCCAGGGTGCGTTTGTATCTCGTATTTGGGTTGGAGGACAAGGGGGTATAGGTGTCTCTATCCCCTACTATCCGATCCATCTCCAAGAGATAGTCTCTCTTTTTGAGTAAGATGATGCCCCCGCCCTTGTCGGCGGGGCGTATCACCAATTCCTTATTGTCGCATAAAGACTGTATACCTTCTTCCAGATTCTTTTTAATCCTAGCTTGTTTTATTTTCAGGTTATCTAAATCCTTCAAAACAGGATTTAGATAACCTGAAAATAAAATAAAACAAGCTAGGATTAAAAAGAATCTGGAAGAAGGTATACAGTCTTTATGCGACAATAAGGAATTGGTGATACGCCCCGCCGACAAGGGCGGGGGCATCATCTTACTCAATAAGAGAGACTATCTCTTGGAGATGGATCGGATAGTAGGGGATAGAGACACCTATACCCCCTTGTCCTCCAACCCAAATACGAGATACAAACGCACCCTGGAGGACTTGGTATCCAAGGGTGCTAATTTAGGCATTTTAAACAAAAAGGAGAGGCACTTTTTGGTCCCCAAAGCCCCCAGGGTGCCCATTATCTACTACCTCCCCAAAATCCACAAGAGTCTAACTTGCCCCCCGGGACGTCCTATAGTGAGCGGAATAGATTCCGTGACGTCTCGGGTGGGCAAGTACATAGACTACTTTTTACAACCTTTGGTACAGATGATGCCTTCCTATATCAAGGATACACGTCAGGTCATTAACTTACTGACTGACCTTGTCCCACAGGATGGTTTGTGGCTGGTTACGGCCGACGTCACGTCGCTCTATACCGTTATCCCTCACCACCTCGGTCTGGGAGCAGTGAAATATTTTCTGTATAAGAACTCCCCACTTATTCCAATACAGATCGAATTTATTATGGAGTTGCTACAGTTCGCGGCCACACATAATTTCTTTTGGTACAATGGACAGTATTTTCGCCAGGACAGGGGCGTGGCCATGGGAGCCAAATACGCCCCTAGCCTGGCGAATCTGTTCATGGCCCAATGGGAGGAGGACGTCATCTATTCCCAATCGAGACTTGAGATCGTCCTTTGGGCACGCTATATAGATGACGTCCTCCTCCTGTGGCAAGGCACCAAGTCATCCCTGGAAGCCTTTATGGCTGAGCTTAACAATAACGACAGGGGCATACATCTGTCGTTTGATGCGAGCCAGGAAGCGATCCATTTTTTAGACTTGAAGATAGAAAATAAAGACAGTCGGTTTGTCACTTCTACCTTCTTTAAGTCCACGGACAGGAATTCTTACATCCCCAAGGGGAGTTGCCATCACCCCTCATGGCTCGGCTCTGTCCCTAAGAGCCAATATATGCGCCTAAGGCGGAACTGTACTGAATATAACCAATTTTTAGTACAGGCTAAAACCCTCACTTCTAAATTCATTGATAAGGGTTATGACCCTGTATCCCTTCGGGACACCCTCCACCAAGTTTCCTTGATGGATAGGTCATCCCTGTTGGAAGTGAAAGCACCAGCTAATGCCATGAGGGATACGACAGGAGTTCCCTTCATTACCAACTACTCCAACCAATATCATAATATTAGCCACATTATACAAAAACATTGGCACATCTTGGGGAATGATGCACTTCTGAATACCATTCTTCCTGATAGGCCACGGGTGGTGTTCAGAGGTGCCCCATCACTTAAAGACAAAATAGCACCCAATATTTTGAATCCTCCAATGGGAGCTCCCCACTTCTTTGGAGAGCTGATCGGATATTATAAATGCAACAGATGTCAAGTATGCTCTATCAATAGCTGTAGGACTAGAAGAACTATTAATTTTTCTTCAACTATAACATCTAAAAGCTATAAAATCGAGTCTTTCATCACATGCACTACTGAGGGACTTGTCTACTTGCTGCAGTGCCCGTGTGGCCTGCAGTATGTGGGCAGGACTAAACGCCCCTTGAGAGTCCGACTTAACGAGCACATTAATAATATCCGAAGAGGTTACACTAAACACTCCGTCTCTAAGCATTATTTGACCGTACACAACAGGGACCCCTCCAACACTCTATTTTTGGGAATAGAGAAGTTTAATCCACACTGGAGAGGAAGTAACCTTGTCAGAAGCATTTCCAGGTCAGAGATGTCGTGGGTGCATAGACTAAAAACGCACACCCCCCAAGGGTTGAACATCGATGTGGATGTGAACGCGTTCATTGACAATGCCTAGACTACATAATGTTTTTGGTCATTTTTTAAGCATATAACTGCATTAAGATGATATGATATTGTGAACTCGATCTGGGTTGGGGATATCAAACATAGATACTTGCTCCCATTATGGGGAACTAAGACATACCAAGTGGACATTTCTACTTGGGAGTGTTATAGATTAATTTAGATGTGTTATGGTTCATACATAGCAATCTCATACCCCCCTAATTATTTCACTTCAGTATTTTACCAACTACCTTCTTCCAGTACAACTAATCCAGTGGATGTCTATCCCTTTAAGCGTTTCTTATTTAGAGACGTGATGGCATATCTGTCCATTCGTGTTATTCTTAATAAGTCCAGTCAGGCTGGCCCATTCCCTTTGTTAAAAAAAAAAAAAAAAAAAAAAAAATTTTACTTATTGGAGTTTGGTCAATCAGTACTAGCACTTTAATGTGCTAGTATTGGTAGATGATAATGTTGACCTCCAGGTTGCTGCCCCAGATTTTTTACCCCTGAGAAGCAGAGTGTCTCCTTTAGCCACCCTGGCTTTGACTCCATACACCATCTCGCTCCCCTGGTTGACCTGTGTTGTTATTGCACCAGGACGACGGGAGGATGCTGACTAAGACAGTCCCTTTATTTTTGATAGTTTTATTGTTGTCCATTCACCCTGATGAAATTCAGGAGGTATACAATGGACCACTATTAACATTTTTATATGCATATCTTCACCCCTTTGTGGACGATTAGCCAGTTTTGTGGGGGTTCCTTTTAAGATATATCACAGATGTCTCTTTGCCAATTTAGAACCTCTCCCGTGGTTTATTCAGATCTCTATTATTACTAGTATTTACTTATTATTTCGTTTACCATCTACCCCTCTGTTAGACACGTGATTGGACGGTGAATACCGTCCTAGTGTCTCACTCCAATCCTCACCTGGTTCCGCCCACCTCCCTTCGGAGGACGTGAGGCGTATCCTGGTGACGCCACACAGCATGATGGGTAATGTAGTTTTTTACATCCATTACACGTATATGTTGTAACTTGTTTAAGGATCCCTTGTTTATTCACAATTTTTAAGGAAACTCTCAACAACTCTTCACGTCGGACAATGCTAGATGTATGCTCTATAACATATAATTTATTAATTAAGCCCTGTTCAGTCAGGCTATTCCGCCCTCGGTTTGCCAGCTTCCAAGATGGAGACTACAGGTTTGCCATCCTTCCATCCAGATCGAGGCTGTCTGTTGTGTATTTAAGCGGTGCGTCAGTACGCCGCCCGTGTCCCATGACTACGTCACTCTCTGACGAAACGCGTAGGGAGGAGCGACGTGTTGACGTCACCGCGTTCTACGTCCTAGCACGGGCGTGTATTGCAGCCGGCCGGCCGCAAAATTTTAAAATCCCCTTTTTATATCTGTTTTATACTTGCGCTCTATGGCGCTTTTGGACTAAATAAACCCGTTGGATCCCGCCCATGGTGTGTTTTCTTCTCTTTTTCCCGTCCCTCCGTTCGGGTGAACCGCTCTTGAGACCATAGAGACACTCCCCCACTGCTGGAGATCCCCTGATCCATCACCATCTGAGGTATATCACCATCCATTCCTGAGACAGAGGTGGAACCACGACACCCCAGAGGAAAAGGCCTGGGCTGGGCTATAGCCACATGCGTTTGTCCTATCTCGATCTGGTAAGCCTGCATTTCACCTGGTGGTGGGAACACTGAGCACTGGTCACTTTATCTGTTGGATACCACTTTGGAAAGTCACCATTTTCACGGTTGAAGTCAGACGCAGTCGCCTCTGGACTGGACCTTTTTGTCACTTGGACAATTTGTTTTTTGTTTTATGTTTGATTATTTAGCCTACACCATTTTTGTCACTTGGACTTTTTTTTTTGTTTTTTTTTGTACATCAAGCCTATCACATTTGATACATATTGTATATTGATATACATTGAGCCTTCATTGGCTCACTACCAAGCCTGTTGTGACCAATAGATTCACACTAACCTTTTGGTTATCACTACGAATATATGGTTTGATGTTCACATCAGGGCTGCTTTGTCCACCATTAGTAGCAACACTTTGGTTGATTCACTTATCACTAACTTTTAGCTAGCATAGTTCTTTTATATCCATTTGTTTTTTTGTCATTATTTGCACGTACTTTTTTATGTTTAACATTTAGCGCAACCCCTCCCGGTTCAACTTTTTTATTTGCTTATCACAATTTGGTTGCTGCTTTTCTGTAGGTGTATTTTTTGTCCATTTTTTTTTGTCCAGCGCAATTTTCTTTTTGTAATTCACAAAAAAAAACACAGGAGCGCACACTAGTGGCGCTGGTAATGTTGGCAGGAGAGCACAGTTATCTGGTGCTTATGATTTACAAAACAATGATAATGGAAATACAGGGGCACACTCTGGTGGTGCTTGTGGGAATTCCATGCAGTTTTCTAATTTCATGGATGATGCTGGTGCAGTGTGGCAAAATTTGGGTGAGTCTCCTAAGGAGGACTGTGGCATAGCAGAGCGGTCATAATTCATGAGTCCCTTATGTTTTAACCCCTTGTTGCCCATTAGGCCCTCTGCGGCTACAGTTGGCGAAGCCTCATTTAGAGAGCCTTTGCCGTGCGAGCTTTCCCCATTGGGTTTTCACCTGCCAAAATCTGTAAAAGACAAAATCTGGAGAGGGGAATTCCTAGACATTTTGTCACTTCTGCCGGCTTCCAAGGAATTTTTGGCTAAAGTCGATAAACAGTCAGGGGAGGAGGATAGACGTCGGGCTATCCCTAAGACGTTTCAAAACTGGTTGCAAGCATTCTGCATCTATGCTGCGGTTATGGGTGAGCATTTTCCTGCAAAATGCTCGGGCTTATTCCAGCATTTGGATATTATTGCCGAGGCCTTTCGTCACTTCGGTGGTTCTGCTTGGTATACATTAGGGATGAGCCGAACACCCCCGGGTTCGGTTCGAACCAGAACCTTCGAACGGACCGAAAGTTCGCGCGAATTTTCGAACCCTATACGTTATAATGGACGCGAACGTTCGAAATCAAAAGTGCTAATTACAACGGCCAATATGCATGTTAATGTCATAAAACAGGTTTGGGGACCCGGGTCCTGCCCCAGGGGACATATATCAATGCAAAAAGAACTTTTAAAAAAACTAACGTTTTTTCGGGAGCAGTCATTTTAATGATGCATAAAGTGAAAAAAAAAAAGTGACATTTTCCTTTAAATATGGTACCTGGGGGGTGTCCAAAGTATGCCTGTGAAGTGGCATGTGTTTCCCGTGTTTAGAACTGTCCTTGCACAAAATGACATTTGTAAAGGAAAAAAAAGAAGCCATTTAAAACCACTTGCGGCTTTAGGTTTGATCTTAAGTAGAATCTGAACAGGTACATTATGAAGTGTAGCTCCATCCCAAAAAAATCTATTTTTAAGCTTTTTGGAGAACATAGGGAGGGGTTATCACCCCTGTAACATTTGCTGTCTTTGCACATCTGTTCAGAACATGTCACCTCACTTTCCGTCCCAATGATAAATGTTTTTGGAAAAGTGGGGTTTTAATTGAAACAAGGATTGGTGATAAAGTATCAGTAGAGAGGAGATACCTTTTTTCCCCAAATTAAATCTAACAGGATAGAATTTCCCTTCCTAGGGGTAGATTTCCTCTCACTTCCTGTTTTCTCTTTCCATTTGCAAGTAGGAGTCGTTTGTAAGTTGGATGTTTGAAAGTAGGGGCCTGGCGTATATACTCTGCAGAAATTTGCCCTATTAGATGTTGGTGTAGCCACAAGACTGGTGGGCACAGGAATGGGCCCTGCTATGAGTTAATAGATCAAGATTTGTAATTGCATGCACCTGTTGAACAGGGCAGAAAAATTGGGGGGTGGTGGTGGTGGTGGTGGTGGTGGACGGTTTTGCCACAAGACTGTAAGCTCTCACAGTTACTCTTGGTGGGCGCAGGAATGGGCCCTGCTGTGAGTTATTAGATCAAGATTTGTAATTGCAAGCACCTGATGAACAGGGCAGAAAAATTGGGCCTTTGGCGGTGGTGGTGGACGGTGTTGCCACAAGACTGTAGGCCCTCATAGTTACTCTTGGTGGGCGCAGGAATGGGCCCTGCTGTGAACTATTAGATCAAGATTTGTAATTACCCGCCCCTGTTAAACAGGGGCTGAAAAATTGTGCCTTAGGCACTGGTGCTGGTGCCACAACACTGCAACCCCTCACAGAGACTGTACTTGGAGCACAGCAGTCACACGTGTTGCGAAGCATTTTTTTAAAAAATTGTAAGTACACGCCCCTGTTAAACAGGGGCTGAAAAATTGTGCCTTAGGCACTGGTGCTGGTGCCACAACACTGCAACACGGCCCTCACAGAGACTGTACTTGGAGCACAGCAGTCACACGTGTTGCGAAGCATTTTTTTTAAAAAATTGTAAGTACACGCCCCTGTTAAACAGGGGCTGAAAAATTGTGCCTTAGGCACTGGTGCTGGTGCCACAACACTGCAACACGGCCCTCACAGAGACTGTACTTGGAGCACAGCAGTCACACGTGTTGCGAAGCATTTTTTTTAAAAATTGTAAGTACACGCCCCTGTTAAACAGGGGCTGAAAAATTGTGCCTTAGGCACTGGTGCTGTGGCATGGATCATTGAGGAGGAGGAAGAGGATAGTCAGTGAACATAAGAGGACAGTCACTCAGCATCAGCATAGGCAGTCTTGAAGGGATGTGACATTAAAAATTATTCGGTTATATCCGCCTCAGGTGCCTGGTAGCTGGTGGTGATCCAAGACTGATTCATTTTGATGAATGTCAGTCGATCAACCGAGGCGGTGGACAGGCGCACCCTATGATCAGTCACAAATCCTCCAGCAGCACTGAATGTGCGTTCGGAAAGAACGCTGGAGGCAGGACAGGCCAGTAGCTCAATTGCATACTGTGCAAGCTCTGGCCAGTGATCCATCCTCAGGACCCAGTAAGCCAGAGGATTTTCGGTGGGAAAGGTGTCCAAGTCTGACCTTGCCCCAAGGTATTCCTGCACCATGTATATCAGACGCTGGCGATGGTTGCTGGAACCGATCATACCTTGGGGCTGCGGACTAAAAAATTGTCTGAACGCATCGGTCAGACGTCCACCTTCCCCACCGCTCCTTCTGCCACTGACCGAAGCCTCAGCAACTCGTCGCCCAGGACCAGGAGTTTGTAGCCTCCCAGTTTCTGGGAACGCGTTGCACAGACCTTTCTGCAAGGCCTCCCTGAGATGTCTCATCCTCTGCTCCCTCTGCGACGGCAAGATAAGGTCCGCAACCTTACCCTTGTACCGCGGATCAAGGAGAGTGGCCAGCCAGTAATGGTCCCTCTCCTTGATCCGAAGAACACGAGGATCCTTCCGCAGGCTTTGCAGGATCAGGGAGGCCATGCAGCGTAGGTTAGCTGAGGCATTCGGTCCGGAGTCTTCTGGGTCACTGAGGATGACATGATCGCCAGCCACCTCCTCCCAGCCACGTACAAGTCCACTGGCTTGTTGGGACTGTACATCATCCCTAAAAGACTGCTGCTGCTGATGCTGAGTGCCAGGCTCCACCTCCATGCTCACACAATCCTCCTCCTCCTCCTCCTCCTCCTCCTCCTCATCCTCTTCCTGTGTGATGGGTGGGACAGAAGGAACACTGTCCGGATAAAGGGGGCCTTGAGAGGCAAGGAAGTCCTCCTCTTCCTGCCTCTGTTCTGCCTCAAGTGCCCTGTCCATTATCCCACGCAGCGTATGCTCCAACAGGTGGACAAGAGGGACAGTGTCACTGATGCATGCACTGTCACTGCTCACCATCCTCGTGGCCTCCTCAAATGGTGAGAGGACAGTGCATGCATCCCTGATCATGCTCCACTGACGTGGGGAAAAAAACCCAAGCTCCCCTGACCCTGTCCTGGTGCCGTAGTCGCAAAGGTACTCATTGATGGCCCTCTGCTGCGTGTGCAGTCGCTGCAGCATGGCCAACGTTGAGTTCCACCTGGTGGGCATGTCAGATATTAGGCGGTTCTTGGGCAGGTTCAGCTCCTTTTGCAGCTCAGTCAGCCGAGCACTGGCATTATAAGATCGGCGGAAATGCACACAGACTTTCCTGGCCTGCCTCAGGACATCCTGTAAGCCTGGGAACCTGCCCAAGAACCGCTGCACCACCAGGTTGAGGACGTGAGCCATGCAGGGCACATGGGTGAGCTGCCCCTGTCGCAGGGCGGAGAGGAGGTTGGTGCCATTGTCAGAAACGACCATTCCTGGCTTAAGCTGACGTGGCGTCAACCACCTCTCGGCCTGCCCCTGCAGAGCTGCCAGAACCTCTGGCCCAGTGTGGCTCCTGTCCCCCAAACACACCAGCGCAAGCACGGCATGGCATCTTTTTGCCTGCGTACTTGCGTAGCCCCTTGTACGCCTACGGAGCACCGCTGGTTCCAAGGACAGAGCACTGGAGGAAGAAGAAGAGGAGGGGGTGGAGGAGAGAGGTGTGTCACAACCAGTAGCAGTAGTCGCGTTTTGGAGGCGTGGTGGCGGAACAACCTCCAACACTACTGCACCTTGTCCTGCATCCCTCCCAGCTGCCAATAGAGTGACCCAATGGGCCGTGAAAGAAAGGTACCGTCCCTGTCCATGCCTGCTGGACCATGAGTCAGCGGTAATATGCACCTTACCGCTGACCGCCCTGTCCAGCGAGGCATGGACATTGCCCTCCACATGCCGGTAGAGAGACGGAATCGCCTTCCGCGAGAAAAAGTGGCGTTTGGGAACCTGCCACTGAGGAACCGCACATTGAACAAACTCACGGAAGGGGGCCGAGTCTACCAACTGAAAAGGCAGCAGTTGAAGTGCTAGCAATTTAGCAAGGCTAGCATTCAACCGCTGGGCATGTGGATGGCTGGGAGTGTACTTCTTTCTACGGTCCAGCAGCTGGGGCAGGGAAATTTGCCTGCTGCATTCGGACGTCGGTGTACTGCAAGTACTTGGTTGTGACACACCGAATTCTACACCTTCAGTCCTCTCAGAGCAGCTTTCAGAGAGGACTGAAGGTGTAGTGGGGATGGAGATCCCAGCTGAGGAGGAGCAAGGAGAGGTCCGCTTAGTTCTTTGGTGTGGGTCTTTTATGTGTGCCTGCCAACGAGCTGCATGGCAGGTCGCCATATGTCTGGTCATGCTTGTCGTGCCCAAGCGGCTGATGTTTTGGCCACGCGAGATACGCTTGAGACAAATATTGCAAATAGCAGTGGTGCGATCTGCTGCACTCGTCTCAAAAAAGGCCCACACCAAAGAACTTTTCTGATAACGTGCAGAGGCAGCGCCCTGCACAGGCGGAGCTCTGCGGTGTTGTACAGTTGCTGTGCTGGCCTCTACCTGGCCTCCAGGGGGCATCCTGCCTCGTTGGACATGTGACGCCGCATCCTCCTCCTCCTCGTCCTCCTCCTCATCCTCTCTCCCTTGAGGCACCCACGTGGAGTCAGTGACCTCATCATCCCCTCCCTCTTCACCACTAGAGCAAACCTGGCAGTAAGCTGCAGCTGGTGGAACTGTACTGCCAGATTCCTCAAGCTGGGTATCGTCATCCGAGCCTTCGAATCGTTGGGCATCCTCCTGGAGCATGTACCCAACACTGTGCTCAAAGAGTTCGGGGGACTCCTCAGGAGGACATGGTGGGTCTAGGGAAGGGGTGGCTGATGATGCTCTGTCAGTACCCTGAGCCTGGGTGAGAGAGGATGAGGAGGATGAGGAGGGCTTGGTCATCCATTCTACCAAGCCTTCAGCATGATGCGGCTCCACATGTCCAGCTGCCGAAAACAAAGACGCGCGTGTCCCATGGCCACGTGCTGATGACGATGCACGACCACGTCCACGTCCACGGCCACGTCCACTAGAAACAGAGACTGTCTGCCCTGTGTTCTTGGCTCTGCACGCTCTGCCTCCCCTTGGCGGTCTTCCAGCCATTGTAGTCGGTAGTCCTGTGGGTGCTGCTGAGAAGAAAATATAGGAGCTCTGTGTGATGCCACTAACACACTAGAAGTCCTATAGGTGCTTCTGCAAAGAAAATATAGGAGCTCTGTGTGATGCCACTAACACACTAGAAGTCCTGTGGGTGCTGCTGAGAAGAAAATATAGGAGCTCTGTGTGATGCCACTAACACACTAGAAGTCCTATGGGTGCTTCTGCAAAGAAAATATAGGAGCTCTGTGTGATGCCACTAACACACTAGAAGTCCTGTGGGTGCTGCTGAGAAGAATATATAGGAGCTCTGTGTGATGCCACTAACACACTAGAAGTCCTGTGGGTGCTGCTGAGAAGAAAATATAGGAGCTCTGTGTGATGCCACTAACACACTAGAAGTCCTATGGGTGCTTCTGCAAAGAAAATATAGGAGCTCTGTGTGATGCCACTAACACACTAGAAGTCCTGTGGGTGCTGCTGAGAAGAAAATATAGGAGCTCTGTGTGATGCCACTAACACACTAGAAGTCCTATAGGTGCTTCTGCAAAGAAAATATAGGAGCTCTGTGTGATGCCACTAACACACTAGAAGTCCTGTGGGTGCTGCTGAGAAGAAAATATAGGAGCTCTGTGTGATGCCACTAACACACTAGAAGTCCTGTGGGTGCTTCTGCAAAGAAAATAGAGGAGCTCTGTGTGATGCCACTAACACACTAGAAGTCCTATAGGTGCTTCTGCAAAGAAAATATAGGAGCTCTGTGTGATGCCACTAACACACTAGAAGTCCTGTGGGTGCTGCTGAGAAGAATATATAGGAGCTCTGTGTGATGCCACTAACACACTAGAAGTCCTATGGGTGCTTCTGCAAAGAAAATAGAGGAGCTCTGTGTGATGCCACTAACACACTAGAAGTCCTGTGGGTGCTTCTGCAAAGAAAATAGAGGAGCTCTGTGTGATGCCACTAACACACTAGAAGTCCTATAGGTGCTTCTGCAAAGAAAATATAGGAGCTCTGTGTGATGCCACTAACACACTAGAAGTCCTGTGGGTGCTGCTGAGAAGAATATATAGGAGCTCTGTGTGATGCCACTAACACACTAGAAGTCCTATGGGTGCTTCTGCAAAGAAAATAGAGGAGCTCTGTGTGATGCCACTAACACACTAGAAGTCCTGTGGGTGCTTCTGCAAAGAAAATAGAGGAGCTCTGTGTGATGCCACTAACACACTAGAAGTCCTGTGGGTGCTGCTGAGAAGAATATATAGGAGCTCTGTGTGATGCCACTAACACACTAGAAGTCCTGTGGGTGCTGCTGAGAAGAATATATAGGAGCTCTGTGTGATGCCACTAACACACTAGAAGTCTATGGGTGCTTCTGCAAAGAAAATAGAGGAGCTCTGTGTGATGCCACTAACACACTAGAAGTCCTGTGGGTGCTTCTGATAAGAAAATAGAGGAGCTCTGTGTGATGCCACTAACACACTAGAAGTCCTGTGGGTGCTGCTGAGAAGAATATATAGGAGCTCTGTGTGATGCCACTAACACACTAGAAGTCCTATGGGTGCTTCTGCAAAGAAAATAGAGGAGCTCTGTGTGATGCCACTAACACACTAGAAGTCCTGTGGGTGCTTCTGCAAAGAAAATAGAGGAGCTCTGTGTGATGCCACTAACACACTAGAAGTCCTGTGGGTGCTGCTGAGAAGAATATATAGGAGCTCTGTGTGATGCCACTAACACACTAGAAGTCCTGTGGGGTGCTTATGCAAAGAAAATAGAGGAGCTCTGTGTGATGGGACTAACACACTTCAAGTCCTATAGGTGCTTCTGGGAAGAAAATATTGCTCTGTGTGTGTAATGGGACTAACACACTTCAAGTCCTATAGGTGCTTCTGGGAAGAAAATATAGCTCTGTGTGTGTAATGGGACTAACACACTTCAAGTCCTATAGGTGCCTCTGGGAACAAAATATAGGAGCTCTGCCTGCCTGCCACGAACACACTACAAGTCCTATAGGTGCTTCTGGTAACAAAATATAGGAGCTCTGCCTGCCTGCCACTAACACACTACAAGTCCTATAGGTGCTTCTGGGAAGAAAATATAGCTCTGTGTGTGTGATGGGACTAACACACTTCAAGTCCTATAGGTGCTTCTGGGAACAAAATATAGCTCTGTGTGTGTAATGGGACTAACACACTTCAAGTCCTATAGGTGCTTCTGGGAACAAAATATAGCTCTGTGTGTGTGATGGGACTAACACACTTCAAGTCCTATAGGTGCTTCTGGGAAGAAAATATAGCTCTGTGTGTGTAATGGGACTAACACACTTCAAGTCCTATAGGTGCTTCTGGGAAGAAAATATAGCTCTGTGTGTGTAATGGGACTAACACACTTCAAGTCCTATAGGTGCTTCTGGGAAGAAAATATAGCTCTGTGTGTGTGATGGGACTAACACACTTCAAGTCCTATAGGTGCTTCTGGGAACAAAATATAGCTCTGTGTGTGTAATGGGACTAACACACTTCAAGTCCTATAGGTGCTTCTGGGAAGAAAATATAGCTCTGTGTGTGTAATGGGACTAACACACTTCAAGTCCTATAGGTGCTTCTGGGAAGAAAATATAGCTCTGTGTGTGTAATGGGACTAACACACTTCAAGTCCTATAGGTGCTTCTGGGAAGAAAATATAGCTCTGTGTGTGTAATGGGACTAACACACTTCAAGTCCTATAGGTGCTTCTGGGAAGAAAATATAGCTCTGTGTGTGTAATGGGACTAACACACTTCAAGTCCTATAGGTGCTTCTGGGAAGAAAATATAGCTCTGTGTGTGTGATGGGACTAACACACTTCAAGTCCTATAGGTGCTTCTGGGAACAAAATATAGCTCTGTGTGTGTAATGGGACTAACACACTTCAAGTCCTATAGGTGCTTCTGGGAAGAAAATATAGCTCTGTGTGTGTAATGGGACTAACACACTTCAAGTCCTATAGGTGCTTCTGGGAAGAAAATATAGCTCTGTGTGTGTAATGGGACTAACACACTTCAAGTCCTATAGGTGCTTCTGGGAAGAAAATATAGCTCTGTGTGTGTAATGGGACTAACACACTTCAAGTCCTATAGGTGCTTCTGGGAAGAAAATATAGCTCTGTGTGTGTAATGGGACTAACACACTTCAAGTCCTATAGGTGCTTCTGGGAACAAAATATAGCTCTGTGTGTGTGATGGGACTAACACACTTCAAGTCCTATAGGTGCTTCTGGGAAGAAAATATAGCTCTGTGTGTGTAATGGGACTAACACACTTCAAGTCCTATAGGTGCTTCTGGGAAGAAAATATAGCTCTGTGTGTGTAATGGGACTAACACACTTCAAGTCCTATAGGTGCTTCTGGGAACAAAATATAGCTCTGTGTGTGTGATGGGACTAACACACTTCAAGTCCTATAGGTGCTTCTGGGAACAAAATATAGCTCTGTGTGTGTAATGGGACTAACACACTTCAAGTCCTATAGGTGCTTCTGGGAACAAAATATAGCTCTGTGTGTGTGATGGGACTAACACACTTCAAGTCCTATAGGTGCTTCTGGGAACAAAATATAGCTCTGTGTGTGTAATGGGACTAACACACTTCAAGTCCTATAGGTGCTTCTGGGAACAAAATATAGCTCTGTGTGTGTGATGGGACTAACACACTTCAAGTCCTATAGGTGCTTCTGGGAAGAAAATATAGCTCTGTGTGTGTAATGGGACTAACACACTTCAAGTCCTATAGGTGCTTCTGGGAAGAAAATATAGCTCTGTGTGTGTAATGGGACTAACACACTTCAAGTCCTATAGGTGCTTCTGGGAAGAAAATATAGCTCTGTGTGTGTAATGGGACTAACACACTTCAAGTCCTATAGGTGCTTCTGGGAAGAAAATATAGCTCTGTGTGTGTAATGGGACTAACACACTTCAAGTCCTATAGGTGCTTCTGGGAAGAAAATATAGCTCTGTGTGTGTAATGGGACTAACACACTTCAAGTCCTATAGGTGCTTCTGGGAAGAAAATATAGCTCTGTGTGTGTAATGGGACTAACACACTTCAAGTCCTATAGGTGCTTCTGGGAACAAAGTATAGCTCTTTGTGTGTAATGGGACTAACACACTTCAAGTCCTATAGGTGCTTCTGGGAAGAAAATATAGCTCTGTGTGTGTGATGGGACTAACACACTTCAAGTCCTATAGGTGCTTCTGGGAACAAAATATAGGAGCTCTGCCTGCCTGCCACGAACACACTACAAGTCCTATAGGTGCTTCTGGTAACAAAATATAGGAGCTCTGCCTGCCTGCCACTAACACACTACAAGTCCTATAGGTGCTTCTGGTAACAAAATATAGGAGCTCTGCCTGCCTGTCACTAACACACTACAAGTCCTATAGGTGCTTCTGGTAACAAAATATAGGAGCTCTGCCTGCCTGCCACTAACACACTACAAGTCCTATAGGTGCTTCTGGTAACAAAATATAGGAGCTCTGCCTGCCTGTCACTAACACACTACAAGTCCTATAGGTGCTTCTGGTAACAAAATATAGGAGCTCTGCCTGCCTGTCACTAACACACTACAAGTCCTATAGGTGCTTCTGGTAACAAAATATAGGAGCTCTGCCTGCCTGCCACTAACACACTACAAGTCCTATAGGTGCTTCTGGTAACAAAATATAGGAGCTCTGCCTGCCTGTCACTAACACACTACAAGTCCTATAGGTGCTTCTGGTAACAAAATATAGGAGCTCTGCCTGCCTGCCACTAACACACTACAAGTCCTATAGGTGCTTCTGGTAACAAAATATAGGAGCTCTGCCTGCCTGCCACGAACACACTACAAGTCCTATAGGTGCTTCTGGTAACAAAATATAGGAGCTCTGCCTGCCTGCCACGAGCACACTACAAGCCCCTCTTTGTCAATCAATCTTTGTAACTGAATCTATCTAACTCAATCTCTGCAAGTGAATCTCTCTCTCTATCTATCTAAATGCAGCAGAGTGTCACAGGAACAGCCTGCTCAATCTGCGCCGGAACAGCATGTGACCGGCGCAGACGGCGTGGCGGCGTTTTATAGGGGGGGGCGTGTACTACAGCCCCTGAGCTGTAATTGGCTACAGGCGTCCTGCCTGTAGCCAATTATGGCTCTTCGAGTTTCCGGGGCTGTGATTGGCCAAGCATGCGGGGTCACAGTGCATGCTTGGCCAATCATCAGCCAGCAATGCACTGCGTCGGCCGCGCCGGCCGCAATGCATTGCGGGGCCGCTCGCATCACACGAACGTGATGCGAGCGGCCAAAATAGTTCTGGGCTCGCCGAGCGAGCGAACGCCCGGTGCTCGATGCGAACGTGGGTTCGCATCGAGCACCGGGCCCATCCTTAGTATACATATGACGAGAATTTTCGTCAGAAATTGGCAGTCCATCCCTCATTACATTGGGGGTCTAAGGATGTGGGGTTGTGGTTGAATCTCATGCTTCCACCAAAGCCACAATTTGTACCCCGGCCTACCCCTAGTTCACATACTTTTCGTAAAGGATTCTGTTTTTCCTTTAATGAAGGGAAGTGCAAGTTCCTCAATAACTGTAAGTACAAGCATGAATGCTCATACTGCTCGGGTACCCATGCAGTGAGTAAATGCTTCCGTAAGGCCGCAGCAGCAAGTTTGCAACCTATGCCCGGGCACAGTTCTGGGAAGGGCATTGACCCCAGTGAAGCTACAAAAAATGCTTCCATGGTTAGGGCGTTATCTCGACCACAAGATGGCGGCTCTACTAATTGAAGGATTTAAGGAAGGTTTTTTGGTTCCCCATTTCACAAGTGTGGGTTGTACGTCAGTGAACAATTTGAAGTCCATCTACCTGCAACCATCAGTAGTGCAGGCCAAGATTGTGGTAGAATTGGCCGAAGGTAGGATTGCAGGCCCCTTTTCTGCTCCTCCCTTTCCCAATTTCTGGCTTTCTCCTATAGGTTTAGTACCTAAGAAGGAGGTCGGTTCCTTCTGTATGATTCACCATCCCTCTTATCCGCTGGGGTCTTCCCTAAATGATGAGGTTATAGGTATTGACGCCCCGGTTAGTTATTCCTCATTCGATGAGGCCTTGATTATTTTGAGGAAATTTGGACAGGGCTCTCTCCTAGCCAAGGCAGATATTAAGTCAGCCTTCCGTTTGCTGCCAGTCCATCCTCAAGGTTTCAGTTCGCTTGGTTTTCATTTTAAGGGACAATATTTTTTAGACAAGTGTATGCCTATTGGGTTTTCTTTATCTTGTTTTTATTTTGAGGCTTTCTCCACATTTTTACATTGGGTTTTGGCTGAAATTTTTCCGGGCGGGGGTTTTCTCCATTATTTAGATGATTTTTTATTTGTTGGTCCTCCCGTTTCAGCATCTTGTTTGCAATCTCTAAATTTATTCTTTGATGTGTGTGCAAATTTTGGGGTTCCCCTTGCCTCGGAAAAAACAGTTTTTCCTTCCACTAATATAGAGATCTTAGGTATCACCATCGATTCTGTACTAATGGAATTCAGGTTACCCCCTTTGAAACTTGATAAGATGAGATCCATGATCTTGTCTTTTCTTGGGAAGAAGAAAGTTCTTTTGAAGGAAGCTCAATCTTTACTGGGTCTATTTGCCTTTGCGGCAAGGGTCATTCCTATGGCTCGGGTTTTTTCCCGTAGGTTTTCATTGGCAATAGGTGGGTTGTCTAACCCGTATTGCCATGTTCGACTTTCTAGGAGCATCAAGGAGGATCTCAAAGTTACGGATGCGGCTGGATCGGTGGGTTTCGGCGCTTTTTTGGACAGACATTGGTGTTCCGAGGTATGGCACAGGGAGTGGTTGCAGAAGGATATTCTACAGAATTTGGTCCTTCTGGAACTATTCCCTGTCATAGTTTCGTTAGTACTTTGGGAAGAACAATTTTCTAACCGTAGGGTATTGGTTCGGACGGATAACAAGGGTGTTATGCATGCAGTTAATTCCCTATCTTCCAAATCGGACCCGGTAATTAAATTGTTACGCTTCTTAGTCTTACATTGTATGCGTTTTAACATTTGGTTGAAAGCAAAACACATTGCTGGCTGTAAAAATAATATTGCTGACGCTTTGTCTCGTTCACAGTTCAAGAAGTTTCGGGAATTGGCTCCAGCAGCGGATCTATTGGGAACCCCTTGCCCAGTTTTCCTCTGGGGCTTAATCTGGAGCTGATGCTCAGGAACCTCAAGAACTCGGTATCGTTAAAAACTTGGATGGATTATCGCCTTTCTTGGTCAAAATGTCTTTCTTTCTGTCAACTCTACGGCATAGATACGTTAAAGGTCTCGTCTTATGTGGCATTGTCCTTCGTGTCTTATTTGATGCAGGCCAACCTGAGCCCGCAGAATTCTAGCGGGTGTTTCCTTTTTTCTCAAATTTGCAGGTGTTAAAGCTTTAACATCTTTCTTCCAAGTAAATCAAGTTCTTAAAGGCTTTAGAAGGTCTAGGCCTTCTAGTGATAATAGGCGCCCGATTTCGGTCTCCCTGCTGGTGGATCTCATACAGGTTTTGGGTGAGGTTTGCGTTTCAGAATATGAGACTGCATTGTTTAGGGCTGCATTTTCGGTGGCTTTCTTTGGAGCCCTGAGGCTTGGCGAATTTACTGCCCCTAATAGGATTTCATCATCTTTCCTGCAATGGGGTCATGTAATATTGGATGCACAATCTGTTAACCTTTTTCTCTGTCATTCAAAGACTGCACCGTCTGGTGTTGGTCATTGGATTTCCTTATCTAAATCAGGTAACCCGTCAATCTGCCCGGTTTTATTGGTTTACAGTTACA
>CM053029.1:286464996-286544686 GCA_028564925.1 Lithobates sylvaticus
TGGAATCAACGTCATGCAGGTGACCAGTGTAGTTCAGAGGAAGAGGCGGTGGTGGCACAGAGCCACCAGCACAGCAGAAGAGGGAGCAGGGTGCAAAAGCGGAGCGTCCGTCCACTAGACAGTACGTCTGCTACTGCCCAACGCAGCAAGGGACCGAGCACACCAAAGCCAGGTGCAAGGAGTTCCCTAGCGTGGCAGTTCTTCAGACAATGTCCTGATGACAAGACACAAGTGGTTTGCACGCTGTGCAATCAGAGCTTTAAGCGAGGCATAAACGTTCTCAACCTGAGCACAACCTGCATGACCAGGCATCTAAGTGCAAAGCACGAGATGCAGTGGAGTAGACACCGCAAAAAACAAGAAAGGTCTCTGGCTCCTCCTGCTTCCTCTTCTGCTGCAGTCTCGGCCTCTTCATCCACCTCTGTAGTGACAGTGACACCTGCCAACCCGCAAACAGAGGATCTGCCAGCAACACTACCACCTGGGCCACCAACCATTTCCACAATGTCCCATGGAAGCTTTCAGCTCTCTATTTCCCAAACACTGGAGCGGAAGAGAAAGTACCCCCCTAGCCACCCGCGATCCCTGGCCCTGAATGCCAGCATTTCAAAATTGCTCGCCTTTGAAATGCTGTCATTCCGTCTGGTGGAGACGCAGAGGTTTTCAAAGGCTGATGTCATTGGCTGTCCCACAGTACGTCGTGCCCAGCCGCCACTACCTTTCCAGACGAGCTATCCCTTCCCTGCACAACCAAGTGGGGGACAAAATCAGGTGTGCACTGCGCAACGCCATCTGTGGCAAGGTCCACCTAACTACGGATGCGTGGACCAGTAAGCACGGTCAGGGACGTTATATCTCCCTAATAGCACACTGGGTAAATGTAGTGGCGGCTGGGCCTGAGGCGGATAGCAGTTTGGCGCATGTCCTTCCACCACCGAGGATTGCAGGGCACTTCAGTTTGCCTCCTGTTGCTAACTCCTCCTACTCCGCCTCCTCATCCTCTACCGCCTCCTCATCCGGTCAGCGTAACACCTTCACCACCAACTTCAGCACAGCCAGGGCTAAACGACAGCAGGCAGTTTTAAAACTTTCCTGTTTGGGGAAAAAAAAAACACACACCGTGCAGGAGTTGTGGAGGGACATGGAACAACAGACCGATGAGTGGTTGGTGGCAGTGAGCCTCAAGCCCGGCCTGGTGGTGTGCGATAATGGGCAAAATCTCGTAGCAGCTCTGGGCCTTGCCGGCTTGACGCACATCCCTTGCCTGGCGCATGTGCTGAACTTGGTGGTCCAGAGGTTCCTGAAGAATTACCCCGATATGCCAGAGCTGCTGCAGAAAGTGCGGGCCGTCTGTGCGCACTTTCGGCATTCTCACCCTGCTGCTGCTCGCCTGTCAGCGCTGCAGCGTAACTTCGGCCTTCCCGCACACCGTCTCATATGTGACGTGCCCACAAGGTGGAACTCCACCTTGCACATGCTTGCCAGACTGTGCGAGCAGCAGGGGCGATAGTGGAGTTTCAGCTGCAGCACACATGCGTGAGTCGCTCTGCGGAACAGCACCACTTCACCGCCAATAACTGGTCCTCCATGCGAGACCTGTGTGCCTTGTTGCGCTGTTTCGAGTACTCCACCAACATGGCCAGTCCCGATGACGCCGTCATTCTCAGCGTTACTATCCCAGTTCTATGCCTCCTTGAAAAAACTCTTAAGGCGATGATGGAAGAGGATGTGGCACAGGATGAGGAGGAGGAGGAGGAGGAGGAGGAAGAGGGTTTATTTCCAAGGCTTTCAGGGCAGTCATTTACAAGTGGCTACGAGGGTGGGTTCCTGCACCAACAAGCACCAGGTACACAATTGTCTGGCAGCAAGGGCACAGTTCTGGAGGATGACGAGGTGGAGGATGAGGAGGAGATGGAGGAGGAGGAGGAACCATGTTCACAGCAGGGTGGCACCCAGACCAGCTCATGTCCATCACTGGTGCGTGGCTGGGGGGATACAGAGGACACAGACGATACACCTCCCACAGAGGACAGCTTTTCCTTGCCTCTGGGCAGCCTGGCACACATGAGCGATTACATGCTGCAGTGTCTCTGCAACGACCGCCGAGTTGCCCACATTTTAACTGGTGCTGACTATTGGGTGGCCACCCTGCTGGATCCCCGTTACAAGGACAACGTGCCGTCCTTAATAACCTCACTGGAGCGTGATCGTAAGATGCGCGAGTACAAGCGCACGCTGGTAGACGCGCTGCTGGTGGCATTCCCACTTGGAAGCGGGGGTACGGTGGAAGCACAAGATGAAGGCAGAGGAGGAGGAAGAGGTCGCCAACGCAGCCAGGGCACCGCCAGCACCTCGCAAGGCAGGGTTAGCATAGCCGGAATGTGGAAAAGCTTTGTCGGCACTATCAGGAGAGTACTTACCGAGGCCGAAATGCCGAGAGTGGTTCACCCTTGCAACTGAGCGCAGTCCGCCCCCTGGAGGTGAGACAGGGGATGAATGGCACAAAGAGGCACAGGCTACCCAACCAGAGGATGAGAACTGAAGAAGGAGCCAAGTGCTGGGGTCAGGAAGACACTGGAAAGTCCAAACACAGGTGCAGGTACAGGACTGAAGATAAGCGGGTCCGGGTCACAGGCAGGGATCACAGGGCAGGAGACAGGAGACAAATCCGGGTCACAAGCAAAGGTTCAAGAGGCCAGAGGCAAGCAAGCAGGTAAGTCCAGTATACAGTCCAAAGGTCAAGGGCAGGAGAAGGCAGCAAGGTCAAAGGCAAAATCCGGGTCAAAATCAGGCAATCAGAATAACAGGAAGCAGGAACAGAGCTTTGGCAGAAAGCTGAAGACAAGCCAGCGCTGGAATGGTCTCAAGCACTTCCTTAAATGGGCGGTGTGAGTGGTCATGTAATGCCGCCACGCGCTGGGACGCTCAGGCGTGCGCCATTGCGCAAGCGCGAGCGTCGGAGCGCCGAGCCGCGAATGTGCATGCGCCGGAGTGCCGTTCCGCCGCGCATGCGCATAGGCAATCGGCGCGCAGCGCTAAACTGTAAGTTTTCCTGACAGGCACGCCACAACAACCAGCACCACCAGCTGAGATGGAACGTCTTAGCAGGAGGCAGCATTTCACCAACATGGTGGAGCAGTATGTGTGCACACGCGTACACGTACTGCATGACGGGTCTGCCCCCTTCAACTTCTGGGTCTTCAAATTGGGCACATGGCCTGAGCTTGCCCGTTACGCCTTGGAGGTGCTGGCCTGCCCTGCCGCCAGTGTATTATCTGAACGGGCGTTATCACAGACAAGCGCAGCCGCCTGTCCAGAGCCAATGTGGACAAGCTCACGTTCATTAAAATGAACCAGGCATGGATCCCACAGGACTTGGCCATACCTTGTGCAGAATAGACACATATACCGGTGTTCTGACGAAAACTGTCTTGCTATCGGATAGTGTCCGGCCACTTACTGCGCAGGTGCAGTGCTTGCGCAGTACGGAGGACAAGGAGATTCACAACATCTCCAAAGATGAACGTCGCGCAGGTTCAAGCCCGACCATCCAAGTGGACATACGGTAGCACATAGTAACAGGGCCCCTCACGGGCTCGCTTGGCTAGGCTTCAACCTCGGATGATGTGGCTTGAACCTGGAGTCACTGCGCATCGTCTTCGGAGAGTTTCAAAATCCCCTTGTCCTACGTACTGAGCAAGCGCAGTACAGGGCTAGCCTTACCCAGCCATTGTTGTATTTTTGAACCAGTGTTGGCTACCTCGTCCTCCTCCACCGCCGCTTCCACCTACACCGCCACATCCACCGCCACCTCAACCTCCTACTCCATTTGAATTTCGTCCTCCTAGGTCAAGATTATAATTTTTTAATTTTTTTTTAATTTCCAAGTATTTTATTTTCCCACTATCTTATCCATTAAATTGAATAATTTTTTCCAGAAAGTGCGTATTCTGGGGTATTCCCACCATATGTGCGGCATCGTGCCGTTGAGTTTCTGAGGTTCTTAAAGACTTCCTGTACCTCTTCTGCTGAGAAGGGGGCCTCCAGCATTTTTTTTTATTTTTTTTTATGTTATTTTAAGTTATTTCCCTATCCACATTTGTTTGCAGATCACTTGCCATGCTCTTAACAACATTGTGTTGCCATTTGCAGCCCTCTAGCCCTTTCCATGACCTTTTTACAGCCATTTTAGTGTTCAAAAGTCCGGGTCCCCATTGACTTCAATGGGGTTCGGAGTTCGGGGTCAATTTCGGGTCAAGTTCGGTCCCGAACCCAGACTTTTTTCCGAAGCTCGGCCGAACCCGCCGAACCCGAACAGCCAGATGTCCGCTCAACTCTAATAGTGACCACTAGGGATGAGCCGAACACCCCCGGGTTCGGTTCGAACCAGAACCTTCGAACGGACCGAAAGTTCGCGCGAATTTTCGAACCCTATACGTTATAATGGACGCGAACGTTCGAAATCAAAAGTGCTAATTACAACGGCCAATATGCATGTTAATGTCATAAAACAGGTTTGGGGACCCGGGTCCTGCCCCAGGGGACATATATCAATGCAAAAAGAACTTTTAAAAACTAACGTTTTTTCGGGAGCAGTCATTTTAATGATGCATAAAGTGAAAAAAAAAAAGTGAAATTTTCCTTTAAATATGGTACCTGGGGGGTGTCTAAAGTATGCCTGTGAAGTGGCATGTGTTTCCCGTGTTTAGAACTGTCCTTGCACAAAATGACATTTGTAAAGGAAAAAAATAAGCCATTTAAAACCACTTGCGGCTTTAGGTTTGTTCTTAAGTAGAATCTGAACAGGTACATTATGAAGTGTAGCTCCATCCCAAAAAAATCTATTTTTTAAGCTTTTTGGAGAACATAGGGAGGGGTTATCACCCCTGTAACATTTGCTGTCTTTGCACATCTGTTCAGAACATGTCACCTCACTTTCCGTCCCAATGACAAATGTTTTTGGAAAAGTGGGGTTTTAATTGAAACAAGGATTGGTGATAAAGTATCAGTAGAGAGGAGATACCTTTTTCCCAAATTAAATCTAACAGGATAGAATTTCCCTTCCTAGGGGTAGATTTCCTCTCACTTCCTGTTTTCTCTTTCCATTTGCAAGTAGGAGTCGTTTGTAAGTTGGATGTTTTAAATTAGGGGCCTGGCGTATATACTCTGCATAAATTTTCCCTATTAGATGTTGGTGTAGCCACAAGACTGGTGGGCACAGGAATGGGCCCTGCTATGAGTTAATAGATCAAGATTTGTAATTGCATGCACCTGTTGAACAGGGCAGAAAAATTGGGGGGGTGGTGGTGGTGGTGGATGGTGTTGCCACAAGACTGTAAGCTCTCACAGTTACTCTTGGTGGGCGCAGGAATGGGCCCTGCTGTGAGTTATTAGATCAAGATTTGTAATTGCAAGCACCTGATGAACAGGGCAGAAAAATTGGGCCTTTGGCGGTGGTGGTGGACGGTGTTGCCACAAGACTGTAGGCCCTCATAGTTACTCTTGGTGGGCGCAGGAATGGGCCCTGCTGTGAGTTATTAGATCAAGATTTGTAATTGCAAGCACCTGATGAACAGGGCAGAAAAATTGGGCCTTTGGCGGTGGTGGTGGACGGTGTTGCCACAAGACTGTAGGCCCTCACAGTTACTCTTGGTGGGCGCAGGAATGGGCCCTGTTGTGAGTTATTAGATCAAGATTTGTAATTGCAAGCACCTGATGAACAGGGCAGAAAAATTGGGCCTTTGGCGGTGGTGGTGGACGGTGTTGCCACAAGACTGCAGGCCCTCATAGTTACTCTTGGTGGGCGCAGGAATGGGCCCTGCTGTGAACTATTAGATCAAGATTTGTAATTACCCGCCCCTGTTAAACAGGGGCTGAAAAATTGTGCCTTAGGCACTGGTGCTGGTGCCACAACACTGCAACCCCTCACAGAGACTGTACTTGGAGCACAGCAGTCACACGTGTTGCGAAGCATTTTTTTTTTAAAATTGTAAGTACCCGCCCCTGTTAAACAGGGGCTGAAAATTGTGCCTTAGGCACTGGTGCTGGTGCCACAACACTGCAACCCGGCCCTCACAGATACTGTACTTGGAGCACAGCAGTCACACGTGTTGCGAAGCATTTTTTTAAAAAATTGGAAGTACCCGCCCTTGTTAAACAGGGGCTGAAAAATTGTGCCTTAGGCACTGGTGCTGGTGCCACAACACTGCAACCCGGCCCTCACAGATACTGTACTTGGAGCACAGCAGTCACACGTGTTGCAAAGCATTTTTTTAAAAAATTGTAAGTACCCCGCCCCTGTTAAACAGGGGCTGAAAAATTGTGCCTTAGGCACTGGTGCTGGTGCCACAACACTGCAACCCGGCCCTCACAGATACTGTACTTGGAGCACAGCAGTCACACGTGTTGCGAAGCATTTTTTTAAAAAATTGGAAGTACCCGCCCCTGTTAAACAGGGGCTGAAAAAATTGTGCCTTAGGCACTGGTGCTGGTGCCACAACACTGCAACCCGGCCCTCACAGATACTGTACTTGGAGCACAGCAGTCACACGTGTTGCGAAGCATTTTTTTTAAAAATTGTAAGTACCCGCCCCTGTTAAACAGGGGCTGAAAAATTGTGCCTTAGGCACTGGTGCTGGTGCCACAACACTGCAACCCGGCCCTCACAGATACTGTACTTGGAGCACAGCAGTCACACGTGTTGCGAAGCATTTTTTTAAAAAATTGTAAGTACCCGCCCCTGTTAAACAGGGGCTGAAAAATTGTGCCTTTGGCACTGGTGCTGGTGCCACAACACTGCAACCCCTCACAGAGACTGTACTTGGAGCACAGCAGTCACACGTGTTGCGAAGCATTTTTTTAAAAAATTGGAAGTACACGCCCCTGTTAAACAGGGGCTGAAAAATTGTGCCTTAGGCACTGGTGTGGTGGCATGGATCATTGAGGAGGAGGAAGAGGATAGTCAGTGAACATAAGAGGACAGTCACTCAGCATCAGCATAGGCAGTCTTGAAGGGATGTGACATTAAAAATTATTCGGTTATATCCGCCTCAGGTGCCTGGTAGCTGGTGGTGATCCAAGACTGATTCATTTTGATGAATGTCAGTCGATCAACCGAGGCGGTGGACAGGCGCACCCTATGATCAGTCACAAATCCTCCAGCAGCACTGAATGTGCGTTCGGAAAGAACGCTGGAGGCAGGACAGGCCAGTAGCTCAATTGCATACTGTGCAAGCTCTGGCCAGTGATCCATCCTCAGGACCCAGTAAGCCAGAGGATTTTCGGTGGGAAAGGTGTCCAAGTCTGACCTTGCCCCAAGGTATTCCTGCACCATGTATATCAGACGCTGGCGATGGTTGCTGGAACCGATCATACCTTGGGCTGCGGACTAAAAAATTGTCTGAACGCATCGGTCAGACGTCCACCTTCCCACCGCTCCTTCTGCCACTGACCGAAGCCTCAGCAACTCGTCGCCCAGGACCAGGAGTTAGGGATGGAGCCTAAACACAGGCATCCAACACAAGTGAACAGATCGATGGGCTGCACTAAAGGAATCAGGCTCCAAAAGGTAGTGATAAAGATATATTTATTAATAATAAAGACACACGTGAAACACAGCAACCACAAACAAGCAAGAACACAAATAACACAGCAAACCCCCAAGCCCTAATCTAACTAACTAACTAATAATACCCTCAAAGCAATGGAACATATATATATATACAAGGCAGGGAGGAGAGACCAAGGGGGAAACAGGAAGCAAGGGAACATCAAGGCAGGAGACAGGGGACGGGTCTCAGGAACCAGGTAAGGGGGA
This sequence comes from Lithobates sylvaticus, assembly GCA_028564925.1. Classification (NCBI taxonomy): domain Eukaryota; kingdom Metazoa; phylum Chordata; class Amphibia; order Anura; family Ranidae; genus Lithobates; species Lithobates sylvaticus. Next base: position 286,472,813 of record CM053029.1, read on the forward strand.
CAACATCCAGGACAGGGCAGGAAGCAGATAACGGGTCAGGTACAGGTACAGGTACAGGTACAGGTTTCAGGTCCAGGATCAGGTTTCGGAACAGGCAAGACAGGGCTACAGAAAGGAATACTGAAGCACTGAACCTCAGTGAAGGACAGGCTTATATACCCAGCAAATCCACAACAGGTGTAGCCTGATTCCTGGCATGTCCATCTGCTGGGAGACCCCCGCTGGTGGACACCAGAACTGCACCCTTTGATGTTGAAGGAAGTAGTGACACCACCAGGCGATCCAGGTAAAAACACCATTCCTGACAATGTCCATCGGCTGGGAGACCCCTGCTGGTGGCCACCAGAACTGCACCCTTTGATGCCAAAGGAAACAGTGACACCAGCAGGCGATCCAAGTAATAGCACCGTTCCTGACAGTCCCCCCCCTAAGGAGTGGCCTCTGGACACTCCATTCTGTCCTAGATCTGGCAGTGCGTGTAAAAGTGGAAGAGTCCAAAAAAAGTCTTCTCTGTGACGGCAGACTTCCTTGCGCTCTCTGGCCAGAGTCTCTTAACCTACTAGGAGGCGTGCCACCCGAGTCCGACAATGGGACATGTACCCCACCACCAGGGTCTGGAAGTTTAGATCTGGAAATAAAAACAGACAGGGCAGCAGGCTCCGGGTCATCAGGCTGGGCAGCGGACAGGAACTCATCAGGCTGGGCAGCGGACAGGAACTCATCAGGCTGGGCAGCGGACAGGAACTCATCAGGCTGGGCAGCGGACAGGAACTCATCAGGCTGGGCAGCGGACAGGAACTCATCAGGCTGGGCAGCGGACAGGAACTCATCAGGCTGGGCAGCGGACAGGAACTCATCAGGCTGGGCAGCGGACAGGAACTCATCAGGCTGGGCAGCAGACAGGAACTCATCAGGCTGGGCAGCAGACAGGAACTCATCAGGCTGGGCAGCAGACAGGAACTCATCAGGCTGGGCAGCAGACAGGAACTCATCAGGCTGGGCAGCAGACAGGAACTCATCAGGCTGGGCAGCAGACAGGAACTCATCAGGCTGGGCAGCAGACAGGAACTCATCAGGCTGGGCAGCAGACAGGAACTCATCAGGCTGGGCAGCAGACAGGAACTCATCAGGCTGGGCAGCAGACAGGAACTCATCAGGCTGGGCAGCAGACAGGAACTCATCAGGCTGGGCAGCAGACAGGAACTCATCAGGCTGGGCAGCAGACAGGAACTCATCAGGCTGGGCAGCAGACAGGAACTCATCAGGCTGGGCAGCAGACAGGAACTCCTCAGGCTGGGCAGCAGACAGGAACACCTCAGGCTGGGCAGCAGACAGGAACACCTCAGGCTGGGCAGCAGACAGGAACACCTCAGGCTGGGCAGCAGACAGGAACACCTCAGGCTGGGCAGCAGACAGGCACACCTCAGGCTGGGCAGCAGACAGGCACACCTCAGGCTGGGCAGCAGACAGGCACACCTCAGGCTGGGCAGCAGGCACGGGCACCTCAGGCTGGGCAGCAGGCAGGCACACCTCAGGCTGGGCAGCAGACAGGCACACCTCAAGCTGGGCAGCGGGAACATCAAGCTGGGCAGCGGGCACGGGCACATCAAGCTGGGCAGCGGGCACATCAAGCTGGGCAGCGGCACAGGCACATCAAGCTGGGCAGCAGGGCACGGGCACATCAAGCTGGGCAGCGGGCACGGGCACATCAAGCTGGGCAGCGGGCACGGGCACATCAAGCTGGGCAGCGGGCACGGGCACATCAAGCTGGGCAGCTGGCACGGGCACATCAAGCTGGGCAGCGGGCACGGGCACATCAAGCTGGGCAGCAGGCACGGGCACATCAAGCTGGGCAGCAGGCACGGGCACATCAAGCTGGGCAGCGGGCACGGGCACATCAAGCTGGGCAGCGGGCACTGGCACATCAAGCTGGGCAGCTGGAACTGGCACATCAAGCTGGGCAGCAGGAACGGGCACATCAAGCTGGGCAGCAGGAACGGGCACATCAAGCTGGGCAGCAGGTACGGGCACTTTTGGCTGGGCAGCGGGAACAGGCACATCAGGCTGGGCAGCAGGAACAGGCACATCAAGCTGGGCAGCAGGAACAGGCACATCAAGCTGGGCAGCAGGCACATCAAGCTGGGCACATCAAGCTGGGCAGCAGGAACAGGCACATCAAGCTGGGCAGCAGGAACAGGCACATCAAGCTGGGCAGCAGGAACAGGCACATCAAGCTGGGCAGCAGGAACAGGCACATCAAGCTGGGCAGCAGGAACAGGCACATCAAGCTGGGCAGCAGGAACAGGCACATCAAGCTGGGCAGCAGGAACAGGCACATCAAGCTGGGCAGCAGGAACAGGCACATCAAGCTGGGCAGCAGGAACAGGCACATCAAGCTGGGCAGCAGACAGGAACACTTCGGGCTGGGCAGCAGACAGGAACACTTCGGGCTGGGCAGCAGACAGGAACACTTCGGGCTGGGCAGCAGACACGGGCACATCGGAATGGAGGGCTGGCAGCGGGTCAGCAGACTGGAAAACTGGCAGCGGGTCATCAGACTGGAAAACTGGCAGCGGGTCATCAGACTGGAAAACTGGCAGCGGGTCATCAGACTGGAAAACTGGCAGCGGGTCATCAGACTGGAAAACTGGCAGCGGGTCATCAGACTGGAAAACTGGCAGCAGGTCATCAGACTGGAAAACTGGCAGCGGGTCATCAGACTGGAAACCTGGCAGCGGGTCATCAGACTGGAAAACTGGCAGCGGGTCATCAGACTGGAAACCTGGCAGCGGGTCATCAGACTGGAAAACTGGCAGCGGGTCATCAGACTGGAAAACTGGCAGCGGGTCATCAGACTGGAAAACTGGCAGCGGGTCATCAGACTGGAAAACTGGCAGCAGGACATCAGACTGGGAAGCTGAGACATCAGGCTGGAAGGCCGGCACCAGGACATCAGACTGGAAGGCTGGAAGGCTGGGACATCAGGCTGGAAGGCTGGAACATCAGGCTGGAAGGCTGGCATCGGAACATCAGACTGGAAGGCTGGGACATCAGGCTGGAAGGCTAGGACATCAGGCTGGAAGGCTGGAACGTCAGGCTGGAGGGCTGGCACCAGGACATCAGACTGGAAGGCTGGGACATCAGGCTGGAAGGCTAGGACATCAGGCTGGAAGGCTGGAACATCAGGCTGGAGGGCTGGCACCAGGACATCAGGCTGGAAGGCTAGTACTGGCTCTTCAGGCTGGATTGCTGGCACCTCCGGCTGGAACTCTGGCGCTTCAGGCTGGGACAGATTAGTGGGTGTGGAGGCAGATTGGGTTACTGGCAGGATCGTTTTGGTCGGGAAGAACTTTCGTCTTTTCTTTGACTTGGTCGCTGAAGCTTTGTAGGTTGGGGGTGCAGCAGACAGGAAAGGAGTGTTGGGATTTGGCAGAGAAGAGGTAGGAGAGTTGTATGCAGGATAGGTACAGGGAGAGGAGACCGGATATGAATATTTGGTTGGGAGCAATGTATACTGGGTGGCAACTGAGTTTGGCATGGGTGATGGGGAAACATACATTTGTGGATTTGTAGGCAGCTGAGAAGAGGCAGGGGGGTTAAATGCAGGATAGGTACAGGGAGAAGAGACCGGATATGAATATTTGGTTGGGAGCAGTGTATACTGGGTGGCAACTGGGTTTGGTATGGGTGATGGGGAAACATACATTTGGGTAGGCTGGTGTCTGATGGCAGAAGTGGTTTGTTTGGCTGGGGCTAATTGCATCATGCCAGACCATGCTGAAAGTATGGGTTGTACAAATTGTGAATTCAGGTTTCCCTGTCTAACAAAAGACTGCGCAGACACAATGCATTCAGAAATCACCTGTGGGGAACAGCCAGAGTAGTGCTCAAAAAAGTCGTCGGGATCATCTTCAAAAAGCCATACTAGGGATACAACCTGATTCATATCAAAAGGGGGAGTGAAATCATCACGGCCCTCAGGAATACAGGGCAGGGCCAGCTCGGCACAAATCTGGATCAGGGGCTGCACGTCCTCAAAAAGAAAATGGCCCTGATCAACAAAAGCATGGGCTATACGGTTGCACTCCAGTAGTTGCTCCCTAGTATAGTCACCCAAAGTCTGATAACAAAGATCTCTTTCTTCCAATGCCAGGAGTGAAAGATGCAAAATATCTTCCAGCTGCATCTTCCTTGACAAAAGCAAGTGTCCAGACCCAATTCCCAAGTGCAGCCGATCTGTTAGTATGGCTTCAGTATTCTGTTAGGGAAGGAGCCTAAACACAGGCATCCAACACAAGTGAACAGATCGATGGGCTGCACTAAAGGAATCAGGCTCCAAAAGGTAGTGATAAAGATATATTTATTAATAATAAAGACACACGTGAACACAGCAACCACAAACAAGCAAGAACACAAATAACACAGCAAACCCCCAAGCCCTAATCTAACTAACTAACTAATAATACCCTCAAAGCAATGGAACATATATATATATATATACAAGGCAGGGAGGAGAGACAAGGGGGAAACAGGAAGCAAGGGAACATCAAGGCAGGAGACAGGGGACGGGTCTCAGGAACCAGGTAAGGGGGACAACATCCAGGACAGGGCAGGAAGCAGATAAGGGGTCAGGTACAGGTACAGGTACAGGTACAGGTTTCAGGTCCAGGATCAGGTTTCGGAACAGGCAAGACAGGGCTACAGAAAGGAATACTGAAGCACTGAACCTCAGTGAAGGACAGGCTTATATACCCAGCAAATCCACAACAGGTGTAGCCTGATTCCTGGCATGTCCATCTGCTGGGAGACCCCCGCTGGTGGACACCAGAACTGCACCCTTTGATGTTGAAGGAAGTAGTGACACCACCAGGCGATCCAGGTAAAAACACCATTCCTGACAATGTCCATCGGCTGGGAGACCCCTGCTGGTGGCCACCAGAACTGCACCCTTTGATGCCAAAGGAAACAGTGACACCAGCAGGCGATCCAAGTAATAGCACCGTTCCTGACAATAAGGTCCGCAACCTTACCCTTGTAAGGAGAGTGGCCAGCCAGTAATGTCCCTCTCCTTGATCCGATAAAGGGGGCCTTGAGAGGCAAGGAAGTCCTCCTCTTCCTGCCTCTGTTCTGCCTCAAGTGCCCTGTCCATTATCCCACGCAGCGTATGCTCCAACAGGTGGACAAGAGGGACAGTGTCACTGATGCATGCACTGTCACTGCTCACCATCCTCGTGGCCTCCTCAAATGGTGAGAGGACAGTGCATGCATCCCTGATCATGCTCCACTGACGTGGGGAAAAAAAAACAAGCTCCCCTGACCCTGTCCTGGTGCCGTAGTTGCAAAGGTACTCATTGATGGCCCTCTGCTGCGTGTGCAGTCGCTGCAGCATGGCCAACGTTGAGTTCCACCTGGTGGGCATGTCACATATTAGGCGGTTCTTGGGCAGGTTCAGCTCCTTTTGCAGCTCAGTCAGCCGAGCACTGGCATTATAAGATCGGCGGAAATGCACACAGACTTTCCTGGCCTGCCTCAGGACATCCTGTAAGCCTGGGAACCTGCCCAAGAACCGCTGCACCACCAGGTTGAGGACGTGAGCCATGCAGGGCACATGGGTGAGCTGCCCCTGTCGCAGGGCGGAGAGGAGGTTGGTGCCATTGTCAGAAACGACCATTCCTGGCTTAAGCTGACGTGGCGTCAACCACCTCTCGGCCTGCCCCTGCAGAGCTGCCAGAACCTCTGGCCCAGTGTGGCTCCTGTCCCCCAAACACACCAGCGCAAGCACGGCATGGCATCTTTTTGCCTGCGTACTTGCGTAGCCCCTTGTACGCCTACGGAGCACCGCTGGTTCCAAGGACAGAGCACTGGAGGAAGAAGAAGAGGAGGGGGTGGAGGAGAGAGGTGTGTCACAACCAGTAGCAGTAGTCGCGTTTTGGAGGCGTGGTGGCGGAACAACCTCCAACACTACTGCACCTTGTCCTGCATCCCTCCCAGCTGCCAATAGAGTGACCCAATGGGCCGTGAAAGAAAGGTACCGTCCCTGTCCATGCCTGCTGGACCATGAGTCAGCGGTAATATGCACCTTACCGCTGACCGCCCTGTCCAGCGAGGCATGGACATTGCCCTCCACATGCCGGTAGAGAGACGGAATCGCCTTCCGCGAGAAAAAGTGGCGTTTGGGAACCTGCCACTGAGGAACCGCACATTGAACAAACTCACGGAAGGGGGCCGAGTCTACCAACTGAAAAGGCAGCAGTTGAAGTGCTAGCAATTTAGCAAGGCTAGCATTCAACCGCTGGGCATGTGGATGGCTGGGAGTGTACTTCTTTCTACGGTCCAGCAGCTGGGGCAGGGAAATTTGCCTGCTGCAATCGGACGTCGGTGTACTGCAAGTACTTGGTTGTGACACACCGAATTCTACACCTTCAGTCCTCTCAGAGCAGCTTTCAGAGAGGACTGAAGGTGTAGTGGGGATGGAGATCCCAGCTGAGGAGGAGCAAGGAGAGGTCCGCTTAGTTCTTTGGTGTGGGTCTTTTATGTGTGCCTGCCAACGAGCTGCATGGCAGGTCGCCATATGTCTGGTCATGCTTGTCGTGCCCAAGCGGCTGATGTTTTGGCCACGCGAGATACGCTTGAGACAAATATTGCAAATAGCAGTGGTGCGATCTGCTGCACTCGTCTCAAAAAAGGCCCACACCAAAGAACTTTTCTGATAACGTGCAGAGGCAGCGCCCTGCACAGGCGGAGCTCTGCGGTGTTGTACAGTTGCTGTGCTGGCCTCTACCTGGCCTCCAGGGGGCATCCTGCCTCGTTGGACATGTGACGCCGCATCCTCCTCCTCCTCGTCCTCCTCCTCATCCTCTCTCCCTTGAGGCACCCACGTGGAGTCAGTGACCTCATCATCCCCTCCCTCTTCACCACTAGAGCAAACCTGGCAGTAAGCTGCAGCTGGTGGAACAGTACTGCCAGATTCCTCAAGCTGGGTATCGTCATCCGAGCCTTCGAATCGTTGGGCATCCTCCTGGAGCATGTACCCAACACTGTGCTCAAAGAGTTCGGGGGACTCCTCAGGAGGACATGGTGGGTCTAGGGAAGGGGTGGCTGATGATGCTCTGTCAGTACCCTGAGCCTTGGTGAGAGAGGATGAGGAGGATGAGGAGGGCTTGGTCATCCATTCTACCAAGCCTTCAGCATGATGCGGCTCCACATGTCCAGCTGCCTAAAACAAAGACGCGCGTGTCCCATGGCCACGTGCTGATGACGATGCACGACCACGTCCACGGCCACGTCCACTAGAAACAGAGCCTGCCTGCCCTGTGTTCTTGGCTCTGCACGCTCTGCCTCCCCTTGGCGGTCTTCCAGCCATTGTAGTCGGTAGTCCTGTGGGTGCTGCTGAGAAGAAAATATAGGAGCTCTGTGTGATGCCACTAACACACTAGAAGTCCTATGGGTGCTTCTGCAAAGAAAATAGAGGAGCTCTGTGTGATGCCACTAACACACTAGAAGTCCTGTGGATGCTTCTGCAAAAAAAATAGAGGAGCTCTGTGTGATGCCACTAACACACACTAGAAGTCCTGTGGGTGCTTATGCAAAGAAAATAGAGGAGCTCTGTGTGATGCCACTAACACACTAGAAGTCCTGTGGGTGCTTCTGCAAAGAAAATAGAGGAGCTCTGTGTGATGCCACTAACACACTAGAAGTCCTGTGGGTGCTTCTGCAAAGAAAATAGAGGAGCTCTGTGTGATGCCACTAACACACTAGAAGTCCTGTGGGTGCTTCTGCAAAGAAAATAGAGGAGCTCTGTGTGATGCCACTAACACACTAGAAGTCCTGTGGGTGCTTCTGCAAAGAAAATAGAGGAGCTCTGTGTGATGCCACTAACACACTAGAAGTCCTGTGGATGCTTCTGCAAAAAAAATAGAGGAGCTCTGTGTGATGCCACTAACACACTAGAAGTCCTGTGGGTGCTTATGCAAAGAAAATAGAGGAGCTCTGTGTGATGCCACTAACACACTAGAAGTCCTGTGGGTGCTTATGCAAAGAAAATAGAGGAGCTCTGTGTGATGCCACTAACACACTAGAAGTCCTGTGGGTGCTTCTGCAAAGAAAATAGAGGAGCTCTGTGTGATGCCACTAACACACTAGAAGTCCTGTGGGTGCTTCTGCAAAAAAAATAGAGGAGCTCTGTGTGATGCCACTAACACACTAGAAGTCCTGTGGGTGCTTATGCAAAGAAAATAGAGGAGCTCTGTGTGATGCCACTAACACACTAGAAGTCCTGTGGGTGCTTATGCAAAGAAAATAGAGGAGCTCTGTGTGATGCCACTAACACACTAGAAGTCCTGTGGGTGCTTCTGCAAAGAAAATAGAGGAGCTCTGTGTGATGCCACTAACACACTAGAAGTCCTGTGGATGCTTCTGCAAAAAAAATAGAGGAGCTCTGTGTGATGCCACTAACACACTAGAAGTCCTGTGGGTGCTGCTGAGAAGAATATATAGGAGCTCTGTGTGATGCCACTAACACACTAGAAGTCCTATGGGTGCTTCTGCAAAGAAAATAGAGGAGCTCTGTGTGATGCCACTAACACACTAGAAGTCCTGTGGGTGCTTCTGCAAAGAAAATAGAGGAGCTCTGTGTGATGCCACTAACACACTAGAAGTCCTGTGGGTGCTGCTGAGAAGAATATATAGGAGCTCTGTGTGATGCCACTAACACACTAGAAGTCCTATGGGTGCTTCTGCAAAGAAAATAGAGGAGCTCTGTGTGATGGGACTAACACACTTCAAGTCCTATAGGTGCTTCTGGGAAGAAAATAAAGGTCTGTGTGATGGGGACTAACACACTTCAAGTCCTATAGTTGATTCTGGGAACAAAATATAGCTCTGTGTGTGTGATGGGACTAACACACTTCAAGTCCTATAGGTGCTTCTGGGAACAAAATATAGCTCTGTGTGTGTGATGGGACTAACACACTTCAAGTCCTATAGGTGCTTCTGGGAACAAAATATAGCTCTGTGTGTGTGATGGGACTAACACACTTCAAGTCCTATAGGTGCTTCTGGGAAGAAAATATAGCTCTGTGTGTGTGATGGGACTAACACACTTCAAGTCCTATAGGTGCTTCTGGGAACAAAATATAGCTCTGTGTGTGTGATGGGACTAACACACTTCAAGTCCTATAGGTGCTTCTGGGAACAAAATATAGCTCTGTGTGTGTGATGGGACTAACACACTTCAAGTCCTATAGGTGCTTCTGGGAACAAAATATAGCTCTGTGTGTGTGATGGGACTAACACACTTCAAGTCCTATAGGTGCTTCTGGGAACAAAATATAGCTCTGTGTGTGTGATGGGACTAACACACTTTCAAGTCCTATAGGTGCTTCTGGGAACAAAATATAGCTCTGTGTGTGTGATGGGACTAACACACTTCAAGTCCTATAGGTGCTTCTGGGAACAAAATAGCTCTGTGTGTGTGATGGGACTAACACACTTCAAGTCCTATAGGTGCTTCTGGGAACAAAATATAGCTCTGTGTGTGTGATGGGACTAACACACTTCAAGTCCTATAGGTGCTTCTGGGAAGAAAATATAGCTCTGTGTGTGTAATGGGACTAACACACTTCAAGTCCTATAGGTGCCTCTGGGAACAAAATATAGCTCTGTGTGTGTGATGGGACTAACACACTTCAAGTCCTATAGGTGCTTCTGGGAACAAAATATAGCTCTGTGTGTGTAATGGGACTAACACACTTCAAGTCCTATAGGTGCTTCTGGGAACAAAATATAGCTCTGTGTGTGTGTGATGGGACTAACACACTTCAAGTCCTATAGGTGCTTCTGGGAACAAAATATAGCTCTGTGTGTGTGATGGGACTAACACACTTCAAGTCCTATAGGTGCTTCTGGGAACAAAATATAGCTCTGTGTGTGTGATGGGACTAACACACTTCAAGTCCTATAGGTGCTTCTGGGAACAAAATATAGCTCTGTGTGTGTGATGGGACTAACACACTTCAAGTCCTATAGGTGCTTCTGGGAACAAAATATAGCTCTGTGTGTGTGATGGGACTAACACACTTCAAGTCCTATAGGTGCTTCTGGGAACAAAATATAGCTCTGTGTGTGTGATGGGACTAACACACTTCAAGTCCTATAGGTGCTTCTGGGAACAAAATATAGCTCTGTGTGTGTGATGGGACTAACACACTTCAAGTCCTATAGGTGCTTCTGGGAACAAAATATAGCTCTGTGTGTGTGATGGGACTAACACACTACAAGTCCTATAGGTGCTTCTGGGAACAAAATATAGGAGCTCTGCCTGCCTGCCACGAACACACTACAAGTCCTATAGGTGCTTCTGGGAACAAAATATAGGAGCTCTGCCTGCCTGCCACGAACACACTACAAGTCCTATAGGTGCTTCTGGTAACAAAATATAGGAGCTCTGCCTGCCTGCCACGAACACACTACAAGTCCTATAGGTGCTTCTGGTAACAAAATATAGGAGCTCTGCCTGCCTGCCACGAACACACTACAAGTCCTATAGGTGCTTCTGGTAACAAAATATAGGAGCTCTGCCTGCCTGCCACGAACACACTACAAGCCCCTCTTTCTCAATCAATCTTTGTAACTGAATCTATCTAACTCAATTTCTGTAAGTGAATCTCTCTACCTAACTAAATCGAGCAGAGTGTCACAGAATCAGCCTGCTCAATCTGCGCCGGAACAGCATGTGACCGGCGCAGACGGCGTGGCGGCCTTTTATAGGGGGGGGCGTGTACTACAGCCCCTGAGCTGTAATTGGCTACAGGCGTCCTGCCTGTAGCCAATTATGGCTCTTCGAGTTTCCGGGGCTGTGATTGGCCAAGCATGCGGGGTCACAGTGCATGCTTGGCCAATCATCAGCCAGCAATGCACTGCGCCGGCCGCGCCGGCCGCAATGCATTGCGGGGCCGCGCGCCACACACCAACCGGATGGGGGCGGCCAAAATAGTTCTGGGCTCGCCGAGCGAGCGAACGCCCGGTGCTCGATGCGAACGTGGGTTCGCATCGAGCACCGGGCCCATCCCTAGTGACCACTTATGTTGGCAATCCTGTGTTTTTTTCGGGCGATCCTCAATGAGTTGTTCCCTATTGAGTAATGAAACTTCTTCGATATCCCGATCTATACCCAAAATATTATATCCCTTTTCTTCGAATCTCTTTTTAATTGTTTCCGCTTGTTGGAAAAAATCTGACAAATTTGTGCAATTCCGTCGGATTCTGGTAAGTTGGCTACGAGGAATTGATTTCAGCCAGGCTGAATGGTGACAGCTATCTATTGGAATATATCCGTTTCGGTCGGTTGGTTTGAAAAACGTTTTAGTGACCAATTGGCCTTCCGAAACGGATATCTCCAAATCCAGGAAGTGTATCGTAGAAACACTAGCCTCATAGGTCAGCTGAATGCCGGCCTCATTGTCATTCAGAAAGGTCATAAAGTTGTCTAGGGAGTCTTTATCGCCTCTCCACAGGAGGAGGATGTCATCTATATATCTAGCCCAGAGGGCTATCTCCGACAGTCCCTGGGCATAGACGACATCCTCCTCCCACTTGGCCATAAAGATATTAGCCAGGCTGGGGGAAAATTTTGCCCCCATGGCAACACCCTTCTGTTGAAGGTAGAACTCCCTATTGAACCAGAAATAATTATGTCTGGTAGCGAACCTTAGTAGGTCCATAATGAACCTTTTCTGAGTTCCTGGGATCTTTCTGTTTCTGGATAAGAAGGAATCAACTGCCGTCAAACCCAGAATGTAAGGTATGCTGGTGTAGAGCGCTGTAACATCGGCAGTAACCAAAAGGAGATCCTCGATATATGGTATTTGCCGTAATCTGGCGATGGTGTCCTTTGTATTCTTTAAATATGATGGTATTGTTTTCACCATTGGTTGAAGGTGATAATCTATATATTTCCCTATGCGGGATGTGATGGAATCAATCCCGCTAATGATCGGGCGGCCAGAGGGAATAATGATGTTTTTATGCTCTTTAGGCAAATAGTGTCAGGTCACCTGAGAACAGGTGACAGGTGCACTCAGTAGGAGTCATAAGTGCACCGCTAGGTAGTGGACCTTGGGACTGACTGCTGCAGATTGTACCCAGGGAGATTCAGGACACAGGTCTACTGGATCACTAACAAAGATCCCAGTGGGAGCTAGAGCATAGATTCCCCAGGGCGCGGAGTCTAAGAGCCAGCAGGTGTTCACCAGCGCCTCTAGTGGTGAGGATGGACTTCGCTGCAGTCTGGCTCCAGGTCGCGGCCCCCAGGGTCTCACAGCTCACTCTCACAGTAGACTACAGGAGAAGGAAGCAGCAGGCTGGAACGACAAGGATAGTAAGGGGATAAGGCAGAGGTCAGCGCAACTAGCAGACAGCCAAAGGTTCAGGGTCACAGGCAGACAGGGATGGTCAGGGACATGCCAAAGGGTCAAGATCACAAGCAGACAGGAATAGTTGAGAACAGGCCAAGGTCGGTAACAGAGACAAACATAGAGCACACAACAAGCAGGAACCAGGAAGCCGAACACACCACGGATACACAATGGTTGATCAGCACCACTGGCTTGCAGTGCACAGGTTAATATAGGGTTCCCTGATAGGGCCTGGGGTGGAGCCATGCTTAGAGGAGAGGTTATAAAACCCACCAGGTGAGAGTGGCTGGCCTCTAGTTGGAACACATGAGGAGAGGTAAGCAAACAGGGAAAGATTACTGCATAACCATGACAAATAGTACATCACCGATATTCTGGGAACCGTAGGAATGAGGAAATTCTTCTCCTTTTTATCCAGTATACCAATATTGTATCCTGTATCAACAAGGTCCACTAGTATTTTCTTATAGTCAGAAGTGGGATTCTTTGCGAGACGTGAATATGTTTCCGTATCGCCAATAATCCTCATCATCTCCAGGTTATAGTCTGCCTTGTCAAGGACGACTATCCCTCTGCCCTTATCCGCAGGGCGGATAATAAGTTCCTTCCTCTCACAAAGTTGTTTCAATCCAATTTTTAAATTGGGGTCATTGAATGTTCATTTTGGAGGTAATTTATCCAAGTCTTCCAAGACTAGATCTCTGAAGACTTTAATGGAAGGTGCTACGGGGACAGGGGGATTGAAAAGTGACCGGTTTGAAAGGCCCATGTGAACGGTCTGCAGATTTCCATCTGGTCCTTGTGAGCTAGTGGGGTTTAACGCAAAATATCTTTGTATGTTCAACTTTCTTATAAACTTTTGAACATCTATGAAGGTAGAAAACGTATTCAGTTTTTTTTTTTTGGGGGGGGGGGGCGTATTTTAAGCCCTTGCTTAAGACAAGTTGTTCAGATGGAGTTAGAGTGGCCTTACTTAAGTTAAAGATGCCATTATTGTCTAAATTCGCTTTCTTTTTCCTGGGCACTCCGCCCCCCTCTGACGCCCGTTTGGTTCTGGGTTTTGTTTGCATCCTTCCTGTGTCCCGGGAAACCCCCCCGTGTAAGAAGGCCCTGGTTGGTTGTAATTATAATCAAATGGTGATCTATTTTGGTAATGATTATCTCTCTCTGAGTAGGCATATTGGGAATAGTAATTATCCCTAGGTCTACTTTCCTTTAGTGGGGAGAATCTATTTTGGGTATAGGCGGGTGTTCGTGGAGGATAATGATCATAATAATCATTTTGGCTCAGTCTCCTTCTTTGGGGGGATGTTTCTTGCTTATAATATTGATGTTGTTGGGAGTTATCTCTATTACCCCGCTACCAGTTCGCTACCGGTTCGCTACCAGACATAATTATTTCTGGTTCAATAGGGAGTTCTACCTTCAACAGAAGGGTGTTGCAATGGGGGCAAAATTTGCCCCCAGCCTGGCTAATATCTTTATGGCCAAGTGGGAGGAGGATGTCGTCTATGCCCAGGGACTGTCGGAGATAGCCCTCTAGGCTAGATATATAGACGACATCCTCGTCCTGTGGAGAGGCGATAAAGACTCCCTAGACAACTTTATGACCTTTCTGAATGACAATCAGGCCAGCATTCAGCTGACCTATGAGGCTAGTGTTTCTACGATACACCTCCTGGATTTGGAGATATCCGTTTCGGAAGGCCAATTGGTCACTAAAACGTTTTTCAAACCAACCGACCAAAACGGATATATTCCAATAGATAGCTGTCACCATTCAGCCTGGCTGAAATCAATTCCTAGTAGCCAACTTACCAGAATCCGACGGAATTGCACAAATTTGTCAGATTTTTTCCAACAAGCGGAAACAATTAAAAAGAGATTTGAAGAAAAGGGATATAATATTTTGGGTATAGATCAGGATATCGAAGAAGTTTCATTACTCAATAGGGAACAACTCTTTGAGATCGAAAAAAACACAGGATTCCTGACATAAGTGGTCACTATTGACCAATTTTTTCGGTACAACATAAACAAATTAAGAACATTGTGTCAAGCCACTGGAAGGTCCTTAAGAATGACCGCATTCTGGGACCACTTTTGCCCGAAAGAGCTGGAGTGATTTATAGGGGAGCTCCATCACTTGGGGGACAGATCGCTCCCAGCGTAACTGACCCACCCTTGATTCCCTCATTCTTTCACAATATGAAAGGCTTCTTTCCCTGCCGGAGATGCAATGTATGCCTACATAACACTCTTGGAAAGAAGAAAACTGAAACCTTCACTTCTAGCTCTACAGGCAAAGAATACAAGATGAAACACCTATTGACCTGCCAAACCATATATGTCGTCTACCTCATAACCTGCCCTTGTGGCAAGCAATATGTAGGTAGGACGATTCGCACTTTTTCTGTTAGGTGCAATGAACACATTGCAGGTATCAAAAAGGGCAGGACTGATCACAATGTCCCTAAACATTACCTCCTCCACCACAATAAAGACCTTAAAGGAACCAAATTCCAGGTTATCAATAAATTCGTACCGCATTGGAGGGGAGAATCAAATATTAGGGGTGTATCCAAATTGGAGACTTTTTGGATCCACCAATTGAAGAGTTACACGCCCCATGGCCTTAATATAGATTGGGACATTAATGCATTTATCAATAGATCATAAACATTGTGACAGATGGTGTCCATCTCACTTTCTGTCTTTTACTACCTTTGCTTTTTCGCTGGTTAACAGTGTTGGTCTTATTTAAACAGACTTTCTACACCTTCCCTACATATTATGTAACACATTCCGCGACCTTCCCTACAAGGATTTGTTGACAACAAAAGCGGATCATCTACTGTGACCCCATGTTAGAATGACCTCAATTGTTTGGATGAAGGTGTAATATCAAAATGGAATGGAATGGATACTCATCTGTGGTGTATTTAGACCCATAGAGATAAATTTGTCACGACTGAAAGGATGTAGATATGTTTACGTACAATGTTTATGTGCAATGTTTATATACAATGTTTATATATAATGTTTATGAGCTTTCGGCAGGCGGACTCCCTCTCTCTGGCAATCCCTCACAAAAACCAATCAGATGTCAGTATCGCTTAGTGTTA
The DNA here is from genome assembly GCA_028564925.1 of Lithobates sylvaticus. Lineage (NCBI taxonomy): Eukaryota > Metazoa > Chordata > Amphibia > Anura > Ranidae > Lithobates > Lithobates sylvaticus. The sequence continues at coordinate 286,488,351 of CM053029.1, forward strand.
ATTCTAAACTAAATATTTTTTGCCACCTCATAATACCTTTATCACCCCATACATTTGGGGTCACAGAGTTGGCTATCCTCATAATCTCTAATTATATATAAAATAAGTGTCTTCTCCTTTATACATAGAACCTTTTTTGCTCTCAGACTAAAGTAATTCCTCTATCCTCTTTTTCATGCAGGGATTATTTCTAACATGTTGACTAACATACGACGAGAACATATTAAAAGAAATAATATTTACCTATTTATTTGTTTAGTTTTTTCCCCCTTGAACCAGATCTGCACATGGATTGTTGCTAAAACAGTTCTTTGGTATGGACCGTTCGGGTTACAATGGCACAGTGTATTTTTTTGATTTTTTTCCCTTAGATACCTTTCTGTTCCCAGCAGATCGTACGGTGGCTTTTAACATACTATCCGCCCCTCCTCCAGCAAGGCGTGCCGACAGATAGCGTCTAGTTGCTATGACGCCTCTGACGGCAACGCCGGAAGCCTCTGAAAAGCCGCTTATGCGGAAGTGTAGTGACGCAAATAGCGCAAGTCCTTCCCCTTAGTGGGACGCCCACATGGAGGTAAGCGCTGGGAGGATACAAACAGCCGTAGGCGCGAACACACGGTGACGTATGTCACGTCACCACCTCCCCACTACACGTTCCCATACCAACACCCTGTGGTGAGACGCGAGCACGTCCCGCACGCTGATGCGTGACGTAGCTGCTGCAAACGGAGATTAGATAGGCCGACAGACTCAGTAATATGAAGTAGAGGCCTGGGTATAAGGAAATAGGAACCAGATTATCCTTATTGGGCTAATTTGAAACGCAAGCCGGGAATACCGGAAATGGGAAGCCGCTTCGACAGGTGATATGTTTTATGTCATTAAAACACAGTATATATATGGCGCAAATGTGGCTGGCAAGCATGTACCCCAGTTAAAGCCTATGCAGGCGAAACATGTAGGGTTAAATGCTTGCCTAAGCCACTCAAAGATTTTATTTTGCGCCTTTTTTAGAAAAAGCTTTTTTTTATCATTTTATTGTCTATTGAGATTGAAAAATCCAAAAAAAAAAAAAACTTCTTGTTTTGGAGTTACACTATGAGGAGTTGCCTCCCTTTTTTCTCTTTCTCCTTTTGAGCCATACACGCCAGAGAGTGCTACCAAAAGTTTTTTCCATCCCTCCACCTTGGGACTGAACAACCCGCTGGGGGTGAGTATCAGGGGTACCTGTTACCCAAGGAAACCCTCCAGAGGATACGATCATCTGCATCACCATCTTGATATATACGGTGGATCACCACCGAGAGGTCTGTGAGTCCACCTGATCTGGTAAGGGTACCTTCACCACTTCATGTCTATATATCTAAGGAAAGATTGTCTTTGAGAAGATTGAACCAGCTTGAAGGCATATTCTATTACGATCATTTGGGATTCTCTGGGGTCTGTATCATTACAGTGTTTTCCATCACTCTGTGGTCTCTTGATAGAACTTTACACTTATGTCATTTACCTTCTTTGGACTAACATAGCACTACTTGTGGAATTTAGTGGATTAGTACAGTACTAACAGTGGAATTTACCTCTGAGGGTTATCTTTATTTTGTGTATCTAAGCCGTATACCCCTGCATATATTACAGCTTGGTTGACCACAGATCTGAGGAGTTTTTCCCCCAGAGGACAGTGTTCCACCCAATATACCTGCCACTATTTTTAATTTTTTATCTTTATTTTCCAAATTTCTCTGCATTTTTATGTTTTGCGATTTTTTGAATCACATATTCAAGTCACAAATTACATCCCTCCTGGGAGTATACTGGGCATTCCTATAATTATTTCATTGGAGTTTATTGTTTTTTTCACCTTGACATTTATATTTGTACTTTTTGTCGCATTGATGCGATTTTTCACAAAAACGCATAGCCTAATTGTTTTATATTCGAGAATTGCACTCTTTATAAATTGAAACTATCTGATGCCTATTTGAACATGTGACTGCATGGTTTACTATATAGATGCTGAGTTCCAAGTGAACATTAGCACAGTTTTGTACAACTGTTTAGGCTGACGCTAACCACATTAGAATTATATTTTTTTGAATTCAAACACTCACCATATCTGCACCACTACAAAAGGACAGTGTAATAGTCCGTCTTTTCTTGTGTGTTTTTCTATTTTATTTTATTTAACACATTTTCTATATGTCTAAACCTTAAATCGCATGAGCATTCTTGCTGGTTTGCATGCGACACTGCATCACAACATGATTTATGGGAATACAGTTTAGATCTGTGAGATGTAATTATGCACTAGACATTCACATTGTATATGGTAGTTTGTTTTATCACGTTTTATTTTTGATTTGCACCTTATGAGATTATGACCCTTCTCACCGTTGGGCCGTCTCATTGATATAGGTTGCCAAATCCCCCTCTTTTTCTCACTCACGAAACACGAGTGATCTTTCAGTATAAGATATACCTGTCATGCATTGCTGCTCATAGGTCTTCAATCACCTGTGTCGCTTTGTGCAAAACAGGGACATTTATCTTCCTTGTATCTTCTGATTTATTGATTCATACAAGCGCTGCACGTTATAATTTTTACAATTTGCAATGGAACTGTTGGCTTGCCCCTCATCCAGTGTCCTGTCCGAAAGGACGTTCAGCGCAGCAGGGGGATCGTGACCGATAAGCGCACTCGCCTAGCTCATGACAGTGTTGACTACTTCACATTTTTAAAAATGAATGAGGCATGGATCTCAGAGGAATTCAACACATGTGACCAGTAGATTATGTATTTGCATAACTCTAGAAACAATTTATATAATCTAGCACACAGAACTTTTTTCTACCTTTGGCTCACGTGTACAAAAAAAGCACACCGTACTATATGCCCGTACCCTCCTGTTTGAAGAGGTTGAGCGGTGTCATATTTTTGGGTCCCGCAGCGAGTTGCTGGTGTCAGTGCTGGTGTCAGTGCTCTCTATCTTGGTGCTGGTGTCAGTTCTCTCTTTCTCGGTGCTGGTGTCAGGGCTCTCTATCTCGGTGCTGGTGTCAGTTCTCTCTATCTCGGTGCTGGTGTCAGTGCTCTCTATCTCGGTGCTGGTGTCAGTTCTCTCTATCTCGGTGCTAGTGTCAATGCTCTCTATCTCGGTGCTGGTGTCAGTGCTCTCTATCGCGGTGCTGGTGTCAGTGTTCTATCTCAGTGCTGATGTCAGTGAGGGAGATAGCAGCGGAGAAGCCAATCAGCAGGCAGTGCCAGCACCATGGCTGAGGAATGGATCAGCACTGGACTGGCACCTCCGGACCGCCCTGCATAGGTGGGTGTAAGGGCCGGGCAGAGGGAGGGTCAGGGGCTCAAGCACAGGTTGGCACACTGGGACACTGGCACAGGACTGCGCTGCCCTGACTGTGGCACTGATCAATCATCTCCTGCACCCCCTTCATAGCCTGGCCTGACCTTGCCTTTCTTCCATGGCCTTGAATTGACAAAATTTCAGAGATAAAAAAAGAATGCTTGTGATGGCAATCCCAGATTCACTTAATACTTCTGGTATGTCAGTGTCCATGTTGTGGGACTATGTGTGCACAGCTAGTAAGTATTTTGTGGCTAAAAATATGACCTGGAGGTTTTTAAGGTTTGCCTGCCATTAAAGTCAATGGGGCCCGCAGCGACATTTGGGCACTTTCGCGGATCGCGTTCAAGAAACGTCCCATCGGAAGTTCATCCATCACTAGTCGGGACTATACACGGGCCAGTAGCCAATAGCTTTCGTCTCTTAATTTATTCTGAGCATGCATGACACTTTGTCCGTCGGAATTGTGTACACACGATCGGAATTTAAACAATCGGATTTTGTTGTCGGAAAAGTTTAGATCCTGCTCTCAAACTTTGTGTGTCGGAAATTCCGATAGAAAAAGTCAGATGGAGCCCACATATGATCGTATTTTCCTACAAAACGATCCGATCGCACATTTTTCGTCGGAAATTCCGACCGTGTGTACAGGGCATTAGGGTGGATTTCCACTTTAAGGTAATAAAAACTTTGAGGCTTTAGAAACACTATAAGAGGATATAAGGCCTTTCTTTCAGAGGTGCTCGTGAGGGAGGTTATCAGTGGCATAGGATGCACTTTTAAAATCATTTTACATGATTGTTTATCCAATATGTGCCTTAATCGAAGATATTGTAAAAAGCAGGAGGCCTGTAATTGGTAGGTTTCCTAAATGTCCTGGTATGAGCATATAATATTTTGGTTATATATCTAATCCAGGACCCTTATGCCTTTGGCATACCAGTACCCAAACCCCTCTAATTTGTTAAATCACTCTAATCTGACATTGTCCCACAGGGGGGTTTATGCCGATAATCCATTATAGTTCATGATACGTTTCATTTCTTGCCAGACCCACTGCATTAACATTAATGTTGGACCTGAATTGGCACCAGCAAAGGCATCAGACTCCAGTTGCTCCCTAAGACCATACCTAGACCAGCACACCAGTAAGACGGCTTAAATAGGATCAGCCAGATTTACCATGTCCCACCCTTGAGCCACCAAAAAATACATTTTTGGATGAGGGACAGCAAAGCTGCCCTCCATTTTGGGCAATGATAGTATTGGCAACTTGTTTCTGGGGTTTCTAGCTTTAGTAAATCTCCCTCTTAGTGTCTGAAAAGGTTAATTGCCCCTTTGGGGGTTACCAAAAACCCTGTAAGTTACAAGTCATAAACATTATACCCTAAAGGGATTTTTACTATTACTATTCATTTTTATCAAGGGCCAATTTGCTTCTAAGCCAGTAACACTGGCAAACATCTATTGCCCAAACGAACATCAGGTCTCCTTCTTTAGGAAAATATGCAATCTACTATCCTCCTTCAGCAAGGGAATAGTCATCTTGGGAGAGGACTTTAATGTACCATTGAACCCTGACATAGACACCTCTTGGGGCACCTCTACACTGACATATTGTGCACTACGCCAGATCAAACTACAACTTCAGGGCCTTGCTCTACACAACACCTGGGCTATCAATCAGATAGAGATTACACTTTCTACTCTTTTCAATTTCAAAAATATTCAAGAATAGACTACTTCTTTCTCTCACAGCTGGATCTAACTTATCTTAACCAGGCAATGATAGAACCAATGTTTATATCGGACCATCACTCATTTTCGATCACCTTGACTTTTCCTGAATCAATCCCCAAGACTAAAACTTGGCGTTTAAACCCATCATTATTAAAAGACCCAGAAATTCTTACCTAACTAAAATCCAAACTTTGTCACGTACCTAGTGGCGAGTCTGGATTGCAGTGGGAGACCTCTCTTACGTCCCAGACTTGCGGCCCCTGGAGATGGGGACAGGGGGCGCAGAAGACAGAGGAGGCACGAGTGTCTGGAAGGAACAGCAGCTGTAGGTGGGCCCCAGGACTTGACCCCTGGAGATGGGGACAGGGGGCGAAGACAGAGAACAGAAGACAGCAGGTGACAGGAACCAGCAGACGGCAGGTGACAGGAACCAGCAGACAGCAGGTGACAGGAACCAGCAGACAGTAGGTGACAGGAACCAGCAGACAACAGGTGACAGGAACCAGCAGACAACAGGTGACAGGAACCAGCAGACAACAGGAACTGGCAGGAATGCAGCAGACTACAGGAACCAGGAGGCAACAGGAACTGGCAGGTATGCAGCGGACCACAGGAACCAGCAGGCAACAGGAACTGGCAGGTATGCAGCGGCCTACAGGAACCAGCAGACAACAGGAACTGGCAGGTATGCAGCGGACTACAGGAACCAGCAGACAACAGGAACTGGCAGGTATGCAGCGGACTACAGGAACCAGCAGGCAACAGGAACTGGCAGGTATGCAGCGGACTACAGGAACCAGCAGGCAACAGGAACTGGCAGGTATGCAGCGGACTACAGGAACCAGCAGACAACAGGAACTGGCAGGTATGCAGCGGACTACAGGAACCAGCAGACAACAGGAACTGGCAGGTATGCAGCGGACTACAGGAACCAGCAGACAACAGGAACTGGCAGGTATGCAGCGGACTACAGGAACCAGCAGACAACAGGAACTGGCAGGTATGCAGCAGACTACAGGACAGGTGCACAGGTAGGTCAGACAAGCCGGGTTTGGTAACAGAGGACACACTGCGGATAAGCCAGGGATAAGCCAGAGAATGGTCGTGGGTAAGCCGGGATCGGGGCAGGCAGGAAGCAGAGCAGGTAAGTAGACAAGCCGGGTCACAGGTGCAGATACAGAGAAGTACAGGACTAACACACGGAACGCTGTAGATCAGGCAGCAAGGATTGCATGGAGATGGCTGGTTTAAATAGCCCGCCTGGCGCCAGTAACCGTGCGCGCGCCCGTCCGAGACCGCGCGCGCGCACCCGCTCGATTCCGCGCATGCGCAGTAGCCCGCGCACCCGTTCGAGCCCGCACACGCAATCGCAGCGGTGGAGAACCACTAGGCCCAGCAGAGCTTTCCTTACATTGCCCCCCCCCAAGGGGCAGCCTCCGGATGCCCAACTGGGAACACTTCTCTGGGTGAGCTTTCTTGAAGGCTTGGATCAAATGCTTGGCATGCAAGTTGGTTTCAGGTTCCCAGGAATTCTCTTCAGAACCGTACCCCTTCCACTTGATGAGGTATTGTATCTGGTTATTTCTCTTTCGGCAGTCCACAATTGTCTCCACCTCGAATTCCTCTTCCCCATTGACCATTATCGGGGCTGGGGGATCCGTGGATCGCCCAGGGAAAGAATTGGGGACTGCTGGCTTCAGGAGTGAAACATGGAAGACCGGGTGTACCCGAAGTGACTCTGGCAATTCCAGCTCGTATGCTACCTCGTTGATTTTCCGCTTCACAGCGAAGGGGCCCAAGAATTTGGGGCCTAACTTCCTAGAAGGACAAGCAAGTCGGAGATTCACTGTGGACAGCCATACTTTGTCTCCAGGCTCCAGGACCAATTGCCCCCGTCTGCCCCTGTCAAAGACCTCTTTATTAAGATTCTGTGCCCGAGTCATAGTTTCCTGCAACAATTTATTGTTGGTTGAAAAGAAATCCACGGTCTCAAACACAGCAGGAACGGCACATTCTGGTACAGAATTTGGCAGGAATGATGGGTGGTAACCATAGTTGGCAAAGAACGGAGTCTGTTTGGTAGTGGAGTGGGTGGAGTTGTTGTAGGCGAATTCCGCCAATGGCAACAGAGAGAGCCAGTCCTGTTGAGAAAAGGATGAAAAGCAACGCAGATACTGCTCAAGAGTCTGGTTTGTTCTTTCTGTCTGCCCGTTTGTCTGTGGGTGGTAAGCAGAGGATAAAGATAGTTCGATGCCAAGGGAGTTGCAGAGGGCCTTCCAGAACCGAGACGTGAATTGGACGCCCCTGTCCGAGATGATATTTGCTGGAATCCCGTGAAGTCTGACAATGCCTGCAATGAAGGCCTGGGCCGTCTCTGGTGCCGAAGGAGTCCCCTTCATGGGGATAAAGTGGGCCATTTTGGACAGCCGGTCCACTACCACAAAGATGGCCGTATGGCCTTCGGAGGGGGGAAGTTCCACAATGAAGTCCATGGTTATTAGCTTCCACGGCCTTTCCGGAGCAGGTAGGGGTTTGAGTAGCCCCCAAGATTTGGTCCTGCAGCTCTTGTTGCGGGTGCACACTGTACATGATTCCACATACCTTTGGCAGTCTTTTGCCAGTTGGGGCCACCAGAAAGTGCGCTGGACCAGGTCCGTGGTCTTGGCTATGCCGAAATGTCCGGCCAGTACATGGTCATGACATAGCCCAAGTATAGTGACCCGGAGACTTTCTGGAACGAAGATCTTACCACCGGACCAGAATAGGCCATCTTTGGCGGAGACTCCTGGCCTAGCAGGCGGCGGGTCCTCCCTGGACGCCTGCTTGATCCGGCTTAACAGGTCTTCATGGAGAAGTAGGAAGTTCTCAGCGGTTAGGATGGTGTCAGGTGGATTAGGCTCCTTAGGATCGATGAACATCCGTGATAAGGCATCAGGTTTGGTATTTTTGGAGCCCGGTCTGTAGGTAACATGAAAGGCGAACCGGGAGAAGAACAGTGCCCACCTGGCTTGTCGTGGCTTTAGTCTCTTGGCGGCCTTCAGATACTCCAGGTTCTTGTGGTCTGTATATAAGAGAATTGGGTGGGCCGCCCCTTCCAACAAGTACCGCCATTCCTCCAGTGCCGCCTTGATTGCCAACAGTTCTCGGTCGCCCACGTCGTAGTTCCGCTCAGGAGGTGTCAACTTACGGGAAAAGAACCCAACGGGGAACAGGAGGGCCTTGGGGCCTTGCCTCTGTGATAGTATCGCCCCGACTGCGATTTCCGATGCGTCCACCTCCAAGACAAATGGGAGAGCCGGGTCGGGGTGCTTTAGGATGGAGGCGGAAGTAAAGAGTTTCTTAAGGGCGACAAAGGCGGCCTGGGCCTCGGTTGTCCATTGGAACCGAATCCCTTGTCGGGTTAATTGTGTGATGGGGGAGATGATGGCCGAGAAACCTTTAATAAATTTCCGATAGAAGTTAGAGAAACCCACAAACCGCTGTACCCCTTTTTTATCCACCGGTGCAGGCCAGTCTAAAATAGCGGAGATTTTCTGGGGGTCCATCTTAATGCCTTCGATGGAGATGATGAGCCCCAGGAACTGTATGCTCTGTTGTTCAAACTCGCACTTCTCGGGTTTAGCATACAGACCATGTTGCCGCAGTCGCCCCAACACGCATCTGACGTGTTGTTGGTGACTGTCCAGGGAAGAAGAAAAGATTAAGATGTCATCTAGGTAGATGATCACAAACAGGTCTAAGTAGTCTCGAAAAATGTCATTAATGAAATGTTGGAACGTGGCAGGGGCGTTACAGAGTCCGAAGGGCATCACAAGGTATTCAAAGTGCCCGAATCGTGTACGGAAGGCAGTCTTCCATTCATCGCCCTTTCGGATGCGTACCAGATTATACGCCCCGCGGAGGTCCAACTTGGTGAAGATGACCGCTGCCCCCAGCCTCTGGAACAACTCGGGGACTAACGGCAAGGGGTAACGATTTTTGATGGTCACCTTATTCAATTCTCTGTAATCGACACATGGCCGGAGGGAATGATCCTTTTTCTCAACGAAGAAGATGCCGGCTCCGGCAGGTGACGTAGAGGAACGGATAAAGCCCTTTCGCAAGTTGTCATCAATGTAGTCTTTAAGGGCGGAGAGCTCCAGCTCGGATAGGGGGAAGATCCTCCCAAAGGGAACTTCAGCTCCAGGGAGAAGCTCGATGGGACAATCGTAGACCCGATGAGGAGGAAGGGTCTCTGCCCCTTTTTTGCTGAAGACATCCAAAAAAGAGTGATAGGCCTTGGGAACCAGCTGATGGGTCTCGTTGTCCAAACACATTAAGGTAGTTGAGTGAGCGTCAGTCCGTGGAAGGCAATGTTGGGAGCAGTAAGGAGAGGAGAAGGTAATCTCCTTGGTGGACCAGTCAATGCAGGGGTTATGGGCGCGGAGCCAAGGCATGCCCAAAATGACCGGGAACAGTGGGGAAGAAATAATGTCCAGACTCAGTAACTCCTGATGGAGATGGTTTATGCATGCCGGAAGAGGTTGCGTTTCTAGGGTGACAGGCCCGGATCTAATGGCTGAACCATCGGCCAGGTGTATCTGTAGTCCTTGGGCCTTGTTCCGTAAGGGGATGCCATGGGCAGTAGCAAAGTCTGAGTCCATGAAGCAACTGCAGGCTCCAGAGTCAATAATGGCGGGGACCATAATGTTCTTTCCGGGCAGCTGTAACAAAATAGAGAGAGCAAGGTGAGAAGAGGCGTCGGTAACGGCCATTATCTGGTCAACTGAAGGAGGGCGCCACTTACGGGTCTTGGCTGGACAGGTTCGCACATAGTGCCCTGGCTCCCCGCAGTATAGACACAAATTGTCCCGACGGCGTCTCAGCCGTTCTTCAGGAGTGAGAGCAGGGCGAAGCACACCCAACTGCATGGGCTCAGTTCCTTCGGTGGAGGCAGAGGGTCGACCCGGCGGTGGACCTCTAGGAAAGTAGGGTACCTTTGGCAGCATCCAGGAGGGACGAGGTGGAACAGAGGCCCTCTCAGACCGTCGTTCGCGCAGGCGCCTGTCGATCTGTATGGCCTGGTTGATGAGCTCCTCAAGAGTTGGAGGAACCCCAACCCTAGCAAGTTCATCCTTGAGGGGATCTGACAACCCCAACCGAAACTGGTAGCGGAGGGCCGCATCATTCCAGCTGGTATCAGCACTCCATCTCCTGAATTCAGCAACATAGTCCTCGGCGGGCCTACGCCCTTGGAGTAGAGCATGGAGGGCAGTCTCAGCCGTGGCACAGAGTTGCGGGTCCTCATACATTCGGGCCATTTCATCAAAGAAGGTATTTAGATGAGCAAGTTCCGCGGCCTCCTGTTTAAGCAGACGGTGGGCCCAGAGCTGGGGGTCGTTCTGGAGCAGGGAAATCACAAAGCCCACTTTGGTGGACTCCAAAGAAAATGTTCGGGGCTGTAGTGCAAAAAACAGTTCACATGCACTGCGAAAAGTCCTGAACTTGCTACGCTCACCGGAGAACCTCTCAGGTGTGGGTACTCGAGGTTCCGGGGGAAGCATCACGACAGTCGGTGGAGTAGGCTGGCTAGTGGTGAGGCCTGGGGATCCCTGAGTAAGGACATGTTTTTCAAGTCGGGTATAACCTTCCTGTAGGTTAGTGACCGCTTGTGCAAGGCCTGCTAGGTGTAGGCAGAGTTCTTCCATAGGAGAGGCTCCCTGCTCAGACTCGGTCATGGCTGCCTGATACTGTCACGTACCTAGTGGCGAGTCTGGATTGCAGTGGGAGACCTCTCTTACGTCCCGGACTTGCGGCCCCTGGAGATGGGGACAGGGGGCGCAGAAGTCAGAGGAGGCACGAGTGTCTGGAAGGAACAGCAGCTGTAGGTGGGCCCCAGGACTAGACCAGCGAAGACAGGAACCAGCAGACAGCAGGTGACAGGAACCAGCAGACGGCAGGTGACAGGAACCAGCAGACAGCAGGTGACAGGAACCAGCAGACAGCAGGTAGCAGGAACCAGCAGACAACAGGAACCAGCAGGCAACAGGAACTGGCAGGTGACAGGAACCAGCAGGCAACAGGAACTGGCAGGTATGCAGCGGACCACAGGAACCAGCAGGCAACAGGTGACAGGAACCAGCAGACAACAGGAACTGGCAGGTATGCAGCGGACCACAGGAACCAGCAGACAACAGGAACTGGCAGGTATGCAGCGGACCACAGGAACCAGCAGGCAACAGGAACTGGCAGGTATGCAGCGGACCACAGGAACCAGCAGGCAACAGGAACTGGCAGGTATGCAGCGGACTACAGGAACCAGCAGACAACAGGAACTGGCAGGTATGCAGCGGACTACAGGAACCAGCAGACAACAGGAACAGGCAGGGATGCAGCGGACTACCGGAACCAGCAGACAACAGGAACTGGCAGGTATGCAGCGGACTACAGGAACCAGCAGACAACAGGAACTGGCAGGTATGCAGCGGACTCCAGGAACCAGCAGACAACCGGAACTGGCAGGTATGCAGCAGACTACAGGACCCGTGCACAGGTAGGTCAGACAAGCCGGGTTTGGTAACAGAGGACACCCTGCGGATAAGCCAGGGATAAGCCAGAGAATGGTCGTGGGTAAGCCGGGATAGGGGCAGGCAGGAAGCAGTGCAGGTAAGTAGACAAGCCGGGTCACAGGTGCAGATACAGAGAAGTACAGGACTAACACACGGAACGCTGTAGATCAGGCAGCCAGGATTGAATGGAGATGGCTGGTTTAAATAGCCCCAGGCAATCTTATGCCAACAAACCAAAGAGATGGAAAGCTCCCTCTCCAAGATGGCAGCGCGCGCGCGCACCCGCTCGATTCCGCGCATGCGCAGTAGCCCGCGCACCCGTTCGAGCCCGCACAGGCAATCGCAGCGGTGGAGAACCCCTAGGCCCAGCAGAGCTTTCCTTACAAAGATACTAGCCAATAGGCTTTTGGCCCTCTTGCCTAACCTCATATCTTTAGATTGGGTGGGCTTTATACCAGATGGAAAGGCCAGGGACAACACTATTCGAGCTTTGAACCTCCGCCACTGGCTGACTCCATCTAAGACCCTGTTTTTTTTCCTGAAAAGATGCTGAAAAGGTGTTTGACAGGGTAGTTCTGAAAGCAATCCAACTCCAGTCGCACATGGTGGCCCATATTTTAGCACTGTATTCCACTCCTTTCGCAAGTGTATGAGTTAATGGCCACCTGTCAAACGCCTTCACCATCAGCAATGGGATCCAACATGGATGCCCTTTATATCCCCCTGAGCTTCGTTCTTACCCTGGAACCTTTTCTTAACAAAGTAAGATTGAACCCCGACATTAAGAGACTCTAGGTAGAAGATAGGGAGTTCAAGTTTGCTGCATTTGCAGACGCCATCCTTCTTTCCCTGAGGTTGCCATATACTAGTTTACCAAATTCATTGAAAGACATAGATCACTTTGGTACCCTGTCAAACCTCGAAATCAACTATACGAAATCACACGCATTGAATGCCTCCCTCACAACAGGAGGTAGAGTGTTGCCAGAGTTCCTTTCCATTGCTTTGGAAAAAGAACACAATAATGTATCTAGGAATCTAGATTACCACTAACTACCAGACCTATACAGACATAATTTTCAAGTGGCATTGAATAAGGCCCAACTGGACCTAAAGAACTGGACAGGCTTAAATGTCTCATGGTTTGGCTGATCTTCTTTGCTTAAAATGATCATCCCTCCGTGCTTCCTGTACTTAATGTAGACCATTCCGATTCACCTACCTGCATCCTTCTTTGTGATGTACAAACAGGCCTGCTCAATATTCATCTAGAGAAATCCCCACCACGTATCAAATATGCCTGACTAACATGTACAAAGACTAAGGGGGGATTGGCTTACCTGATCTTTATAAATATTATTAAGCCTGTCACCTCAAAAAAATTGTAGATTGGAATATTCATGAAACCAGGAAACTCTGGGTATATCTAGATAGTTCATTCACGCAATTCCCAATTCATACTCTCCCCTGGATACTCCCTCAACATTGGCCAAGGCGAATCCTGGCACATTCACTCATTCAACCTCGTTCAAAATCGAAGGCTTTTTCCTCTGCCAGAGGGGCCTTAACCACGTTAAAAGGAAATCATGATTTCCCTTCAGGCAACACAAGCTTGTTGCTGGGCCTCAAGCAGCCTTACAAAGATATGCTGGCAGATCACTTTTTTTTTTAAAGACAGCCCTCGCTCATATGAGAACTTAACTGCTATCTCTCTCACTAATTCTTTCCCTTTCTAGACGTACAGACAGATACAACACTTTTTCTCTACACAGGCTTCACTATCGATGTGGACAAGACAACTCACACCATTTGAATCCTTATGCACATGGAAATCTCCTTAATATCCTCCATATATGCTTTGCTCTTGGAAGTTTCTCACACTATCCTGGACTCTGCACATATAACATGGGAATAGGATCTTAAGGCTTCCTTCTCTGACGAGGAGTGGGAATCTCTTCAGGAATCCACACACAAGGGTTCCCTGAATGTAGCCATCTAGGAAAACTGCTACAAAGTTGAAACCCAATGATATAGAACTCCATCTTGCCTCCACAATTTCTCCCCACCTAATACATGCTGGAGGTGTGGGAAAGCAGAAGGGACTATGATCCACATTTGGTGAATCTCTCCAACCTTTTTAGAAAGAAGTACACAACATCAATGCACGTCACCACATTTACCCTTGATTACACTCCAGCGCAATACCTATTACACCATACGACTCTATTTAAAAAAGAATACTACAAATCTTTGGCTATGCACATGGTGAATGCGGCAAGACTCTGTGTTTTGGTACATTGGTGATCTATACGCATTCCAACTATCAGAGAATGGTTTACTAGACTTTCTAAAATAGAGGGAGGAACTTATCTATATTTCTCAAGAGTGGATACAAAAATGTGCAAGTACGTGGGCATGTTGGACCCACTTTAAAACCACAGAATGTTTCAAATCCTATGATTCTTAGATAAAGGATTGTCACACAAGCTGTACATGGATGATGAGACATTTCAAATTGAGCCGACAGACTGGGAAAAGGGGGGTAGATATAACCCATCCTGCTATCATTCTCACCTTACCCTTCTCCCTTCCTGCCCCTTTTCCCTTTCTTCCTCCCCCCTCCATTTTTTTTACCCCTTCTCTTATTTTACTTCTATTCTCTGATTTCTTATGCCACGTACACACGACCGTTTTTTCCGTCAGAATGAACTCTGACGGTCTTTCCGACGGAGTTCCGCTGAAACGGACTTGCCTACACACGATCACAACAAAGTCCATTCATTTAGAATGCGATGACGTACGACGGGACTAGAAAAAGGAAGTTCAATAGCCAGTAGCCAATAGCTACCCTTGCATCATTTTTGGTCCGTCGGAATAGCATACAGATGAATGGTTTTCCTGATAGGAATTGATTCCGTTGGAAAGATTTAAAACATGTTCTATTTCTAGGTCCACAATATACAAGTGAGCGCTGCGCGTCGATTGCCTGTGCGCATGCGCGGCGGATTGGCACTCCGGCGCATGCGCACTCGCGGCTCAGCGCTCCGACGCACGCACATGCGCACTGGCGCACGCCTGAGCGTCTCTGGGCGTCATAGCATCACGTGACCACTCACACCGCCAATTTAAGGAAGTGCGTGAGATCAGTCCAGCGCTGGCTTGTCTTCAGCTTCCTGCCAAAGCTCTGTTCCTGCTTCCTGTATCCTGATTGCCTGATTACCTGATTTGACCCGGATTTGCCTTTTGACCTTGCTGCCTTCTCTTGCCCTTGACCTTTGGACTGTATACTGGACTTACCGCTTGCTTGCCTCTGGCCCCTTGAACCTCTGCCTGTGACCCGGATTTGTTTGTTGTCTCCTGCCCTGAATCTCTGCCTGTGACCCGGACCTGCCTGTCTTCAGTCCTGTACCTGCACCTGTGTTCTGGAACTTCCCAGTGCCTTCCTGACCCCAGCACCCGACTCCCTCTTCAGTCCTCATCCTCTGGTTGGGTAGCCTGTGCCTCTTTGTGCCATTCACCCCCTGTCTCACCTCCAGGGGGCGGACTGCGCTCAGTTGCAAGGGTGAACCACTCTCGGCATTTCGGCCTCGGTAAGTACCTGACAGTACAAGCCAGCCATGTCTGAGGCCGACAGAGTGCGTTCACCCCTTGAGGCTTTGTGCCAACAAGTCTCAGCATTAACTGAAGCCGTGCAAAAACTGCAAGAGGGGTACACCCAAGTGGACAGTCGCCTGCAGCAGCTTTCCGGGTTAACGGCACCCACCTTAGCAGCTCCTGCCGCCACCAGTGGAATATCCGCTCCCCCTGGATCTGCAAACCCCACTGTGATCATGGCATCGCCCGAACCCAGGGTCCCTACCCCTGAACGTTTCACGGGTGACCGTAAAAAGTTCCGGGCCTTTAAGAATGCCTGCTCGCTCTACCTTGCGCTCCAACCCAGGACTTTTGCTTCTGAAGTGGTAAAGGTGGGCTTCATTATCTCGCTCCTAGCTGAGGAGCCACAGGCATGGGCCCATAGCCTGATGGAGCAGAGAAGCCCAGCACTCAATGCTGTGGAGACCTTTTTTGAGAGTATGGCACAATTGTATGATGACCCGCAACGTGGGGCTACAGCTGAAGCCACGCTACATAACTTACTTCAGGGACGTAGACCAGTAGAGGATTACACCGTTGAATTCCGGAAGTGGTCAGCTGACACCGGGTGGAACGAACCGGCTCTTAAATACCAGTATCGCCAGGGGTTATCTGAAACCTTGAAAGATGAGTTGGCAAGATCCGAAACTCCTGACACGCTGGAGGATTTGATCCAAGCCGCCACCAAGTTGGACCGCCGCATGCGTGAAAGGCGTTCTGAGCGTCTTCAGTCTCCCCGCACCTATTGGAATCCTCCTAAACCAACCTTGTCTTCACCCACCACCTCAACTCCAGCAGTAGATACCCAGGAGACAGAACCCATGCAGCTTGGTCTGGTTCGTGCTCCTCTCACGCCAGAAGAATGGCTCCGCAGACGACGGGCCAATCTATGCCTGTACTGTGGGGCTTTGGGCCATTTTCTCAGCACCTGTCCCGTAAGACCGAGTAAGTCCTACCAACAATGTATAATGAACTTTCAATCTTCTGGGTTCTCCCAGACTTATGTCGCCCTCTTTGTCTCCTTACAGCTACCGGGAAAGGAAACCCGACTATCAGCCATAATTGATTCCGGAGCCTGCAGCTGCTTCCTTGACGCGGCATTAGCTACCAAGATGCACTTACCCCTAGTTCCGAAGAAACAAAATCTACAGGTACATTTGGCTGATGGCTCTCTTCCTCGTTCAGGATTCATCACCCACGAGACCCAACCCATCCGTGTCACTACTGATTCTGGTCACCAGGAGCTTATCCAATTTGACATCATCCCGTCTCCAATGTTCCCCATCATCTTGGGGCTTCCATGGTTACAGATCCACGAACCGCAGATCAACTGGGGTAAGAGGGAGGTCTCCTTCCTGTCACCCCACTGCACCCAGCATTGCTTCACCCAGGCTGTGGCTACCTGCTCTACTATTTCATCAATACCAGATAATCTTCTTCATGTACCACCAGTTTACTTGGAATTCCAAGACGTATTTGATAAACAACAGGCAGATCGCTTACCGCCTCATCGGACGTATGATTGTCCCATCAATCTCCTTCCGGGTTCAGCGATCCCTTTTGGCCGCATTTTTCCCTTGTCCGAAGTGGAACTCAAGGTCCTCAAGGCCTACATTGACGAGAACCTGGAGAAGGGGTTCATTCGCCCCTCCTCGTCACCCGCCGGAGCTGGCATCTTTTTTGTGGGAAAGAGAGACGGCTCCCTCAGACCTTGCATCGATTACAGAGAACTAAATAAAATCACAATTAAGAACCGGTATCCCCTGCCTTTGATCCCAGAGCTTTTTCAGCGTTTCAGGTCTGCCAGAATCTTCTCTAATTTGGATCTTCGTGGGGCCTACAACCTCATCCGAATCAGGGCAGGAGATGAATGGAAAACAGCCTTCAGATCCAGATTCGGGCATTATGAATACTTGGTAATGCCCTTCGGTCTTTGTAACGCCCCAGCAACCTTCCAGCACCTGGTAAATGACATTTTCCGTAAACACCTTGACGACTTCCTTGTTGTTTATCTGGACGACATCCTTATCTTTTCAGACTCCCTCGAACTCCACCGGGTACACGTGAGACAAGTACTCACCATCCTCCGCAGCCACAGATTGTACCTCAAGGCAGAGAAGTGCGAATTCGAGAAATCCACGGTGCAATTCTTGGGGTTCATCATTTCTACGGGTGGGGTCTCCATGGACCCACAAAAGGTCAAGGCCGTACTGGAGTGGCCAGCCCCAGTGAACAAAAAAGGGGTACAGCGATTCATTGGGTTCGCAAACTTCTATCGCAGGTTCATTGTTGGCTTTTCCTCCATAGTGGCACCCATCACCAAGTTGACCCACCAAGGTACCCAATTCCATTGGTCCCCGGAAGCACAAGAAGCTTTTGACACTTTGAAAAAATTGTTTTTGTCCACTCCCATCCTGATGCATGCAGATCCAGCCCTTCCATTTGTGCTGGAGGTGGATGCATCGGAGACGGCTACTGGAGCTATATTGTCTCAGAGACTGGGGCCCAAGGCCCTGTTACACCCTGTGGCTTTTGCGTCACGTAACTTAAGCCCTCCAGAGAAGAACTACGACGTGGGAGACAGAGAGTTACTGGCCATTAAGTTTGCCCTGGAAGAGTGGAGGTATCTCCTGGAGGGGGCTTCCCATCCTGTCATGATTTGGACAGACCACAGAAACCTGGAGTATCTAAGGACAGCCAAACGCCTAAGGCCCAGACAAGCCCGATGGGCTCTCTTCTTTTCAAGATTTAATTTCCATATCTCTTACAGACCCGGTTCAAAAAATGGAAAGGCGGACGCTCTCTCTAGAATGTTTCACGAGACACCCCAGGAATCTGAACCCAACACTATCCTTTCGCCACAGAACTTCTTGTCTCTTCTTCTGCAACCTGACCTAGTCTCCGCCATCAAGGCGGCATCCGGGCACCCCACCGACCATGGGATTCCCTCAATGGAGGAACTTGATGGGCTACTCTGGGAACGTGGGAAGGTCTTTGTCCCCACAGAAACAAGACCTTTAACGCTCAAGACTCTACATGATCACAAGCTTGCGGGACATTTTGGGGTTCGCAAGACGTCTGACTTAATCTCTCGCTCTTTTTGGTGGCCTGGGTGGAGACAAGACTGCAGGAATTATGTCACCTCTTGTATCATTTGTCAACGCAACAAAGGAACTAATTCTAAAGCCTGGGGCCTGCTGAAGCCCTTGTCCATCCCGAAGCGCCCATGGGCGGATATATCAATGGACTTCATTGTAGAGTTACCCGCCTCAGAGGGGTACACCACCATTCTGGTCGTGGTCGACCGTTTGTCAAAGATGGCACACTTCCTCCCAATGATTGGGACTCCTTCCACTTCTGCTACAGCTGACATATTCTTCAAAGAGATTGTACGACTCCACGGGGTACCTGCAAGTGTCACATCTGATAGAGGGTCTCAGTTCACCTCCAAGTTTTGGCAAGAATTATGTAAAACCCTTGAAATCAAGATATGTCTCTCTTCGGCCTATCACCCTCAGAGCAATGGCCAGACGGAGAGGACAAATCAATCTCTAGAACAATATCTCCGCTGTTTCTGTTCAGATTCCCAGGATGAATGGTCCAGCCTCCTACCCTATGCGGAGTTCGCCTACAACAATGCGGTCCACACCGCCACCAACCAAACTCCCTTCTGGGCCAACTTTGGGTTCCATCCCTCCTTCCTGCCAGGATCCCTTCCTGAAACTCCTGTCCCTGCGGTCCAAGACCGAGTTAATTTTCTCCAGCAAAACTTCCGGAGAATTCAGGAGATCATGCAAAAGACTCAGGAGGGGTATGAAAGACACTTCAACCGGGGGAGGAAGGAGAATCCGGACTTCAAGATAGGGGACGAGGTGTGGTTATCCTCAATCAATCTCAAATTAGCCATACCCACACGTAAGTTAGGACCAAAGTTTATTGGTCCTTTCAGGATCAAACGAAAAATTTATCCTGTAGCTTTTGAGCTTTCCTTACCAGATTCGTACAGGATACACCCGGTGTTCCACGCTTCCCTCCTGAAGCCTGTCACTCCTAGTCCTTTTCCAGGAAAATCAGAACCACCACCTCCTCCAGTACTAGTGGATGGCGAAACAGAATTTGTGGTGGAAAAGATTTTAAATTGCAGGAAGAGGGGGAGGCAACTCCAATATCTGGTCAAATGGGAGGGTTACCCGTCAGAAGAGAACTCTTGGGAACCCTCAGGAAATCTACATGCTCCACGCTTGATCCGAGCTTTCCAGACGGAACATCCTGAACTGATGGCTAGCTTGGGCGTCCGGAGGCCACCCCTCGGAGGAGGGCACTGTCAGGACAATATACAAGTAAGCGCTGCGCGTCGATTGCCTGTGCGCATGCGCGGCGGAACGGCACTCCGGCGCATGCACACTCGCGGCTCAGCGCTCTGACGCACGCACATGCGCACTGGCGCACGCCTGAGCGTCTCTGGGCGTCATAGCATCACGTGACCACTCACACCGCCCATTTAAGGAAGTGCCTGAGATCAGTCCAGCGCTGGCTTGTCTTCAGCTTCCTGCCAAAGCTCTGTTCCTGCTTCCTGTGTCCTGATTGCTTGATTACCTGATTTGACCCGGATTTGCCTTTTGACCTTGCTGCCTTCTCTTGCCCTTGACCTTTGGACTGTATACTGGACTTACCGCTTGCTTGCCTCTGGCCCCTTGAACCTCTGCCTGTGACCCGGATTTGTTTGTTGTCTCCTGCCCTGAATCTCTGCCTGTGACCCGGACCTGCCTGTCTTCAGTCCTGTACCTGCACCTGTGTTCTGGAACTTCCCAGTGCCTTCCTGACCCCAGCACCTGGCTCCCTCTTCAGTCCTCATCCTCTGGTTGGGTAGCCTGTGCCTCTTTGTGCCATTCACCCCCTGTCTCACCTCCAGGGGGCGGACTGCGCTCAGTTGCAAGGGTGAACCACTCTCGGCATTTCGGCCTCGGTAAGTACTTCACTATGGAGTGCAGTCAAACCTCCATTACCTTCTTGGATTTGAAAATTAACATTGACTCAGATGGTACACTTTATTCCTCATTATATAGAAAACCCTCATCAGGCAACACAATCATGCAGGCTTCCAGTGCACACCCTCAACCATTATTGAAAAGTATACCATACAGTCAATATCTACGTATTAGGCGGAACTGCAGTAACGACGATGACTTTTACATGTCTTCTCAAGAGCTCTATATGAGATTAAAACAAAGAGGCTACAGCCATAATCTGCTGAAAAAATCATTCAACAGAGTTAAAAAGTTAAAAAGAAATTAGCTAATTTTTCGTCAAAAAAAAACTGACCAAACACAACCAGTCCGTTTAATTACTCAGTTTTCTAATCAATCCAAGCAGGTATTGGAAGTTTTAAATACATTTTGGCCACTTCTGTCTGCAGATCCTATCATTTCAAACTATGTGAAATCATACCCAGATATCACTTACAGACGTTCACCATCTTTAAGCGACCGACTTACTTCTAGTCATTTTTCAAGTAAAGAAAAATTAGCCTCAGATGATGTTGGAACATTTGCCTGTGGCAATTGTGACATGTGTACTACTCTATCAAACTCTAACAACACCGTTCTGCATACAGGCAAGATACATAAAGTGAGACACAGAGTTACGTGCCACACAGTGGGGGTGGTCTATTTGACCACCTGCCGCTGCGGTAGCTTCTATGTTGGAAAAGCCAAGAGACCATTCTCGGTTCGAATAAGAGATCACATCAAACCACTTTTGAAAAAGAAAATCACCACAGCCATTAACCATCATGTAGGCCTTTTTTATAACTTTGATATTCATGCCATTCAATTCTCTGCCTTGGAACATGTCTTTATTGGTATCCGAGGTGGGGACATTGATAATTTATTGCTTCAACTAGAGACCAGATGGATACACAATTTAGATGCCACCCGGCTACCAGGATTGAACGAATATATAAGTTTTAAGTCGTTCCTATAAACATAATTTCTTACTAGAATATTAGGTAACCTTCTGGTCTCTATGGTCTCCTCCTCCCTATAACATCTTATCTTCACAATAAATGATCAGAGTGACTCCTAAATTTGCCTCCGCTTGCTCCATTTATAATATGTTTAATACCTGTAAAATATACTAAGCCCTTTTTTCTCCCTCATTAAATATAACTCAATACAATTACTCCTCCAAGAGAATGTTTTTTTTCAACCCAAAAAAAATTTGCTATGCTAAATTCATACAAAACATGGCTGTCTTATTCTATTTATTTTTAATCATTATGAATACAGTAATGCATTGGGGATCTGATGTACAAATCTAATGTTGTGGTTCCTAAATTATGACAATTTTTCTTTTTCTTTTAGAGCAACTTTTCGTGACTTGATTTGTGGACAGTATTTAACGGAACCGGTGCCCCTCGGGCCATCCGATTACATTGCCTGGCCCCTGTGACACTGGTTGTGGCTCTGGATCTCCTGGGTCCGTGTATCATTGTCCGGTCCCGGGATGCCTTTGGCCAACTGTTTTGTTCCTGGCTTGCCGGCCAGCTCTTTCCATGAGGCATCTTCCCTAACAAGAACTATATCTGGTGATGCGCCCCAGCTATGGGTGGAGTTCACCGGATCTGGAGCACTCCCATTGTGTAAGTACGGACACCCAAGGGCGGCGCCACCTACCAGACGCCAGCCCTTAACCTCTCTCCGTTTTCCACACTTACGCGTGTACCAACGTGACGTCGTCACGCGGTACGGCATCCCGGAGCTTTGCACTGTGGGCACTGTAGGCCCACACTGAGCCGAGATCTTCGCGCATGCGCAGAGACTTCTATGTCCGCTGAATGGGCGGCGCTGTTACACGCCCCCCACTCAGATGAGACGCTACTTAAGCCGGCAGCCGGCACTCATTTGAGTACCGGACACCGGAGGCGCCTGACACACAGCTACCCCAGCTCTAAAGTAAGCCTTTTATCCTTTATTTCTCAACCAACCAATCTCCAAATTAGATACTCTTAACCATCTTTTTGGCTAACCGAACAGTCTTTACTGATTCTATACATATTTACTTTTTTCTTAGGAGCCTTTTGTCTATTGGCACTACTATGGTTGCATTACTGACTCTTTGGCCTTACTGACCAACCTTTAACTACCTGTTCCATATATTTTGAACCTTCTAACTGGCAACAGTGTTTGTTATCCCTTCACCATCAAACCAGGTAACAATAAAATTCCTATAAATCATCAAAGCCAATACAATGGCAGCTATTTTCTATATGGAAACAAGCATTCAATCTGTAATTAATGATACCCTTAATTTTTGGTTTTCATATATCTTTTTATAATTTAATTTGGATATCAAGCTAAACAAAGTCTTATATGCACATTCTCTTAGCCACATTATCATTATTTACTCAAACAAATTAACTTTTTAGGCACCTCCTACCATCCAGTTTACCTTTGTCTGTGTCTACTATCAATTATCTTTTAACCACTTCAGCCCCGGACCAATTGTCAGCTTAAGGACCAGAGGTCTTTTTTCAATTTCGCACTGCACTACTTTAACTGGTAATTGTGCGGTCATGCAATTTTGTAACGAAACGAAATTTGCGTCCTTTTCTTCCCACAAATAGAGCTTTCTTTTGATGGTATTTGATTGCCTCTGTGATTTTTATTTTTTGCGATATAAACGGAAAAAGAGCGAAAATTTTGAAAAAAAAAGAGATTTTCTACTTTTTGTTATAAGAAAAATCTAATAAACTCAATTTTAGTCAAACATTTGGGCCAAAATGTATTCAGCCACATGTCTTTAGTAAAAAAAAATGCCAATAAGCGTATATTGATTGGTTTGCGCAAAAGTTATAGCGTCTACAAACTAGAGTACATTTTCTGGAATTTACACCGCTTTTAATTTATGACTGCCTATTTCATTTCTTGAGGTGCTAAAATGGCAGAGAAGTACAAAACCCCCCCAAATGACCCCATTTTGGAAAGTAGACACCCCAAGCTATTTGCTGAGAGGCATGTTGAGCCCATTGAATATTTTTTTTTTTAGTCCCAAGTGATTGAATAAAGACAAAAATAAAAAATAATTTTTTTTTTCTTCAAAAAGTTGTCACTAAATGATATATTGCTCACACATGCCATAGTTATATGTGGAATTGCACCCCAAAATACATTTTGCTGCTTCTCCTGAGTATGGGGATACCACATGTGTGGGACTTTTTGGGAGCCTAGCCGCGTACGGGGCCCCGAAACCCAAGCACCGCCTTCAGGATTTCTAAGGGTGCAAATTTTTGATTTCACTCCTCACTACCTATCACAGTTTCGAAGGCCATAAAATGCCAAAATAGCACAAAACCCCCCCAAATGACCCCATTTTGGAAAGTAGACACCCCAAGCTATTTGTTGAGAGGCATGGTGAGTATTTTACAGCTCTCATTTGTTTTTGAAAATGAAGAAAGTAAAGAAAAAAAAATTTTTTTTTTCTTTTTTCAATTTTCAAAACTTTGTGACAAAAAGCGACATCTGCAAAATACTCACAATACCTCTCAGCAAATAGCTTGGGGTGTCTACTTTCCAAAATGGGGTCATTTTGGGGGGTTTTATGCCATCTGGGCATTCCATGGCCTCCGAAACTGTGATTGGCAGTGAGAAGTGAAATAAAAAAATTACTCCCTTAGAAAGCCTGAAGGCGGTGCTTGGTTTTTGGGGTTCCGTACGCAGCTAGGCTCCCAAAAAGTCCCACACATGTGGTATCCCCGTACTCAGGAGAAGCAACAGAATGTATTTTGGGGTGTATTTCCACATATGCCCATGACATGTTTGAGCAATATATCATTTAGTGACAACTTTTTGTAAAAAAAATATATATATTTTTTTTTTTTTCATTATTCAATCTGTTGGGACAAAAAAAAAAAAATATTTAATGGGCTCAACATTGCTCTCAGCAAATAGCTTGGGGTGTCTACTTTCCAAAATGGGGTCATTTGGGGGGGGGTTTGAACTGTCCTGGCATTTTATGCACAACATTTAGAAGCCTATGTCACACGTCACCCACTCTTCTAACCACTTGAAGACAAAGCCCTTTCTGACACTTTTTGTTTACATGAAAACATATTTTTTTTTTGCAAGAAAATTACGTTGAACCCCCCAAACACTATATATATTGTTAAAGCAAAGGCCCTACAGATTAAAATGGTGGGTGTTGCATTTTTTTTTTCCACACAGTATTTGCGCAGCGATTTTTCAAACGCATTTTTTGTGGAAAAAATACACTTTTTTTTATTTTAATGCACTAAAACACACTATATTGCTCAAATTTTTGATGAAATAAAAAATATGATCTTAGGCCGAGTACATGGATACCAAACACGACATGCTTTAAAATTGCGCACAAACACGCAGTGGCGACAAACTACATACATTTTTAAAAGCCTTTAAAAGCCTTTACATGATACCACATTAGATTCACGGAGGAGGTCTACTGCTAAAATTACTGCCCTCGATCTGACCTTCGCGGTGATACCTCACATGCATGCTGCAATTGCTGTTTACATATGACGCCAGACCAACGCTTGTGTACGCCTTTGCGCAAGAGAAGGGGGGGCAGGGGTGCTTTTTTTTTTTTTTTTTTAGTTTTTTTTTTATTTATTTAGCTTTTTTATTCTATTTTTAAACTGTTCCTTCCATTTTTTTTCTTTGTTATGATTTTTATTGTTATCTCAGGGAATGTAAATATCCCCTATGATAGCAATAGGCAGTGACAGGTACTCTTTTTTGAAAAAATTGGGGTCTATTAGACCCTAGATCTTTCCTCTGCCCTCAAAGCATCTGACCACACCAAGATTGGTGTGATAAAATGCTTTCCCAATTTCCCAATGGCGCGGTTTATATCCGGGAGGGGGGACATTCCCTCCCACTGCTTGTAAAAGCAGTCTAGAGGCTAATTACCCGCTAGAATTGCTTTTACATGAAAGCCGATCACTGGCTGAAAAGAATGATACCAAGATGATACCTAAACCTGCAGGCATCATTCTGGTATAACCATTCAAAGTCCAGCAACATACTGGACATATATTGTAATCTTTTTTTTTTTCATGCAGCCTCTTGGCTGAACGAAAAAAAGAGATTGATTGGTGGGTATGCCCACCATTAGAATACCTCCCTTCATCCACCCACTTCTAATGATGGGCATACATGCACCATTTATATATGCCGATGCATGGGGGCATCCTCCCGCAAAAGTTATGCCGTGTACACACGGTCGGAATTTCGACCGTATGTACGTGGCATTAGGAGCCAATCGCTCCTCCGCCCCCCCTGCTGCCCCCATGCTTCGGCACATATGCTCTTTTTTTTAACTGTGGTGGTGAAATCACCTCCTACAGCGTTGGAGTCGCGGCTTTATGTATCGTGGGAGCAAACGCTGTTGCTGTCAAGATAAATAAATCCGCGCTGCAACTGAATGGCGCACCTGAAAACAAAAAAATGCTTAACACTAAAACACAGTAAACAAAATTACATACCTGAAAAGCAAGCATGATAAAACATGATAAAACATAATAAAACATTGCAGAATAGAATGGAGTAAAAAAAGAGCAACAATAGAGAGAGAGAGAGAACAATAAAACGACAACTATTTTTGTTTTTTTTATTTTTTTGAGATTCACAGGTAAAAAAGCTCCTGACTGTTAGCGACTGAATCAAAACGCTACCACAAAAAAAATGTTAGCGATCGCAGGGATCAGGCCTGACTCTGCGAATGCTGCAGTTATGTGTGCTTAGTGTTTTGTAAGTGACAGTGATCGATCGATACTGCACTTGGGTGGGCTGGGCTGGGCTGGGCGGAGGGGGAAAACGCAGGTGCTAGCAGGTATCTGGGCTGATCCCGCTAACAATGCGTTTTTTTGGAACCCTAAACTGCTGGGACGCTAGTATAGATCTGATCAGATCAGATATTGATCTGTTCAGATACTATACCACTAAGGGAGGTGTATGCTTTGCGCGTGGGTGTTTGCGGTACTGGCACTAACCTGGGGCGACGCAGACCTTATTTGACCCTAAAACCTAATTGATATCACCCGCCGGGCGATCAGGGGGTTAAACCGTTATTGGGTAATAAATGGCGGGTGCCCTGACAGTATAAAAAACAAGCTAACTAACCAGCGTCACCCGTAACAGTAATACAAAAAAAAACTGGTTACCTAGCGACACTAATGCAGCGATCAGAAAAACGATCGCTTAGTGACACTGGCAAAAGGGGGTGAAAGGGTTAACTAGGGGCAATCAGGGGGTTAAACCTTTATTAGGTAATATATGGGGGTACCTGACGCTATATAAAAACCTGACGGGGAACCTAAATAACGAAATAACTAACTGGCTAACCAGCGTCACCAGTGACATTTTATACGGTGATCACTGGTGAAAGGGTTAACTCTAGGGGCAATCAGGGGGTTAAAACCTTTATTTAGGTTGTAATATGGGGGTACCTGACCTATAAACCTATTTATGAACCTATATAAACATGGCGGTTAACCTAAAAAAAAAACTGGTTACCTAGCGACACTAATGCAGCGATCAGAAAAACGATCGCTTAGTGACACTGGCAAAAGGGGGTGAAAGGGTTAACTAGGGGCAATCAGGGGGTTAAACCTTTATTAGGTAATATATGGGGGTACCTGACGCTATATAAAAACCTGACGGGGAACCTAAATAACGAAATAACTAACTGGCTAACCAGCGTCACCAGTGACAGTTATACGGTGATTACTGGTGAAAGGGTTAACTCTAGGGGCAATCAGGGGGTTAAAACCTTTATTTAGGTTGTAATATGGGGGTACCTGACCTATAAAACTATTTATGAACCTATATAAAACATGGCGGTTAAAATAAAAAAAAAAATGGTTACCTAGCGACACAATGCAGCGATCAGAAAAAACGATCGCTTAGTGACACTGGCAAAAGGGGGTGAAGGGGTTAACTAGGGGCAATCAGGGGGTTAAACCTTTATTAGGGGGGGGTAGGGGGCTACCTAGGACCTAAAACTAACTGCCCTGACAGTTATTACAGTCACACTGACACTAAATGCAGTGATCAGTAAAAAATGATCACTGCAATTAGTGACACTGTGACTGGGGGGGGAGGGGGGTGATCTGGGGGGTGATCTGGGGGTGACAGGGGGGTGGATTGTGTGCCTATGTGTACTGGTGTCAGTGTACTGTTTGTGCACTAACCTTTACATCTTCTCTGCTCGGCGTTCCGGTCACATAGACCGGCGCACCGAGCGTGACATCACTTCCGCCTTCCTGTCTATACAATAGACAGGAAGGGGAAGCTTTTCATTCGCCAGGAGCGATCGCGAGGGGGTGGCCAGAAACCACTGGCCGTCCCCTCGTCCCGGATCGCTCCTGAAGCGATGCCGACCGTCCCCGCCGGCGGAGGGGGGTCCGATCGGACCCCCCAACCGCCTGAAGAATGGCACGTACAGGTACGTGGTTCTGCCTGTACGTGCCATTCTGCCGACGTATATCTACATGGGGCGGTCGGCAAGTGGTTAATCAAATGTAAGTACTGAGACACAGTTCCAATCACAATGCTGCACCTATGAATTGTGGGACCTCATTGTATATGATTAATAGTATATATCGTAATTGACAATAATTTAAATTGATCTATATTGCTAGGTCTAGTGCGTCTCCTGCTTCCCTTGGCTAGTTCTCCTCTGGTGACTCCGCCCAAGTTGCGCATGTTCCCCAGTGAATACCCTCCTGGTATTCATTAGGTAAGTGTCCCTGGGTGTTGGGCTGGCTTGGCGATACGGAAGCTAACAGATTCTGTTTGCTGTCTATATTATTCAGTTACAAATTTTATTTGCTCTAATAATTAATTGTCTTTTCCAAAATACTTACATGTATTTATCGTTTTATATCTAGACACACTATCTGACTAGCAGGCCTACCCTGAAGAAGCCATTATAATGGCGAAACATGTCGGCAAACTAATGGCCTGCATCACCAGTTAAGTCCTATGCTGATTTGGACTTATGGTTGAATTGAATTAACTTGCTGAGCGTGTTTAGACATTGATATGTATATCTTTACCGCATGTTCTTTATACTATTATTGACTGTATGACGAAACTGGGGGCTTAGAGCACTATCTTTATATTTCAAATATATAGAAATTGAAACCTGTTAAAAAATCTTTTAATATTTTCTAATAAAAACCTTTTTTGTAAAATGCACTGAATTGTTGACAAACACTTATTTGGCACTGCTATAATCCCACAGTTCTACTCCTCCTACACACCCATATTGTAATATTGGGATGAGGTGCCGTATAATGTTTTGGACCCTCTCAACCATCATTTGCACTTTTATATTTTTTTATCTTCAATAAAAAAGTTTATGGGAAAAAAAAAACCTTCTTGGTTTTTCCTCTTTAAATTGTGGCCTACTGAAACTGCTTACGTAGTGTTAATTAAGTCTATACAATATTTGCAATATTTGTAATAAGCGCAAATGACCGCTATATCTGGTGGTCCACAGCTAACAGTAAGAGGCAGTGTGTGTGCACCCGTTGGTGAAGGATAGGGATGAGCCGAACACCCCCGGGTTCGGTTCGAACCAGAACCTTCGAACGGACCGAAAGTTTGCGCGAATTTTCGAACCCTATACGTTATAATGGACGCGAACGTTCGAAATCAAAAGTGCTAATTACAACGGCCAATATGCATGTTAATGTCATAAAACAGGTTTGGGGACCCGGGTCCTGCCCCAGGGGACATATATCAATGCAAAAAGAACTTTTAAAAACTAACGTTTTTTCGGGAGCAGTCATTTTAATGATGCATAAAGTGAAAAAAAAAAGTGAAATTTTCCTTTAAATATGGTACCTGGGGGTGTCTAAAGTATGCCTGTGAAGTGGCATGTGTTTCCCGTGTTTAGAACTGTCCTTGCACAAAATGACATTTGTAAAGGAAAAAAAAGAAGCCATTTAAAACCACTTGCGGCTTTAGTTTTGATCTTAAGTAGAATCTGAACAGGTACATTATGAAGTGTAGCTCCATCCCAAAAAAATCTATTTTTAAGCTTTTTGGAGAACATAGGGAGGGGTTATCACCCCTGTAACATTTGCTGTCTTTGCACATCTGTTCAGAACATGTCACCTCACTTTCCGTCCCAATGACAAATGTTTTTGGAAAAGTGGGGTTTTAATTGACACAAGGATTGGTGATAAAGTATCAGTAGAGAGGAGATACCTTTTTCCCAAATTAAATCTAACAGGATAGAATTTCCCTTCCTAGGGGTAGATTTCCTCTCACTTCCTGTTTTCTCTTTCCATTTGCAAGTAGGAGTCGTTTGTAAGTTGGATGTTTGAAAGTAGGGGCCTGGCGTATATACTCTGCAGAAATTTGCCCTATTAGATGTTGGTGTAGCCACAAGACTGGTGGGCACAGGAATGGGCCCTGCTGTGAGTTAATAGATCAAGATTTGTAATTGCATGCACCTGTTGAACAGGGCAGAAAAATTGGGGGTGGTGGTGGTGGTGGTGGACGGTTTTGCCACAAGACTGTAAGCTCTCACAGTTACTCTTGGTGGGCGCAGGAATGGGCCCTGCTGTGAGTTATTAGATCAAGATTTGTAATTGCAAGCACCTGATGAACAGGGCAGAAAAATTGGGCCTTTGGCGGTGGTGGTGGACGGTGTTGCCACAAGACTGTAGGCCCTCATAGTTACTCTTGGTGGGCGCAGGAATGGGCCCTGCTGTGAGTTATTAGATCAAGATTTGTAATTGCAAGCACCTGATGAACAGGGCAGAAAAATTGGGCCTTTGGCGGTGGTGGTGGACGGTGTTGCCACAAGACTGCAGGCCCTCATAGTTACTCTTGGTGGGCGCAGGAATGGGCCCTGCTGTGAACTATTAGATC
Source organism: Lithobates sylvaticus (assembly GCA_028564925.1). Classification (NCBI taxonomy): domain Eukaryota; kingdom Metazoa; phylum Chordata; class Amphibia; order Anura; family Ranidae; genus Lithobates; species Lithobates sylvaticus. The sequence continues at coordinate 286,518,549 of CM053029.1, forward strand.
AAGATTTGTAATTACCCGCCCCTGTTAAACAGGGGCTGAAAAATTGTGCCTTAGGCACTGGTGCTGGTGCCACAACACTGCAACCCCTCACAGAGACTGTACTTGGAGCACAGCAGTCACACGTGTTGCGAAGCATTTTTTAAAAAAATTGTAAGTACACGCCCCTGTTAAACAGGGGCTGAAAAATTGTGCCTTAGGCACTGGTGCTGGTGCCACAACACTGCAACCCGGCCCTCACAGATACTGTACTTGGAGCACAGCAGTCACACGTGTTGCGAAGCATTTTTTTAAAAAATTGTAAGTACACGCCCCTGTTAAACAGGGGCTGAAAAAATTGTGCCTTAGGCACTGGTGCTGGTGCCACAACACTGCAACCCGGCCCTCACAGAGACTGTACTTGGAGCACAGCAGTCACACGTGTTGCGAAGCATTTTTTAAAAAAATTGTAAGTACCCGCCCCTGTTAAACAGGGGCTGAAAAATTGTGCCTTAGGCACTGGTGCTGGTGCCACAACACTGCAACACGGCCCTCACAGAGACTGTACTTGGAGCACAGCAGTCACACGTGTTGCGAAGCATTTTTTTAAAAAATTGTAAGTACCCGCCCCTGTTAAACAGGGGCTGAAAAATTGTGCCTTAGGCACTGGTGCTGGTGCCACAACACTGCAACACGGCCCTCACAGAGACTGTACTTGGAGCACAGCAGTCACACGTGTTGCGAAGCATTTTTTTTAAAAATTGTAAGTACACGCCCCTGTTAAACAGGGGCTGAAAAATTGTGCCTTAGGCACTGGTGCTGGTGCCACAACACTGCAACACGGCCCTCACAGAGACTGTACTTGGAGCACAGCAGTCACACGTGTTGCGAAGCATTTTTTTTAAAAAATTGTAAGTACACGCCCCTGTTAAACAGGGGCTGAAAAATTGTGCCTTAGGCACTGGTGTGGTGGCATGGATCATTGAGGAGGAGGAAGAGGATAGTCAGTGAACATAAGAGGACAGTCACTCAGCATCAGCATAGGCAGTCTTGAAGGGATGTGACATTAAAAATTATTCGGTTATATCCGCCTCAGGTGCCTGGTAGCTGGTGGTGATCCAAGACTGATTCATTTTGATGAATGTCAGTCGATCAACCGAGGCGGTGGACAGGCGCACCCTATGATCAGTCACAAATCCTCCAGCAGCACTGAATGTGCATTCGGAAAGAACGTTGGAGGCAGGACAGGCCAGTAGCTCAATTGCATACTGTGCAAGCTCTGGCCAGTGATCCATCCTCAGGACCCAGTAAGCCAGAGGATTTTCGGTGGGAAAGGTGTCCAAGTCTGACCTTGCCCCAAGGTATTCCTGCACCATGTATATCAGACGCTGGCGATGGTTGCTGGAACCGATCATACCTTGGGGCTGCGGACTAAAAAATTGTCTGAACGCATCGGTCAGACGTCCACCTTCCCCACCGCTCCTTCTGCCACTGACCGAAGCCTCAGCAACTCGTCGCCCAGGACCAGGAGTTTGTAGCCTCCCAGTTTCTGGGAACGCGTTGCACAGACCTTTCTGCAAGGCCTCCCTGAGATGTCTCATCCTCTGCTCCCTCTGCGACGGCAAGATAAGGTCCGCAACCTTACCCTTGTACCGCGGATCAAGGAGAGTGGCCAGCCAGTAATGGTCCCTCTCCTTGATCCGAAGAACACGAGGATCCTTCCGCAGGCTTTGCAGGATCAGGGAGGCCATGCAGCGTAGGTTAGCTGAGGCATTCGGTCCGGAGTCTTCTGGGTCACTGAGGATGACATGATCGCCAGCCACCTCCTCCCAGCCACGTACAAGTCCACTGGCTTGTTGGGACTGTACATCATCCCTAAAAGACTGCTGCTGCTGATGCTGAGTGCCAGGCTCCACCTCCATGCTCACACAATCCTCCTCCTCCTCCTCCTCCTCCTCCTCCTCATCCTCTTCCTGTGTGATGGGTGGGACAGAAGGAACACTGTCCGGATAAAGGGGGCCTTGAGAGGCAAGGAAGTCCTCCTCTTCCTGCCTCTGTTCTGCCTCAAGTGCCCTGTCCATTATCCCACGCAGCGTATGCTCCAACAGGTGGACAAGAGGGACAGTGTCACTGATGCATGCACTGTCACTGCTCACCATCCTCGTGGCCTCCTCAAATGGTGAGAGGACAGTGCATGCATCCCTGATCATGCTCCACTGACGTGGGGAAAAAAAACCAAGCTCCCCTGACCCTGTCCTGGTGCCGTAGTCGCAAAGGTACTCATTGATGGCCCTCTGCTGCGTGTGCAGTCGCTGCAGCATGGCCAACGTTGAGTTCCACCTGGTGGGCATGTCAGATATTAGGCGGTTCTTGGGCAGGTTCAGCTCCTTTTGCAGCTCAGTCAGCCGAGCACTGGCATTATAAGATCGGCGGAAATGCACACAGACTTTCCTGGCCTGCCTCAGGACATCCTGTAAGCCTGGGAACCTGCCCAAGAACCGCTGCACCACCAGGTTGAGGACGTGAGCCATGCAGGGCACATGGGTGAGCTGCCCCTGTCGCAGGGCGGAGAGGAGGTTGGTGCCATTGTCAGAAACGACCATTCCTGGCTTAAGCTGACGTGGCGTCAACCACCTCTCGGCCTGCCCCTGCAGAGCTGCCAGAACCTCTGGCCCAGTGTGGCTCCTGTCCCCCAAACACACCAGCGCAAGCACGGCATGGCATCTTTTTGCCTGCGTACTTGCGTAGCCCCTTGTACGCCTACGGAGCACCGCTGGTTCCAAGGACAGAGCACTGGAGGAAGAAGAAGAGGAGGGGGTGGAGGAGAGAGGTGTGTCACAACCAGTAGCAGTAGTCGCGTTTTGGAGGCGTGGTGGCGGAACAACCTCCAACACTACTGCACCTTGTCCTGCATCCCTCCCAGCTGCCAATAGAGTGACCCAATGGGCCGTGAAAGAAAGGTACCGTCCCTGTCCATGCCTGCTGGACCATGAGTCAGCGGTAATATGCACCTTACCGCTGACCGCCCTGTCCAGCGAGGCATGGACATTGCCCTCCACATGCCGGTAGAGAGACGGAATCGCCTTCCGCGAGAAAAAGTGGCGTTTGGGAACCTGCCACTGAGGAACCGCACATTGAACAAACTCACGGAAGGGGGCCGAGTCTACCAACTGAAAAGGCAGCAGTTGAAGTGCTAGCAATTTAGCAAGGCTAGCATTCAACCGCTGGGCATGTGGATGGCTGGGAGTGTACTTCTTTCTACGGTCCAGCAGCTGGGGCAGGGAAATTTGCCTGCTGCATTCGGACGTCGGTGTACTGCAAGTACTTGGTTGTGACACACCGAATTCTACACCTTCAGTCCTCTCAGAGCAGCTTTCAGAGAGGACTGAAGGTGTAGTGGGGATGGAGATCCCAGCTGAGGAGGAGCAAGGAGAGGTCCGCTTAGTTCTTTGGTGTGGGTCTTTTATGTGTGCCTGCCAACGAGCTGCATGGCAGGTCGCCATATGTCTGGTCATGCTTGTCGTGCCCAAGCGGCTGATGTTTTGGCCACGCGAGATACGCTTGAGACAAATATTGCAAATAGCAGTGGTGCGATCTGCTGCACTCGTCTCAAAAAAGGCCCACACCAAAGAACTTTTCTGATAACGTGCAGAGGCAGCGCCCTGCACAGGCGGAGCTCTGCGGTGTTGTACAGTTGCTGTGCTGGCCTCTACCTGGCCTCCAGGGGGCATCCTGCCTCGTTGGACATGTGACGCCGCATCCTCCTCCTCCTCGTCCTCCTCCTCATCCTCTCTCCCTTGAGGCACCCACGTGGAGTCAGTGACCTCATCATCCCCTCCCTCTTCACCACTAGAGCAAACCTGGCAGTAAGCTGCAGCTGGTGGAACTGTACTGCCAGATTCCTCAAGCTGGGTATCGTCATCCGAGCCTTCGAATCGTTGGGCATCCTCCTGGAGCATGTACCCAACACTGTGCTCAAAGAGTTCGGGGGGACTCCTCAGGAGGACATGGTGGGGTCTAGGGAAGGGGTGGCTGATGATGCTCTGTCAGTACCCTGAGCCTGGGTGAGAGAGGATGAGGAGGATGAGGAGGGCTTGGTCATCCATTCTACCAAGCCTTCAGCATGATGCGGCTCCACATGTCCAGCTGCCGAAAACAAAGACGCGCGTGTCCCATGGCCACGTGCTGATGACGATGCACGACCACGTCCACGTCCACGGCCACATCCACTAGAAACAGAGCCTGCCTGCCCTGTGTTCTTGGCTCTGCACGCTCTGCCTCCCCTTGGCGGTCTTCCAGCCATTGTAGTCGGTAGTCCTGTGGGTGCTGCTGAGAAGAAAATATAGGAGCTCTGTGTGATGCCACTAACACACTAGAAGTCCTATGGGTGCTTCTGCAAAGAAAATAGAGGAGCTCTGTGTGATGCCACTAACACACTAGAAGTCCTGTGGGTGCTTATGCAAAGAAAATAGAGGAGCTCTGTGTGATGCCACTAACACACTAGAAGTCCTGTGGGTGCTGCTGAGAAGAATATATAGGAGCTCTGTGTGATGCCACTAACACACTAGAAGTCCTATGGGTGCTTCTGCAAAGAAAATAGAGGAGCTCTGTGTGATGGGACTAACACACTTCAAGTCCTATAGGTGCTTCTGGGAAGAAAATATAGCTCTGTGTGTGTGATGGGACTAACACACTTCAAGTCCTATAGGTGCTTCTGGGAAGAAAATATAGCTCTGTGTGTGTGATGGGACTAACACACTTCAAGTCCTATAGGTGCTTCTGGGAAGAAAATATAGCTCTGTGTGTGTAATGGGACTAACACACTTCAAGTCCTATAGGTGCTTCTGGGAACAAAATATAGCTCTGTGTGTGTGATGGGACTAACACACTTCAAGTCATATAGGTGCTTCTGGGAACAAAATATAGCTCTGTGTGTGTGATGGGACTAACACACTTCAAGTCCTATAGGTGCTTCTGGGAACAAAATATAGCTCTGTGTGTGTGATGGGACTAACACACTTCAAGTCCTATAGGTGCTTCTGGGAACAAAATATAGCTCTGTGTGTGTGATGGGACTAACACACTTCAAGTCCTATAGGTGCTTCTGGGAACAAAATATAGCTCTGTGTGTGTGATGGGACTAACACACTTCAAGTCCTATAGGTGCTTCTGGGAACAAAATATAGCTCTGTGTGTGTGATGGGACTAACACACTTCAAGTCCTATAGGTGCTTCTGGGAACAAAATATAGCTCTGTGTGTGTAATGCGACTAACACACTTCAAGTCCTATAGGTGCTTCTGGGAAGAAAATATAGCTCTGTGTGTGTAATGGGACTAACACACTTCAAGTCCTATAGGTGCTTCTGGGAACAAAATATAGCTCTGTGTGTGTAATGGGACTAACACACTTCAAGTCCTATAGGTGCTTCTGGGAAGAAAATATAGCTCTGTGTGTGTAATGGGACTAACACACTTCAAGTCCTATAGGTGCTTCTGGGAACAAAATATAGCTCTGTGTGTGTAATGGGACTAACACACTTCAAGTCCTATAGGTGCTTCTGGGAAGAAAATATAGCTCTGTGTGTGTAATGGGACTAACACACTTCAAGTCCTATAGGTGCTTCTGGGAACAAAATATAGCTCTGTGTGTGTAATGGGACTAACACACTTCAAGTCCTATAGGTGCTTCTGGGAAGAAAATATAGCTCTGTGTGTGTAATGGGACTAACACACTTCAAGTCCTATAGGTGCTTCTGGGAACAAAATATAGCTCTGTGTGTGTAATGGGACTAACACACTTCAAGTCCTATAGGTGCTTCTGGGAACAAAATATAGCTCTGTGTGTGTGATGGGACTAACACACTTCAAGTCCTATAGGTGCTTCTGGGAACAAAATATAGCTCTGTGTGTGTGATGGGACTAACACACTTCAAGTCCTATAGGTGCTTCTGGGAACAAAATATAGCTCTGTGTGTGTGATGGGACTAACACACTTCAAGTTCTATAGGTGCTTCTGGGAAGAAAATATAGCTCTGTGTGTGTAATGGGACTAACACACTTCAAGTCCTATAGGTGCTTCTGGGAAGAAAATATAGCTCTGTGTGTGTAATGGGACTAACACACTTCAAGTCCTATAGGTGCTTCTGGGAAGAAAATATAGCTCTGTGTGTGTAATGGGACTAACACACTTCAAGTCCTATAGGTGCCTCTGGGAACAAAATATAGCTCTGTGTGTGTGATGGGACTAACACACTTCAAGTCCTATAGGTGCTTCTGGGAAGAAAATATAGCTCTGTGTGTGTGATGGGACTAACACACTTCAAGTCCTATAGGTGCTTCTGGGAACAAAATATAGCTCTGTGTGTGTGATGGGACTAACACACTTCAAGTCCTATAGGTGCTTCTGGGAACAAAATATAGCTCTGTGTGTGTGATGGGACTAACACACTTCAAGTCCTATAGGTGCTTCTGGGAAGAAAATATAGCTCTGTGTGTGTAATGGGACTAACACACTTCAAGTCCTATAGGTGCTTCTGGGAAGAAAATATAGCTCTGTGTGTGTAATGGGACTAACACACTTCAAGTCCTATAGGTGCTTCTGGGAAGAAAATATAGCTCTGTGTGTGTAATGGGACTAACACACTTCAAGTCCTATAGGTGCCTCTGGGAACAAAATATAGCTCTGTGTGTGTGATGGGACTAACACACTTCAAGTCCTATAGGTGCTTCTGGGAAGAAAATATAGCTCTGTGTGTGTGATGGGACTAACACACTTCAAGTCCTATAGGTGCTTCTGGGAAGAAAATATAGCTCTGTGTGTGTAATGGGACTAACACACTTCAAGTCCTATAGGTGCCTCTGGGAACAAAATATAGGAGCTCTGCCTGCCTGCCACGAACACACTACAAGTCCTATAGGTGCTTCTGGTAACAAAATATAGGAGCTCTGCCTGCCTGCCACGAACACACTACAAGTCCTATAGGTGCTTCTGGTAACAAAATATAGGAGCTCTGCCTGCCTGCCACGAACACACTACAAGTCCTATAGGTGCTTCTGGTAACAAAATATAGGAGCTCTGCCTGCCTGCCACGAACACACTACAAGTCCTATAGGTGCTTCTGGTAACAAAATATAGGAGCTCTGCCTGCCTGCCACGAACACACTACAAGTCCTATAGGTGCTTCTGGTAACAAAATATAGTAGCTCTGCCTGCCTGCCACGAGCACACTACAAGCCCCTCTTTCTCAATCAATCTTTGTAACTGAATCTATCTAACTCAATCTCTGTAAGTGAATCTCTCTAACTATCTAAATGCAGCAGAGTGTCACAGAATCAGCCTGCTCAATCTGCGCCGGAACAGCATGTGACCGGCGCAGACGGCGTGGCGGCGTTTTATAGGGGGGGGCGTGTACTACAGCCCCTGAGCTGTAATTGGCTACAGGCGTCCTGCCTGTAGCCAATTATGGCTCTTCGAGTTTCCGGGGCTGTGATTGGCCAAGCATGCGGGGTCACAGTGCATGCTTGGCCAATCATCAGCCAGCAATGCACTGCGTCGGCCGCGCCGGCCACAATGCATTGCGGGGCCGCTCGCATCACACGAACGTGATGCGAGCGGCCAAAATAGTTCTGGGCTCGCCGAGCGAGCGAACGCCCGGTGCTCGATGCGAACGTGGGTTCGCATCGAGCACCGGGCCCATCCCTAGTGAAGGATTCCTCTCAAGATCTTTTATCACCTTTTGGATTTCACATTATCTGGACTTCTCTTTATATGAACTCTCTTTCAACCACTTTTGGATAAAATTTTTGTTCTGTACCCTTTGTGTTTTGTTATTTTGCTACCAGTGTATTGTGTCAGCTGTGTGTGGTTTTCATTGTTTGTAAGCACAGCTTTATTGTTATTTTTGTATACAATATCTCTGCTGTTGTCTCTGAAAAAAATATACTCTCAGTTTTGTTTTATAATTGCACCCACCTCACCTCTCCCTTTTAAACTAGAGCCTAAAAAGTTGTTTACAAATTGTGCATTGATTGTAAAGAGAGAGTGATGGCGGCTATAGTTACAGTATGAAGTGTCCTTTGTTGAAAGGAAGGGAATGAAGGTACTATGAATGAGCTTGAATTGGGACTCTCACCAGGATAAATCATTCACTAGTCTCTGGATTATATTATATGGCTCCAGTATTTTATTCACCAGATCAGCAGCTGGAAAGTCATTGCTCCAAGTCTGCATTGATGTGTTAGGCAGAAACTTTGAAAAAGGAAATGAGTAGCTAGTATATGTTAGATATGGAATATGCCTTTTCATGAAGGAGACGATCTAGCAGAGATAGCTGCAATCTTTGGTTCCTGTGTGGGCAGCACTTGTAGATGTAATCAGAAAACTGCAAGACATGTAGAAAGTGGTGGCTAGTCTAATGGTGACCAAGGAGTGGAATAACTTTAGGGTGCCAGTGTCCATATCATATTCATACTCTATATTGCAGGAACATTGAATTCCAATGAATGGGAAAACTTCTGGAAATGTAGGAGTACATTCATGGCTTTTTTTGAATGTCCCTCCAAGCGATCACAGTATCTTGGAGTAAAAAGTTGTTGTCAGGCAAACCATGCTCAAGTTCATGTTTAACCACATGCTGACCGCGCTATTGACAAAAGACGTCTACAGCGCGGTCGGGTTTCCCTGAGTGGACGTCCTACCGACGTCCTCGGGAAGTCTCGCTCCCAGCGCGCTCTGTAGAGCGCGTGCACGGAGCTGTCAGTGCTGGCCGGGTTCACCGGACCCTTCGCAACAAGGATTGCGGTGAAGGGCCAATGACAGCTGCCCTTCACCACGTGATCGCCCCCTCCAATGAGGGAGCGATCATAATATCAACAAAGCAGGGTCATGTAAAGGTCCCAGCTCTCTTCTCTCCTCACACGATACAGCGTGAGAGGAGAGAAGAGAGAGACAAGTGAGTTCATAATAGTACAGTGCCCAGCAGTGCCACACAAGTGCACATCTGTGCCATACAGTGCCACCAGTGCCCCTACACTAACCACCAGTGCCACTACAGTACCCATCTGTGCCACCAGTGCCACTACACTAACCATCAGTGCCACTAAAGTACCCATCTGTGCCACCAGTGCCACTACAGTACCCATCTGTGCCACTAAAGTGTCCATCAGTGCCACTAAAGTGCTCATCTGTGCCATCAGTGCCACTATAGTGATCAGTGCCAGATCAGTGTCACTATAGTGCTCATCAGTGCCACCTCTGCCACTTCAGTGCCCATCTTTGCCGCCAGTGCCACGTCAGTGCCCCGAAAGTGCCACGTGCCACTACAGTGTTCATCAGTGCCACCAGTGCCACATCGGTGCCAGTGCCCATCAGTGCCACCTGTGCCACTACAGTGCCCATCAGTGCCACATCAGTGCTCAACCCGTGCCACGTCAGTGCTCAACCCGTGCCACGTCAGTGCTCCATCCGTGCCACGTCAGTGCTCCATCCGTGCCACGTCAGTGCTCCATCTGTGCCACTACAGTGCCCAGTGCCACATTAGTGCCAATACAGTGCCATCAGTACCACATCAGCGTCACAGTGCTCATCTGCACCACTAGAGCACTCAACAGTGCCACAACAGCGCTCATCTGTGCCACTACAGTACCCAATAGTGCACATCAGTGCCAATAAGTGACTGCTCATCAGTGCCACTATATCAGTGGATCCTCATCAGCGCCCACCAGTACTACCTTATCAGTGCACATCAGTGCCAGATAATCAGTGCATCCTCAGTGTGGTGCATTAGTGTACATCAGTGCACCCTCATCAGCACCCAGCAGTGCACCCTCATCAGCACCCAGCAGTGCACCCTCATCAGCACCCAGCAGTGCACCCTCATTAGACCAGCCTCATCAGCACCCATAACTTTTCAAGTGTCCCTACCACAGCTAGTTTGTCACCACAGCCCACAGTCACCAGTATGGCGAGAAAAATGTTTTCCGCTGAGGAGGCCTACCAACAGCTAAGCTTGACCGACGAGAGCAGCGGGGAGCTCTCCGCGGCTGCATCTGATTCTGGTTCAGAATATGAACCTGTTGTCAGCAGTGGGACTGGTATAGAATCAGAGGAAGAGCAAAGTCCGCCTGTGAAACGAAGGCGTTCTGGCCTGGAGCAGCAGGCTACCACAAGTAGTGCTGTGGCATCAACCAGCAGCTCAGTGCCATCCACCAGAAATACAGTGGCATCAACTAGAAGCTCAGTGCCATCCACCAGAAGAAATGAAGTACCCCTGCAGCAAAGGCCAAGACCTAGCAGGGTGTCAACTCTGCCCCAAAGCGTTAGGACCCATGCCGGACTTCCCTATGCCCTTGAAAACCCTCTGTGGCTTCCCGCTAATTCAGCAGCAGCAAACATCCCCCCTTTCACCGCCCAGCCAGGTGTTCAGGTGAACACAGAGAATTTTGCCCCTATTGATTTATTTTATTTAATTTTTACCCAAGACCTATTATCCTCCATCGTGGCCCAGTGCAACCTCTATGCACAACAATTCATAACAAGCAACCCTGGTTCAAGTTATGCCCGTCCCTATGTGTGGAAATCATTGACAGTGGAGGAATTTAAATTATTTTTAGGCCTAACATTTAACATGGGTCTCACAAAAAAAAATGAACTATACTCCTATTGGTCCACCAACCCGATCCACCACATGCCACTCTTTTCATCCATCATGCCAAGGACAAGATACCTCATGATAATGCGCTTCCTCCATTACAATGACAACACCCAGTGCCCTCCCCGAAATGACCCATCACATGACAAATTATTCAAAATTCGGCCACTTCTAAATTTTTTCTCAGAGAAATTCCCCCAACTATTTATCCCTGACCAAAATATCTCCGTGGATGAGTCATTGGTCCACTTCACAGGCAGGCTTGACTTCAAGCAGTTTATCCCCAGCAAAAGGGCCCGATATGGGGTTAAGCTCTACAAGCTATGCGACAGAGAAACAGGGTATATCTATGCCTGTGTACGAAGGGAAGGACACCCAACTGCATTCCCCAGAATTTCCAGAATATATCTGAGCCAGCGGAAAGGTTGTTTGGGACCTTGTATATCCACTCCTGGGAAAGGGTTACCACCTTTATGTGGATAACTATTATACGAGCTTGCCCCTCTTCCGCAATCTTTACCGCAAGGACACGCCAGCGTGTGGTACAGTGCGAGCCAATAGGAAGGGCTTCCCGCAAAGGCTCGTTACGGAAAGACTAAGACAAGGGGAGACAGCATCTTTGCGCAATGAAGAGATATTGGCTCTCAGGTGGAGGGACCGACGCAATGTCCACATGCTTACAACGATCCACGACGACACCTACGTGGAAATCCCCAGACGAAATGGCCCAATCCAGAAACCAAAATGTATATATGACTATAATTTGTTCATGGGGGGAGTCGACTTCAATGATCAAATGATCGAACCCTATCTTCCTACAAGAAAAAGACACTTTTGGTATAAAAAAGTCTCCATATATCTTTTCAGTTTGGCCATTTACAATAGTTTTGTTATTTACCATAAATCTAAAGAGAGCCCCGTATCTTATCTTCAGTACCAAGAAGAAATTATCTCCACCCTTTTGTACCCTGAAGGCCCACCAGAAAGTATTCGCTCGGATTCAGTGAGCAGACTCCATGAACGCCACTTTCCTGAGAAACTCCCTTACCATGACAACGAACGGAAACGCCAGAAGAAATGCCGGGTGTGCGCCAAAGGAGGAGTTAGAAAAGACACCGTGTTTTATTGTCCTGATTGTCCTTCCCAACCAGGCCTTTGTATTGAGAGATGTTTCCGCCGTTACCATACTTCTCTACATTATTAGGGAAGTATGGTAAACGTAATTGTCATTTACCGCCACACCCCTTTATGCCACTGTACATACCGCTGCCTTCTCCGGAACTGACCCTGGCCTGCTAAACGACCACGCTTCTGCCTAACGCTAAACTGTACCTACCTCTGCCTGCTCTGGAACTGACCCTGGCCTGCTAAACGACCACTCTTCTGCCTAATGCTAAACTGTACCTACCTCTGCCTTCTCTGGAACTGACTCTGGCCTGCTAAACGACCACTCTTCTGCCTAATGCTAAACTGTACCTACCTCTGCCTGCTCTGGAACTGACCCTGGACTGTTTGACCACGTTTTTTGCCTGCCTCTTGGATTGATCTTTTACCCTGCTATGCTAGTGGGAACACAGGGGTCTCACATATGTGAGGGGCTCCAGAATAGTTTTTCTGGATGAAGAAAACTAATTTTTTAGTTTTCTCATTCCCGGATTAGGGTCTGGAGGCTCGGAGGCTTCAAAGAGATTTGGGTGGGAGAAGCCTCTACCCCTGTCCCCATTCTTTCCTGGCCTGCTACTTAGACTATGTTCCTGCTTACTACCAGGACCAATATTTTGGCACTGCAGGCAATGTCTCTACTTGCACTGACCCTGGGCTGTATATGGACAGTATCCCTGCCTGTACTGACTATGGACAATATTCCTGCCTGCTGCCTGGACATTTCCATTCACTGTCGCTGACCACGTCCCTGCCTGCTGCCTGGATCAGGGCTCTTCTCCTGTGGACAACTGCACTACTAAAACCACAGGTAATCTTTTGTTTACCCTTTGCTCAGCAGAATGTATTTTAGGGTGTAATTCTTGGTATGTTCATGCTATGTGTTAGAAATATGAAGGGCCTTCAAAAATGTGATAGATTGTATGGAAATTAGATGTGTAATTTATGCTCCTAGAACGCCTGAATGTGCTACTTCAATGTTGGGCTTCTGTATGTGGCCAGGGTGTGTAAAAGTCTCACACATTTGGTATCACCATACTCAGGAGGAGTAGCAGAATATATTTTGGGGGTGTCATTTTTGCTATGTACATGCTATGTGTTGGAAATATCTTAGAAATTGACAACTTTGTGTAAAAAAAAATGCGTTTTCATTTTTTTCCCACATTTTCATAAAAATTCTGGAAAAAAATGAACCATTCAAAAGATTCATTATGCCTCATAGATTATACGTTGGGGTGTTAGCTTTCCAAAATGGGGTCACTTTGTGGGCGTTTCCATTTTTCTGGTGCTCCAGGGCCTTCAAAAGTGTAATAGGTGGTTGAGAGATTAGATATGTAATTTATGCTCCTAGAACGCCTGAATGTGCTACTTCAATGTTAGGCCTCTGTATGTGGCCAGGCTGTGTAAAAGTCTCACACATTTGGTATCACCATACTCAGGAGGAGTAGCAGAATATATTTTGGGGTGTCATTTTTGCTATGTACATGCTATGTGTTGGAAATATCTTAGAAATTGACAACTTTGTGTAAAAAAAAATGCGTTTTCATTTTTTTCCCACATTTTCCAAAAACTTCTGGAAAAAAATGAACCATTCAAAAGATTCATTATGCCTCATAGATTATACGTTGGGGTGTTAGCTTTCCAAAATGGGGTCACTTTGTGGGCGTTTCCATTGTTCTGGTGCTACAGGGCCTTCAAAAGTGTAATAGGTGGTTGAGAGATTAGTAATGTAATTTATGCTCCTAGAACGCCTGAATGTGCTACTTCAATGTTAGGCCTTTGTATGTGGCCAGGCTATGTAAAAGTCTCACACATGTGGTATCGCCATACTCAGGAGGAGTAGCAGAATATATTTTGGGGTGTCATTTTTGCTATGTACATGCCATACGAGAGAAATAACCTGTTATAATGACAATTTTGTGTGAAAAAAAATCTTAATTTTGCAAAGAATTGTGGGAAAAAATGACAACTTAAAAAAACTCACCATGCCTCTTACTAAATACCTTGGAATGTCTACTTTCCAAAAAGGGGTAATTTTGTGGGTATTTGTACTTTCCTGGCTTATTAGGGTCTCAAGAAATGAGATAGGCCTCAGTACATCAGGTGTGATCAGATGTGATACATTTTCAGTGATTGGCACAATAGCTTGTAGACTCTATAACTTTCCCACAGACAAAATAATATCCACTAATTTGTTTTTTTTTTAAAAAACGGAAAATTGTATACTTACCTTCCGTAATTTTCCTTTCCTGTTGCATCACATGGCAGCATACACATATGGGTTGTGGCTCCGCCCCTACAACCTGATAGGACCGCGTAGCTATTAAACCTTGAGAGGGCCCCCGCCCCCACATTCTCAGTATCCAGATACCTCACCTCAGCGGGTGGGTATTTGTATGCTGCCATGTGATGCAACAGGAAAGGAAAATTACGGAAGGTAAGTATACAATTTTCCGTTTTCCTGTCGCATCATGGCAGCATACACATATGGGGAATAACTCGCAAACTGGGTGGGGCTGAGCAAAACAAGGTTTATCTATAAGGAATTGAGGAATTGGACTGTATGATTGCCCTTCCAAATTCTGCCGTGGACAGCCTGGCGGCGTCCACCTTGTAGTGTGACATAAAGGTGCTTTTCGAAGACCAAGTGGCTGCTTTACAGATAGTTTCCGATGAGACCCTGCAGAAAGCCGCCCAGGAGGTCGCCACTGCCCTCGTGGAATGTGCCCTGAAGACCTCCGAAACGGGAAGGCCTTGAAGAGTAGGCTCTTTTAGTTGTCTTAATCTAGGAGGTGACTGAGCATCTGATGCTGACTGACCCTGCCTTAGGCCACGCTGGAACCGAGAACATATTTCAGCTTTCCTAAGTGAGAAGGTAGCTGCCAAACAGGCCACCAGCCTTAGCTCAACATCCAGGGGATGTGGTTCTCTCACTCAACCAAGAAAAGACAGCAAATTTACTTCCTGGTTAAATTGGAAGGAGAAAGACACCCCATGGATAAAAGCAGTCTGGATTTTTAGGACCATACTGTTCTGTCCAGGTATAATGTTAAGTGAGGCTCCTTGAGTACAAAGCCTGCAGTTCTGACATCCTTCACAGAGGTTGTAGCAACCAGAAATATGGTATTTTGGGTTGTAGAGTGTAGTCAATTCTGTAGGATAGAAATGAGGCCTTGATGGAAATGGGGACCATAAGCAAGTTCCACATAGGGAACAAATGGTTTCCTGTGAGGCCTATAACTTCATGCAAGCCTTTTAAGAATTGCATCATTAAAGGGTAAGGACTCCTTAGACCTCTGCAAGTGCAGACAAAGCCGAACTTTGAGCTTTTAAACATATTTGAACCTATGCCCCTGATTAGCCCCAGTTGTAAGAACTGTGGAACCTTGGCTGGTTTAGGTGATAAAGGACTCCACGCTTCGCTGTGTGAGATCTGTATAATTTTCCCATAGTCTTAGGTAAATCTTATTCATGAAGATCTCTGGATTGACAAGGTAGGCACTACCTTCACTATGCATAATTGACCTGGTAGCCACTGCCTCTCAACTTCCATGCCATCAAAAGTAGTCTCTTGGAGCTGGATGGAAAAAAACTCTCCATGAGAGAGCGAATCCGTCATTACTGGAAGCAGTGGTGATTCAATGATTAAGAGCAGGAGAGAGAGACACTAGAGCCTCCCAAGCCAAAAATTGTATATTTGCAATTATTGATACAGGAAGCTCCGCTGACAGCCTAAGGATTCTACCCTTCCACTGTTGTCTAGGCATAATACAAATCTTGCTGCTCTTGCTAAAAAAGGAGTTAATGACAGAAGTGCTTTGAACACTACTCGGTTGAAGAAAATGCAATACTATTCCTCATAAGCTTAACATCCCATAACCTTTCTAGGTGGGGTCTGATGTCATAATGTTCCGTCTGAAAACAATTGGTCAGTTACGAAAAACCAAGGATACTCCGGCATTGTTCTGCTGGAAGAGACTTCACTCCCAATGCACCTTTGGCTTTCTCTGTCAGAGGATGGAAATTACCTTGTTTCAGTTCTACTGAATTTTTCCTGTCGCTATTGCAGACAGTAAGACCTTTGTGAATGCCCTGGGGGAGATGTACAGACCGAAGGGGAGGAACTCACTGGTAAAGGAATTGAGGATGAATTGGGACAAGTAGGTGTCTGATAAACCTACAGGAGAATCCTGCCTCCCAGATTTATGAATAATATAATTGATTGGAGGTTTCCCATCTTGCACAACTCTAACTTCCTGTGCTGCTTGTAAAAAAAAAAAATTTATTTTTTATTTTTCTAGGAACAGAGGGGAACCAAATCCTCATCTCCTCTGGTTATCCAGAACCTTAACGATTGCTTGTTTTTTTTTTTATTTTTTTTTTTTTTTTTTTTTTTTTCGATCCAGCTACAAACTGGAACAGAATTTTTTACTTTTCCATCAACTCTGGTAGCCTGGCTGACTGGAAGAGATTGAAAGGTGGACTTCCCACCTGTCAATGTTATATGGTCGTTATGCTCATTGAATTATCCCCCTGCATGGGTGAGTTTTCATGTTATACTTTTTTTGATAAAAAATTATTGTAACTAGAAAGGCGGACCTCCCCTGAACTTCCACCAATGTCACGCCAATATAGCTGATATGGCCCACTGATCCTGAAGGTTTTCCCTCCAGGTGTGTGCATAAAGCTTTGCACAGGCACCCCCTGGATTAGTGTACCCTTAGAAGGGACTTCCGCTGTACTCCTAGGACAGGAGCCTTAGATCTTTTAAGGCTTCAATAATGAAGATTGGGTACTTCTCCAGTTAGTTTACTAATCTTCCCCCCCCCCCCCCCCCCGTAGGATTGTGCCTCCTGGTGTCTACTTGGGAGTCGCCACCTTTATGCTGGACCTTTGAGTTTTCTGTTTTTTTGTCAGATGATATTCGCCCTGACCCTCTAATGGTCACCCTTGAGATGGCTGTATCCTGTCTACTCCCGAATAGATTGGATCCGTGTTCTGGTGTCTTACACCATTTTCTTTTTTTTTTTTTGTTGCGGGATCGACCAACCATGGCTTCAGCCATAATGCATTCCTTGCCATGACCGCGGGAAACACCGCTCTTGAAAAACGTCAATTGACGTCTGAAACATTCACCACAGAGTATGCCGCCAATTCCAGCTCCTACAAAGCTGTTACCGCCTTGTCTCTTTACCTTTTCTAGAAGGGCTTATTTAAAGGGTTACTCCACTTTTTTAATCTGCAGGGCTGCAATTTTCCTGTTTGTATGACTGGTTTCACTGATTTTCCCAGAAGTCTGCGTCAAGATAAGTCAGATTTTTTGGCATCCACTGCAAAAAAAAAAAAAATCATTTTTGATAAGATATTCCCAATAGGGATGCAGACCCTGCCACTTTCCCAGCTGGTTAATAATTCTGAAACCACTCCCATTAGACTCATTCAGCACATGGGTTGGTTATTGCTGATGTGCCAGTACCTGCAGATGCTACAGTATGTAGGAGCACTTCAGATCTAGATCTAATTTTCAGACTAGAGCCTCCTTGAATGTGACATGTCTTGCCAGCTACATTCATGATGCATCCATCATTGGAGTAGACTGCAGCAGGTTGACCTCTAGCTCTTTCAGGGTATACAGTGGATAGCCTGTTTAGGAGGGCATTTTTTCTCTTACCCTTTTCAATTATTCCTGGATTAACTCTTCCAGTTGTTAAGTGAAGGAAATTAGTACTTTTTAACCTTGTGGAGAGTTTCCTCCACTTCAACCCAGGCAATTGTGTCCTTAGCTGCCCCTGCAAAAAAAAGTCTCTATTGGGCAATCTTCAAAGCTTGTGCAAGCTTTCGTATTTGGACACCACCTACTGGTTCTGGTTGGAAGCGCTATGCAATTTATGCACTGTAGCTTATCAAGCAATGACTTTCCACCACAAATGCAGCAACCATTAGGGTAGGCTGGTAATTTGTGGTGTTTGTAAACGGGGAGCAAACAAAATGAGAGGTGAGATGATGACATTGATCAATCTTGCCTATATGTCTGCCCTTTATAAAACGGTGACTGTTCTGGCTTTAGCAGGCTCTCTTCATCTTGAGATCCTTGCAGGGCTGTATAGTGCTTGTTCATTTGACACACTAGCTTGGCGGGCAATGACTTTCCACAACAAATGCAGCGATTATTAGGGCTGGTAGTTCTGGTTGGAAGCGCTATGCAATTTATGCACTGTAGCTTGTCAAGCAATGACTTTTCACCACGAATGCAGAGACCATTAGGTCTGGTAATCTGTGGTGTTTGTAAACGGGGAGCAAACAAAATGAGAGGTGAGATGATGACATTGATCAATCTTGCCTGTATGTCTGCGCTTTGAACGGTGACTGTTCTGGCTTTAGCAGGCTCTTCATCTTGAGGTCCTTGCAGGGCTGTACAGTGCTTGTTAATTTGACACACTAGCTTGGCAGGCAATGACTTTCCACAAATGCAGCGACTATTAGTGCTTGTAATTTGTGATGTTTGTAAACGGGGAGCGATGATAATGATGGGTGAGGTGATGAGATCTAATCAACATTGCCTCGATGTCTGTTCTTAGATGGTGACTTGTCTTGACCGTCAGAAGGCTCCCTCCATCTTGTAGTCCTTACAGGACTATAGATATTGGCTCTCTTTTTCTCAATCTTCACTACTTACCTAATCCCTATACCTTAATGGGTGGTCTGACTTGACAGCGTTTCCCATAGGAACAGAGCAAAGCAGCAGATTGAAATGAAGAACAGGATAATGCTAAGTCTCCACTACTGCGACCTGAAAGTCGCATGATTTGCTGCAATTTTGATGCAATTTGGAACAATGCCTGTTATATTCTTAAGGTCTATGAACACAGATATAAATGAACGGTACTAGTTGTAAATCATGGGGTACGGCTTGTCATGCGACTTTGCAGTAACAAGTCACACTAGTGGAAACCAAGCCCTAACACAGTGACCCAGAGCAAGCATTGAAAAGGAGATGGGGAAAAACCCAGGTGAAGGCCATAAAAAGGGAAACATACCTGCAAACAATGACCACATAAGCATCCAGCATGCATGAGTAGAGAGCTCCACCATTTGTTGCCCAAAACATTCCATAAAACAACATTTAGAACTCACATTTGCTACTAGTGATGATATCAGTGCCTGAGCCTGTTCAGATCACCAACCTGGAAAGCTCTAGCCAGGAAACACAGAGGCCGCATCACTTCCTGCCTCTCATGCTCAGAGTATACTTGCACTGTTGCAGCCATCTTGGAAATGGCAAACGCCCAAAACACAGAGAAAGAAGTAAAAGGCATATAGAAAGCAAAGGAAACGCTGTCACTTACGTCAAAGCTTGTTTAAAGCTTTCTTTGAGAAGCCTGCACCACCAGAATGGGGCTCCAACCATATAGCTCATTTAGAGGCTGTACAGGAAGGACTTCCACCCAGGAGAGGCTGAAATATGCCCCCCCAGACCACCAGAACGGGGCTCCAACCATATAGCTCATTTAGAGGCTGTACAGGAAGGACTTCCACCCAGGAGAGGCTGAACCTGGCTGGGGCGTCAAACGGTAAGGGATACTTGCGATTTCAGTCCTGATCAGGTGAGGAAAAAAAGGAGAATGTGGGGGCGGGGGCCCTCTCAAGGTTTAATAGCTACGCGGTCCTATCAGGTTGTGGGGCGCGGAGCCACAACCCATATGTGTATGCTGCCATGATGTTGCGACTGAGTAATTGTCATTCAATGTGAGAGCACCAAAAGCTGAAAATTGGTCTGGTTAGGAAGGGTGTTTAAGTGCCCAGTGGCCTATTTAAAGCCATGTAGTACAGTGTATTCCTGTGGAAAGATCATTGCTAAGAGGTCATCAGCTCCCTTTGCTTGTGACCTGATCCTGTGTACTCCTGTACCCTGACCCGGCTTGCTGAATCCTGCTTGTTCCTAAACTCCTGTTGCTGACTTTGGCTTGTGACTGACCTTGCTTCTTGCCTGCTATTTCCAGCACCCTCTCTGCTCGCCTGATGCTGAACTTAGCCTGGCTCTAATTCTGCTCCTGGTTTATGATTCAGTACTCCTGCTGTCCGGTTGTTGCTGACCTCTGCCCATCTGACTATGCATCCAAGATCCTGTATCTGCCTGCTGCCAGCTGACTTTCTCAGCTCCACATCTGCTATCAAGATATGTTAACCAGATCTCCTGCAGGCCCCTGTGCCACTCTGTGCCCTGTTATACCTTGTTGCCATCCCCAGGGGAAACAGGACAAGAGGTCTAATGGTAGTCTTCTCATCAGCTGGGCCTCGATCAGGTACGTTACAGTTGTGCTGCAAGTTCTTGGGAAGCATTCTGATTTTACAGTGCAGGAGAGAAGAACGATTGAAAGACTGTTCCATTTCAAATTCTAAAGTAAAGTTGGAATATTTTTAGTATTGCAGAACCCAGTTGAGGCCTATACGTAAGAGACAAGCAAGTTGTATATTCTAATATTAGGTAGGTTAGCCCTGATTAAAGAGTAGGAGAGAGAGGGGGCAACCTTGTCTAGTCCCCTTACGTAGTCACAAAGGTGAGAGGTCCCTCTTCAAAATGTATCCTCATCACTCATATAGAGTGGGACAGGAAAGGGGGGGTAGGTCCTCACTTGGATTCTGACACCAATTCTGGCACAAATATTACCTGGGTCACAGTACAGACAAGCCAGAGACAAACCCCACAAGCAACATAGCCAGCAGCCTCTGGCCAGTCTATACTGTGACCCGGGACATAATTATGCCAGTATTGAGTGGGTTATATTGGTTTATTACCAGACAGGTATTATGGTATGTACCTCTGTTAGTACAAATACATTCTATTCTTTGGTATATTTTTGATCTATGTCATCTGTTTCTATTGGCGATTTGAGGGTAATTCCTAGTTGCCAATAAGGAAGGAGATTTAATATTAGATCACTTAATTTTAGTCTGTACTTTTTGGTAAGTTTGTAACCAAATGGTGCAGATAATTTAGTTGTTTTTGTGATACTTATAGCCTATATGGATAATATACTTAATTTTGAATTTGGTATTTGACCACAAGATGGAGCTATTCATAGACTCCGCTTTGAGCATAAGTACAGGCCACCTTTTTTATATTTTTAATTTTTTAAATTTTTTTATATTGTTCTAATTTACAATATTATTTCCATTTAGAGGTATATAATATTGTTTTTTATGTCCCGAATATATGAATATCATAGAACGTTGATATCTAGGTATTCTGATTTAAGGGTAATATTTACACAGAGATTTGCGCTTACCCGCCATTGGAGGTTCACATCAAGGCGTGTCTGCTCTTGTGTCTATAAAGTTGCTATGATTCAGTGCGTCGCCCGTTCCCCAGAAGACGTCAATAGACGAAACGGACGTAGGGAGGCTGACGCACTGACGTCATCACGTTCCGCAGTGAGAGCGGGTGTTCTGCTAGCCGGCCGGCGTTTTTGTATTACATTTGCGAGTGTCTACTTTATTTGTTGTAAGTAGAACTTTTAATTTTCTGTTCAATAAATTTTATGGTTTTACACTATGGGAGCATCCCTTGTTTTTTATATGATTTCATGCTGAAACCGAATGGTGATTCCTGGCTTTACATCTCTGGAGAAATTTCACATTAAGGCAAATTTAAAGGGAAATACTGTTTATATCCGGGTCTGTGGTCAATCACATTTGCGGATGTTTGGTTTCGTTGTGGAGGTCTGATGGTCCAGGTTACATCAGGATACCATTGATTTACAGGCTTATCCAAGCCTGCCCTCTGGTAAGCATACAATTAGAGCGGTGGTAATCACGTTTTTCTTGGTGGATCATTTCACAAGTCACGGATTGGCTCTGGATTTCACATTGTCCCTTTTATAAAGTCACTTTAATTTTATTTTCACATGGACTTTAATGATTGAATATTTCTTTATTAGTCACTTTTATTTTTTAATTTGGACTATATCTATTAATACTGTCATAGTATTTTATTCTTGGACATTTATAATCATATTTGTCACATAGCGCGGCTTTTTGTATTGTTCATTTCTGTTTAACTGCCTGAGATCCGCGCTATAGCCAAATGACGGCTACAGCGCGGATCTGATGTGCCGGGACTACGTCTGTTGACGTCATCCCGGACACGAGCTGCCTGCGCGCCCCCTGAAGATCACGCTCTGTGATCAGCGAGTCTGTGAGACTCGCTGGATCACAGATCCGAGTAAGGTGTCGATCCCGACCCCTTACCACGTGATCAGCTGTCAGCCAATGACAGCTGATCATGTGACCTTAACAGAGCCGGTAGTCGGCTTTTTTTCCAATCCAATCACCGGAGGCAGTGAGAGGGACATCAGTCCCTCTCACTGCAATGTGCCCGATCCACTGTGCCCACCTTTGCCCCTATTAAAGTGCCTTCTACCAGTGCCCACACTGCCATCTCTCAGTGCCCACAGTGCCATCTCTCAGTGCCCACAGTGCCAGAGCTGCACATCAGTGTCACCTGCCAGTGCTCATCTGTGTCACCTACCAGTGCTCATCTGTGTCACCTACCAGTGCCCATCTGTGCCACCTATCAGTGCCCATCAGTGCCACCTATCAGTGCCCACCAGTGCCCATCAGTGCCACCCATCAGTGCCACCCATCAGTGCCCATCAGTGTCATCCATCAGTGCCCATCGGTGCCACCCATCCGTGCCACCCATCCGTGCCACCCATCTGTGCCCATCAGTGCCATCTTTGCTGTCCCCATCAGTACCGACTTATCTGTCCCCACCAGTGCAGCCTATCAGTTCCCACCAGTGCAGCCTATCAGTGCCCACCTGTGCCGCCTCATCAGCGCACATCAATGAAGCAGAAAAATTACCTGTTTGCAACATTTTATAACAAACTATTAAACATGATTTTTTTTTTTTTAATTTTGCATCTTTTATTGTTTGTTTAGCAAAAAATAAAAACACCAGCTGTGATTAAATACCACCAAAAGAAAGCTCTATTTGTGGGAAAAAAATGATAAAATTTTCATTTGGGTACAGTGTTGTATGACCGCGCAATTGTCATTCAAAGTGCGTCAGCGCCAAAAGCTGAAAATTGGTCTGGTCACGAGGGGGGTTTAAGTGCAAAGTAATCAGGTGGTTAATGTGTATATCCACATTTTTTTAGCTGCTGCTATTTATATACATTTGGTCATTTTTTATCACATCATATTTTTTCACGATATATGTTTTTTTCTCGATATTTCATATTTAATTGGCAATTTATTAGCGCGGTGTTTGCTCTATTTTTTTCACTTTTTATTGAGTGGGTACCTGTTTCCTCGCCCCCCCTCCCATTCCCTGGACGGTCTGTATACATTGGTGTAAGAATCCAACTGAGGACCTACTCCCCCCTCCCTTCCTGTCACACCCTATATGAGTGATAAGGATCCATCTTCCAGCGGGAGACCTCTCACCTTTCTGACAGTTTGACAAAGAACTTTTGAGTTGTAAAATCTTGGAGGTGCCCTTCTCCCCCCTATGCCTAAAGTATTAAGGTACGACACCTTTCCCTCCTGTGGTCACTAATAGAATCCTGGGTAAGTCCTCTCTTTTCCTTGATGCATGAAGTGTGTAAATGTGATTGATTCTTCTGAGCACCTCGCATTTGCAGCACTCATAAGACTCCTGAAGGAGCCATATTTTGGTGAAACATGTAGAGATGAATTTGCTGCATCACTGCTCCTCTGTGATGGTTTAATATGTGTATTTTGTTTTCTTTTAAGATTTTGTAAATATAATAAAATATTTTTTATCATATATCAATATAATATTTGTGGAATAATGCATGTAGCACCTTTAAAAATCCCCATTATTACTCTATTTTGCATATATCATTTTGGGATGTGGTGCCTATGATCCCTTGACATATGGCAGTTTTAATATAATCCATGCAGCTGCAAGGTTTTATTGTCAAAGCTTAGTAGAACAAGCTGAAGTTAGAAGCTGATTGGTTACCTTGCACAGCTGCACCATGTTTTGTGTGCACCCATTTCAGAAAATCCCCCACAAGAATGTGTATCTTCAGTGTTTAAATACTGGTATTTTACTATTATAAAAATAATTTCCTTTGCTTAACCGCTTCCCGACCGCCTCATGTAGATATACGTCTACAGAATGGCACGGGCAGGCAAAAGCACGTACGGGTACGTCCCCTTTAATTTGCCTGCCGGGGGGCGCGCGCGCGCCGCCAGCGGCACGCTCGCAACCCGGTCGGGAGCTCCGTGACCACGGCCGCGGGACCAGCGGACCCGATCGCCGCTGGTATCCCGCGATCGGGTTACGGAGCTGAAGAACGGGGAGAGGTTTGTGTAAACAAACCTCTCCCCGCGCTTCCTACACTGACTGTCAGTGATCGGCGGTTCCCTGTCATTGGGAACGCCGATCAATGATGTCAGACGTACAGCCACGCCCCCCCACTGTAAAAAAAAAACACAACACGTCACACTGACTCCTCCCCGCCCCCTAGTGGTTAACCCCTTCACTACAACTGTCATTTACATAGGAATCAGTGCTATTTAAATAGCACTGATTTCTGTATAAATGACAAATGTCCCAAAAATGTGTCAAAAATGTCCGATGTGTCCGCCATAATGTCGCAGTCACAATAAAAATCGCTGATCGCTGCCATTACTAATAAAAAAAAAATATTAATAAAAATGCTATAAAACTATCCCCTATTTTGTAAATGCTATAACTTTTGCGCAAACTAATCAATAATCGCTAATTGCGATTTTTTTTACCAAAAATATGTAGAAGAATACGTATCGGCCTAAACTGAGGAAAAAAAAAATGTTTTTTTATATATTTTTTGGGGATATTTATTATAGCAAAAAGTAAAAAATATATTTTTTTTTCAAAATTGTCGCTCTATTTTTGTTTGTAGCGCAAAAAATAAAAACCGCAGGGGCGATCAAATACCACCAAAAGAAAGCTCTATTTGTGGGAAAAAAAGGACGCCAATTTTGTTTGGGAGCCACGTCGCACGACCGCGCAATTGTCAGTTAAAGCGACGCAGTGCCGAATCGCAAAAAGGGGCCTGGTCCTTTGGCTGCCAATTGGTCCGGGGCTGAAGTGGTTAAATTCTACAGCCATTGACTGTAGTAACAATGCAGTTCTGTCCTTTAAGAAATCAAAATAAGCCATATCTTAAAGATCATATCTTTCTGGCAGTTTTCCCTCTCTCTACTCCTTTGTAAAGCTGAACTGACCAACACCTGACAACTGAACTCCAGATAAACATTTCAAATGTATCATGCAAGAGGTTCACAAATCAATCCCCATCTCCAGGAAACCATCGAAGTGAAACAGAATGCCATTTTGAATTGGCTCAGCAAAGCAGAACATAGCTATAGATCTAATTGTATGTATTAAAAAAAAAGTGAAAATAGGTACATTCTAAGCCCTTAGGTTGAAATGTAGTTGTTGTTGTTTTACAATGTTATTGCAGACTTATTGCTTTACTAACCCATGGTTTGCAATGCTTATTTTTTAAGTAGATATAAGCCTAATTACTAAAATCTAAAACAAGCCTTCACACATTAATTTATTTCAAAAGTATTTTTTCTTAATATTTCTAACTCAGCAGATTTTATTAAAATAATAACTAGGGGTCTATTTTTATATAAAAAAAATGCTCTGCGAATGTCTCAGCATATGTGCAAGCATAAAGAAAAATACCCATAATGTTTGTAATATTTGTGTAATAGTTTCCTTGTTGCATTTTGCGGGGTAAATGTAACATGCTTTAACATTTGATCCTAAGCGAAAATGGATATAACTACATTCAAACAAGAGAGTTAACGTTCACCAATAAAGAAAATAACCCTAACGCTATAGGCTCAGAACATTCAACCAGCAGAGGAAATAATATAAGGGAGACTTCTACACTGTGTACAGTCTATGCAAAAAATTCTGTGTGTTCATCCAAATGAACTTCCAACTGCAGTGTTCAGCTAAACATTTAGCAATGGTATTATAACACATATCTTCCTCCTGGTTGTTGGGAAGCTGACACCTCCCAGCATGCATCCCCCTCCCTGGACTATACCAGGCCGCATGCCCACAACATGCTGCATACATTACCAAAGGGGATGACCTCTTCAACAGAACCCTGATCTAGGGGTCTTATTGGGATCTGGAAGCCCTATATAAAAATAAGGGGGCCCCAAGTACTACCCCTTCACTGCGTGCATTGTAAAGGAACATATAGTACCCCTACTTATTAACCGATTCCCACCTGATGCACGACGATGTACATCGACAGAATGTCACTGCTGCGCAAATGGGCGTACCTGTACGTCCCTTTTTTAATTTGCCG
>CM053029.1:287145157-287435212 GCA_028564925.1 Lithobates sylvaticus
TGGGCACCTCAGATATTAGTGAAGATACATGCCGTACGGTGAGGTGACATCGGACCTTCAGTAGAGCCAGCGGGGATCCGTGAGGCAAAGTCTCTGTGGGCACAGACACAGGTATAGCGCGCTCCGGTGTGGAAAATGCGCTTTTGGCAGAAGTCCCCAGAGAGAGAGCCAACAGTAGAGGCGCAATGTACGTCCTGAACAAAATCCAGAGGTGGTGGTTGCAACGGTCCCAATTGAAGGTGAGCGAGATGAGGCGCAGGAAGCTGGAGGGTTCACAGTGCAGGGGGCGGTTCCTCAACCGCAATGCAACTTGGGGATTGTAGGCACTGGCGTGAGGTAAAGTGGCGCCAAAATCCTTGCGGTTAGATTGCTGTGGTCTACAGGGGAGTGCTTTCAGAGGGGATAGGGAGGTCCATACTGGCTAAGCGCCGATGGTAAAACATAGCTGAGAACAAAAAAAGTATTTAGCCGGGAATGGCGGCAAACATGTTAAACAATAAAAGTGATTTTCACCAGAACATAAAGGCTAAAGTTCCCGTCAGGGGCAGAGAGCACATACCAGTACAGACGGATCAATGGTCCCTCCTGGACCTACGTGAGCTAGGCAGGGAGCCGGGGCTGTGGCCATAACGGTTGCTGCGGGTGTGGGTCAGCGGAGAGGAGCGGGTGTGGGGATCAGTGTGCTGGATTTCCATCGATTCCAGTAGAGGTGTATCCCTTCTGACTGCTGAGCGGCGAAACTCTGCATACCAGTCGGGCACTTTAGTTGCTGGGATGTTTAGAGTCCGGTAGAACTGTGGGAGATCTTCCGGTACCCTCAGGAAAGCAGTACGGCCGTGAGAGGTGGCAGCGAGGCAGAACGGGAATTTCCACTTGTATACTATGTTGTTGGCACGTAGGGTATCCAGTAGTGGTCGAAGATCCCGTCGGTGTTTCAGGGTGATGCCAGACAGGTCCTGGAAGATCTGTATGGGGTGGCCATCATGAGAGATTTGCTGCGACCCCCTGGCCTGTCTGAGGATGTCCTCCTTGAGTTTGAAGTCAGGCAGGTAGCAGATCACATCGCGTGGCGGGTCCGTCTCTCTGCCTTTAGGCCATAGGGCCCGATGTATCCTATCCATAGCGATGGGAGTGAGGGGGGGTCTGTTCAGTAGGTTATTGAATAGAGCCGTCACGGCAGGTTGAATTCTGGCACCCTCAACGGCTTCTGGAAGACCTCTCACCCTCAGGTTGTGGCGTCTGCCCCTGTTGTCGAGGTCTTCCAGGTGCCTTTGCATGTCACGGAGCTGGAGTGTGTGGGAGTTGACATGATGGGTTGTCTTCAACTGAGAGTGTTGCCTGTCCATCGACTCTTCCACCGCTACAACCCGATCATTTAAGGAGCGTAGGTCTAGGCGTAGGTCGGAGATGGCCGCTGACAAGGTGTCCTTTATGTCAGCGGCGATGGTCCGGAGATCATGGATGCTGAGGTGAGGCTGTGAAGTCAGCAAATCGATGTCCGGACTTGCGTTGTCATGAGGTATGGGTGGCGAGGTAGAGGATAGCGCGCCAGCTTGAGTGGGGATCGGGTCCTGTGAGATCCCCTGAGGGGTGGGCGCCATGTTTCCCCTGCCGGATCGAAACATGTCTGGTATGTTATTTGCCGTATTACCGGGATTCCTGCGGGGAGAGCAGGATCGGAGGTCGACGACGTCCTCGAAGCAGTCCCCATGAAAGCTAGAGGTTAGTGGGCGAAAACACCTCAGATAGACAGATGAGAAGTCTCAGGGCAGCGGGAGCTCCGGAATTAAGCGTCCATCTTCAAGCCAGGTCAGGCCACGCCCTCTTTTTTGTTTATAACGCAAAAAATAAAAACCGCAGGGGCGATCAAATACCACCAAAGAAAGCTCTATTTGTGGGGAAAAAAAGGCGTCAATTTTGTTTGGGAGCCACGTCGCACGACCGCGCAATTGTCAGTTAAAGCGGTGCCGAATCGCAAAAAGGGGCCTGGTCCTTTGGCTGCAAATTGGTCCGGTCTGAAAGTGGTTAAGTAAGACTTGGGACCAAAGATAGTCCCAAAATCCCCAAGTGGTGAAACAAAATGTAAGTAGCAGGTGTATGGGACTTTAAAAGCACCAATGCAAACACATATAATAAAAGAAACCACATTTTGTTATAACAATGATGAAAAAAACTGATTAAATAACATAAGTTGAACATAAGGCATTGCCATTATACTGTCATAGATACAGTGCCTAAGTGGTTAGCTTAAAGCGGAGTCCCACCCAAAAATTGAACTTCCGCCTTAAGTGCAGGTGTCCCCCTGACATGCCACATTTGGCATGTCATTTTTTTAGGGGGGGGGGGCGAATACCCTCTTTTTAGAGGGATCCAACTCCCACTTCCTCCCGGGGCACCGCAGCGCCGGAAAGAAGTTCACCTCTCCCCCCTCCCTTTACATGGGTGGAACTCCACTTTAAAAGAACTATGGTTGTTGGTTTGAATCCCAACCTGGCTTGGGATTCAATATGAGTTTCAATATGAGTTTGCATATTTTCCCTGTGCCGGAATGCGTTTCTTCTAGATACTCTGGTTTCCTCCCACACTCCAAAAACATGCTAGTAGGCTAATTGGCTCCTGTCTAAATTGACCCTGATATGTGTGTGTATGAATGTGAGTTAGGAACTTTATATTGTAAGCTCCTTGAGGGCAGGGACTGATGTGAATGTACAATATATGTACAGTCCCTGACAAAAGTCTTGTCGCTTCTCTATTTTGTAGAAACTCCTGCTATTAACCTGACTTTTAATTAATCAATTGGTGTTAGAAATAGCTCATATGAAAAGCTAAAGCCCTCCCAAATGATGTTTAATGTACTGAAATAAATTAGTTTCACTGAAAAAAGATTTATCATTTAATCAAGACAGACAGGTCAAATTTTGGCAAGACAAAAGTTTTGTCGCCTATACAGAAATTGAACAACTTTACTGAAAATCCAAAAATATGTCAGCAAATTAAGTAGTGGTGCTGTGAGATCCAAATTTAATATCTTGTATGACTTCCATGAGCTTGAAGGACAGCATCCATGCGGTTTGGCAAGGATTCATACAATTTATTGATGAAGTCATCAGGAATAGCAAAGAAAACAGTCTTGCATGCGTCCCAGAGTTCATCAATATTCTTTGGTTATGTCTTCCATGCTTCATCTTTCATCTTACACCACATATGCTCAATGATGTTCATGTCTAGTGACTGGGCTGGCCAATCCTGGAGCATCTTGATCTTCTTTGCCTTAAGGAACTTTGATGTGGAGATGGAAGTATGCGATGGAGCACCATCCTGCTGCAAAATTTGGTCTTTTTTATGGTTGGGAATATAAGAGGTAGCTAAGATTTCTTGGTATTTTAGACTATTGATGTTGGCTTCCACCCTGCAGATCCCTCGCACACCCCCATACTGGATGTAACCCCAGACCATGATTTTGCCTCCACCAAACTTCACTGTTTTCTGGGTAAATTTTGGCTCCATGCGGGTTCCAGTAGGTCTCCTGCAATATTTGCGGCGACTGTGGTGTAATTTAACAGAAGATTCATCTGAAAAATCCACCTTCTACCACTTTTCCAGAGTCCATCCTTTTAGCAGGCTGTGGCCCTTGGCAAATGCCACACGGTTTTTCAATTGTCTTTTGTTTAGTGCTGGCTTATGGGCACTGATTCGACCATGGAGGCCATTTCGAGACAGAATCCGACAAACTGTTCTGGTTGACACAGGGACTTCAGGTGACCAGGTCTCGTGGAGCTCTGCTGCAGTGGAAAATGGGCTGGCTTTGGATTTTTGAGCCAACAAACGGTCCTCTCGAGCAGTTGTCTTGCGGGGTCGGCCTGATTCAGTCATGTGGACAACTGCAGCCCAAGATTGGGGATATGAGATCCCAGCAGCAGAGGATTTAAAGAATAGATTAACCATAACTAAAGCGGCCCACTCTCCCTGTACAGAACCAAAGAATTGCAATATATTATTGATTTCCCTGAAGGACCCCAAACTAGAGGATCAGAGGTTATACCGTGTAGGCGCTTGGATAGCGGGAACTGACCCTTTGGGAAAATTCTTCCTTGAAGTCAAACCAAAGAATGAGACAAACAAGAAGAAAGAATAAGCTAATGAGGACCAACTTACAGTAGAGGTATTAGGACCCACAGTGAGATTCACCAATCTCACAGTGGAAGAAACTATAACATTAGAAACAGGATACCAGAATAAGAATGAATGGCTTGAATGGTTAATATATACTGCTAATACCCTTAAAAAAGAGAACTGCTTGGTCTGTGCAGGGGCCAGAGCCCAGCTAGCTACAGTGCCTTTTCCCTTAAATAACAATACAGATACAGATGGTTTAGAGTGTATGCTAAAGCTGTATCAAAAAACATACATACCTGACACCAACACTTCCTGTCACACGTTAAGTTTGTTGTTTCCCAGTTTCAGAGACCTCAGATACCCCCAGCTGTCACGGCATACCCTGGCAACTTTTCTTGTTTTGCACTTCCAGGGAATGAAAGTGGCACAGATTTGGGTCTTTACCGGATGACTACTGCATGGAGAGGATTAACAAAATGGTAAAGGGAGAGTGTGACGACTGGGTTGAGCATGACACCCAGAGGGTGGACGTCTGGTGGTTATGCGGAGATAAGAGGCTCAGAGCGAGAGCGAGGGGCATCATGATTGACCAGGCAAGCGCTGTGGGAATGAGGCCTTTGTCCTCAACAATATGAGGACAATGTGCTTTGCCAGTAGGGGTTCCCCCTGGAAGGCACATCTCCTATGATGTGGCCTGGTAGGGTTTGGGGGCAAACACATGTCGCCCCCCCTTTTTCTGGCCAGCCATGCTGCATGATCAGGGGACTAGTATGGATTTTTAGAGGGACCTTACACAAACCCAGGGCAGTTCAGTTCATCACTAGTGAGTGGGGGGGGCTTTTTGGTTGTCTAGCTGTACTTCTGCTCCCCAAGCCCTATTTAAGAAGGTTTTTTTCTATGTACTGTACTGTACTTATAATATTCAATAAGTTCCCTGGAACATCTATATGCCTGTAAGCTAAAGCATTTTTCAGACTAAGGTAAAACCCGGTAGTTCCAGCCAGGTAGCACATGTATTTGTCTGCCCAGGTCAGTTTACCTGCTTCTACCTTATCGCCACAATCGGTCATCTGGCAGAAATCCACCTGTATAGTACTGGTGGTTCCCTCAACAAAGGTGAGGTTCAATGTTTTCCTGTCTCTTCCCAATTGATTGGTTCCACTATCCTCCCGTGTCTCTTACCTCCCGTATAAAGGCCTCTCCTAGAGTCACCAATGCTCCCACGAGGAACAAAATCCCTACCCTTCTATCTGAAGTGAGGGGGGCCTAAATAGGGCCTTTTCTTCACCAAGGTTGAGACAAGCAGACCTTTTATCTGCCTCCCTTTGTAGTTGGATTTTCCCCCTCCTTCAGTCTTTCTGTCCCTACTCTGCCTATGTTTACCTTTTTACAGTGGGATTGGTGAATCCAGGTAGACCTTTCAGCAATTCTTACTGCGGTGGGAGTAGTAAGGAGTACTTGATACGGCCCGTCCCATTTAGGGGAGTGCCAATGCTTATTTTTGATCATCTTGATGAGGTCTCCGATTCGTACTTTGTCTTCTCCTATGGGCTCTGCTTCTCGAATGGAACACACTTGGTTAATTTGTTTCTGTTTTAATAATATTGACATGTATTCTGCTAAGGTTCTCTCCACTTTCTCTGTGTGGGTTTCATTTGGTAATAAAGGTATTTTATAAGGTCTACCATACATAATTTCAAATGGACTTAGCCCCTCCTTAGTGGGGGTGATGTGCATGCTTAAAATAGCTAGTGGGAGACAGTACATCCAATATTTCCCTGTCTCTTCCATATACTTTTTTAGCTTGCTCTTTAATATCCCATTATGTCTTTCAACAAGCCCTGCTGACTGAGGGTTATATGCACAGTGATTCTTTACTTCTATACCTATCACTTCTGTTAGGTGTTTTATGGTCTGGTTTACAAAATGTGGACCATTATCACTATAAATCTTCTCTGGTATCCCAAATCATGGAATGATATCTTTTAGTAAGGCTTTGGATACTGTTAAGGCATCATCACTTCCTGTGGGGAATATCTCTACCCATTTGGTCAATACA
The DNA here is from genome assembly GCA_028564925.1 of Lithobates sylvaticus. Taxonomy (NCBI): domain Eukaryota; kingdom Metazoa; phylum Chordata; class Amphibia; order Anura; family Ranidae; genus Lithobates; species Lithobates sylvaticus. Next base: position 287,151,333 of record CM053029.1, read on the forward strand.
TCAATGATTACCAAACAATATTTCTTCCTTTCACATTTGTCTAATTCAATAAAATCCATGCAAATGTGTTGGAATGGATATTGTGGTGTGGGGAAATTTCCTTTTCCATGGTCTCATGCCTCCCTGAGCATTGTGTCTTGCACATATAATGCATTGAGAACAAAAAGTTTTTGAGTAATTTGTAAAGCCATAGGCTGCTACCACTTTATTTAGTATCTCACTCATCTCCCTGTTTGACACATGTGTCACTCCATGGGTCAAGAATGCTGCATACTTAAATAAATACTTTGGAAGGACTGGTTTGTTCTCTGGGGAGATATATATGTCCTCCTGGAGGGTGCATCCTTTTGTGACCCAAAGTTGTTTTTCAGATGGGGGTGCACAACTTTGCATATCCTTCAAGATTGTGTGATCTAATTGTATATCTTCCTGTTTTATTAAGATTTGTGTAGATTGATTAGCTGCTTGCTTAGCAGCTTTGTCTGCTTTTTTATTCCCCTCGTATATCAGGTCTTTGCCTTTTGTATGGGCCTGACATTTACATATCGCCAGCTCCATTGGAAGCTGGATAGCATTGAGTAATCCTAGAATGAAATCAGTATGTGAAATGGGTTTGCCCCCGGAAGTGACCATTCCCCTGTTTTTCCATTGCTGGGCAAATACACCCACTGTAGAAAATGTGTACTGGCTGTCTGTGTAGATGGTGGCATTTTTTTCCTTCAGCTAGGGTACATGCTATTGTAAGTGCGATTAATTCTGCTATTTGTGCTGAGTAATATCTAGGTAACATTTCAGCTTCCAGTACCTCTGTTTGTGTGACGACTGCATATCTAGTAGCGTTTGTGCCATCAGGATTCTTTCTACTGGATCCGTCAACAAAATGTGTCATGTCAGAATGGGGTAATACGGTGTCTTTAAGGTCACTCCTAGGTAATACCTTCTCAGCAATAGCGGCCGTACAATCATGTTTTTCACCGTCTGTTGGTATTGGTAGGAGTGTGGATGGGTTTAAAGTAGTGCACCTTTGGATGGTTATGTTCGGCTGTGTCAAAAGCACAGTCATACAGGATAAGTGTCTTGTTGGGCTAAGGTGTGACATTTTCTGTTGTAGCAATATTACTGATACAGCATGTGGGACATTTAATATGAGCGGGTGATACAGTACAATGGAGGCTGAAGCCTTAATCGCTTCTGCTGCTGCAACCACTGCCTGTACACATGGGGGAAGTTCTCTTGTCACATTATCAAGTTTGGTGGAGTAATATGCGATTGGTCTCTGTTTACCCCCTTATGCCTGTGTCAGTACTGATGTCATGTGTCCATCTCTTGAATCTACAGTTTGCTCAAACGGTTTCTCATAGTTGGGTAGTCCCAGCACTGAGGTGCCTGTTAATGTTCTTTTTAATTCAGTAAAAGCTGTCTGTTTCCTCACTCCATTTTATAGCGTCCTGTGGGGCCATGGGGTTCCCATGCATGGCATGGACCAACGGGGCAGTCAGTATTGAATACCCGGGGATCCAAGCCCTACAACAGTTCGTCATGCCCAAAAAAGACATCATTTGTTTCTTTGTTTCTGGCTTCGGCACCTGGAGTAGGGCTCAAATTCTCTTCTCATCCATATGTCGACCTTTTTTTGAGACATTATACCCTAAGTATTTGACCTGCTTTTGCCACAACTGGAGTTTTTTTGTTTTATTCACCTTATGCCCTTGGTCATGGAGGAAATACAACAGAGCCATTGTGTCAGTCCTACAAACCTCCTCTGAGGGAGACGCCACTAGGATGTCTAGAACCTTCTTAACAGGAAAAGAGGGGTATTGCAGGGGCTCTCAGGACACAGAATAATCACCCCTGTCTGTAAAAGTTTGTCTATTACAGGGGCTATATCCTCCGCTGCTTCCTTCGTAAGGGGGTATTTCCTTCACAACCTTTACTTTCACATTCTTTTTTTCATCACTTTCAAATACTCCTCAGAATGCTTAGCATAGTGCAAAACATCTAAACCCGATGCAGTTCGGTAAGTAACCATGTTTTTAACAATGTAATCCTTATGATCCTGTTTTAATCCATTAACAAAAGCTATCTTTAGCTGTTGCTGATATGCACTATTCATATCCTCAGCTTCGGGGAGCACGGAGAACACTTTAAAAACTTTTACCATGTTTATTCAGATAATCACTGACACTTTCCTCGTCTTCCTGTACAGTCATATTAATCTTTTGCCAGTCAGTTCGTTGTACCCATCAGAGATTGCATCTCTGATAGAAGGCAGTCAATCTGTCTGTCAAATCTTGGCTATCATGGGCCAGTGGTTCCCTTCTTATGTTGAGGGGGCACTGGGGCTACACAGGGGTCCCAATTCCCCTTTACTGATGTCCAATCTGATCCTAGAACCCTCCTTAAAGCCCTTTCTACTTTGACCCCATTTAGCCTATAACTGTTCCTGAGACCTTCCATATTTTAAATTAATTCTGGGGCCCCAAACTTAGGATGTTTAATATGGTCGGTAGCCTTCTGCACGTAACTCTCAGTCCATGGTCTAAAAACAGTCATAGTTAGGGGCTAACTGTTTTGTTCACCTCTAGGGGTTGGAACTTTTATTAGGGGATACCCTTCAGCATCCTCTGCATCCTCCTCGCTATAATCTACTGTTTTTCTGGGTCTCTTAGCTCCCTCAGGAACTCCCCATCCCCAGGACCATGCATCAGTCAACGTCTCTAATATAGATCTGCTCATCGCATGGAGCTGACTGTCATCTGCAGAGATTGGGGAAATGAGGTTGGGGTTTTGTTCAGAGGCGGTTCCTCTGACAGGGGTGGATGTCACAGGGAGGGTGGTACTCTGAGCAGTGGCCTGCACCTGACGGGAAGGACCATTATAAGGAGGTGGTCTCTGGTGGTATCAAATGAGATCATCCTCTTTGTCCACTAGGGGCAATTGGGCTTGGCATTTCTCTTTTGTTCTCCTTCCTTCTACTCTAATTCTAGCATGCTCAAACCAGTATTCCGCCATTTCTAATCCATACTTTTTTTTGAGTTTAGAATACAAGACTGGTAATTCTACTCTCGAACTTTGCTGAAATCTATATAAAACAGCAAAGTCCAAACTCTCCAAACAGGAAATAAACACATGTATGTATATATACACACATACACACACACATACATATACATATATATACATACACATACATATACATATACATACATACATACACATATAGACAAATACACATTAGACATGTGCACACGGAAATATTTTGTTTCGGAATTTCATTTTCACCTGAAAAATAAATGTATTTAGTTACTCCCGAAATTCATTTTTATATATTTAGTTTTTTTGTTAAAAATTGCATTCGTCCGAAAATCCAAATGAATTAAGGTCAAATCTGTCATTGAAGGCTTATGGTGTCGGTCGAATGTTCAAAGAAGATTCGACGGAGCAGCTAAACTGTATGACTCTGTATAGTTTAGCTGCAATTCCACCCAATTCCAGCAGCAATCTTTTCTCTCTATGTCGAATCGTTCCTCTCTACGTCGAATCTTTCCTCTCTACGTCGAATCTTTCCTCTCTACGTCAAATCTTTTCTCTCTATGTAGAATAATCTTGGACTAATAGAGTTAAGGTTAGGCACATTCGACCACAGGTTCAATGGACACAGATTGTTATTGTCAGCGTCGAATCTCCTATCTATATCGAACTGTTGTCACAACGAAAACGAAAATAAAGCATTTATGTCGGATCTTTTGTTTTTCGGATTCTGCACTTTCGTTATCGTTTGTTAAAATGATAACGAAAATACCTGAAATTCGGATGAAAATGCATTTGGACAAAAACTAATGCACATGTCTAATACACATACATACATATACATAAAACAACTTATACCTTTACCTTATTTACTACAAAGTACAATTGGTCAAAACAAACAAAGTATTATTAGTCTTCTGATCAGAATTTTTTTTTTTACACACACACAAAAGAGGAAGTGCACTTAGATGTCCGTGAGGGGGGGGGGGGGGGGGTGAGTGAGTCCAGTTTTTTTTTTTTTTTAACCACAAGTTTACAGCCAGACAGATCATATAACTGCCTTAGCAGACATACTCCTCACCAAGCAGGCCTTTTATCAACTTAAACCACCGGACTAGAACAATAAGAATACAAGGAAATCTCTGCAGTAAGATTAAACAAGGAAAAAAAGAGACTAAACACCCAGAAGAAAATTAGTCTTGCGATCTTTCTAGACGCTTGGTATACCCTTCAACAAATCTTTTTTTCATCTGTCCTGGACAGCGGGCTACGTCTATTTACCATAGGCAACGTCCCCAAGTGCCTCTGTCTTCGGCCCCTGTGTCACCTAGATCTTATACGGTCAACCACAGTGCTGGCATACTCAATAAATTCAAAAACCCAAATCACCTTGAGTAGAAGAGAAAATAAAAGATCTGTCTTACCTTTCACAGACTCGGAGGACTGGATCAGTTAAAGTCCATCAGCAGAGGTCAGGTGTGGATCCCGGAGCCGGCCAGCCTCTTTTTACCACTTAACTTGAGTGGGAGGACCTAGGTCTCGGCGAGAGGGAGTCTGATACTCACCGATATTTTGGACGGAACCGTTCGATCCAACACCTAATCCTTACTTCCGGCTCGAAAGGACCATGATGTAGGTAAAATTCCATTCTCTCACTGATCAGTCAACTCCAGTCAAGTTGATTAGAAGACAGATTTATTACAGATGTACTAGTACAAAGGGGTAAGTACTCTTACAGCAAGGAGTTCCACAGCAAAATCACACAAGGAAATCCGTACGCAGTCACTATAGCAGTATTTGGCAACCTGCCATTGGCTAAGGCACACTGGGGACTCATGGTGCATGGTCAGCTTTATTGCCAAATCCAGAGTGCCTTAACAAGGTTTCCTATTATGGTAACATCTGCTAGTTCTTTAAGTATTGCTTTAGGCTTGGTCGGAACTTAAGAAAGTTGCATAAACAATAAGTCAGCGCCATTTTAGCTACAAAAAGTACATATAAGGAACAAGACAAATGTCGATATCACCTGTAATTCTTTGCATATTTCTTATCACATTGCCTTCCGTGGAAAGAGTTGTAAAGCCATCAAGTTTGATAAGCTGGAATTTATCGATGGGCATGTGAGTGGCAGGGAGTGTATTTTTTTGGTGCTGCAGCAGCTGGGGCAGAGAAATTTGCCTGCTATACTCTACAGCTGGTGGTGTGATGCTGGCAGGCATGTTTCAAGGACCTGTGAGACCCTTTGCTATAACATCATCCCTTTCAGTGGAGGCTGCTGAGAGGTCATGAGATATAGCAGGGTTACATTAAAGAGTTAAAACTCATCAACATTATGTGATGCAATGCGTAATGGGGATGAGGTTGTGTCTGTCAGCATTACAGAGAAGGAGTCAAGCATTTTACCAGCATAGAAGTGTCCATGAGGTGGATGCGGGAATGGTCCAAGAAAACTAAAATCGGGATTTGTGCAGTCATGGAGGACCCTCGATGTCTGGAGGAGAGAGAAGAGAAGAAATTACAAAAAGGAAAGAAAACACAGGATAAAGGGGAAGGAGAGGAGGTGGAGGGGGTATCCCCTGCACAACTCTCCCCGAACCTAGAGGAGTGGGAGAGAGCTAGTCCCATCCCCCGAAAGCAACAAACCAGAAAGATATCCGCTGAAACTGCAGACATAAATCTGTCCCAGTCTTGAGAGACATCCCCAACACCGAGACAGATGGAGGAGCATGTAAACCACTCTGGCCAGAGCTGACACCTTGAAAACAAATCCCCATAACTAAGCTCTGGAAGGTTGAAGTGAAACGTGTTAGTGGCGTGGCTTGGTTGGAGTCAAGGCTGAGGTTGCCACTCTATTCACTTCTCTAGGACAGCTTAGATATGCGACTTCCAGGGGCTACTCTTTTGTCTCTTGTACCCTTGTAGAAGCCAAGATGGGCTCCATTCCCTGTCAGCACTCTAACAGCAGCTGCGGATGTACCATTTACATACCCCCTCTCTACTGAGCCTGAGCAGCACACATGCCCTTTCTAGGTCCCCTTGAAAACAAATCCCAGAGGGTAAAGCTCACCCCCCCTGGGACCATAGATCCCATTATCACAAGGAGTTCCCTTCCGGGGGTGTCAGTCTAAGTACAAGTCTACTCATAGGAGGCAGAGCACATACCGAATGATATCACAGAGGTGAGAAAGGGGTAAGGATACGAGTATATAACATAAATACAAAACATGAGTACAAAAATTGAAGTGGAGGAATTTTCACTGCATGGAAGAGGGTGACTAGTGCAATCAAGTATAACAACAGTAAGTCTTAGTCGGGAGAGAGCCAGGAAGACAAAAATTAAACCTTCTAGGACTAGGTGTCTCTCAGACACACGACAACTCGACAAGCAGGGAAAACAAAACAAATAAAAAAGGGGGGCATAAAAGTAATTGATAATCTAAAAATTGGTAGGAAGAACAGGGGGAAAAGATGTCGTTCATCAGCCCTAAAGAGATGGGTGGATGAAATGGAAAAAGAGGGAGGACAGTACACGAAGAACTGAGTTGGTGGCAAAAATTTCAAGAACACCTAAGCGCTAGACATGTGCATTCATTTTCGTCCGAATGCATTTTTGTCCGAATTTCAGGTATTTTCGTTATCGTTTTAACAAACGATAACGAAAGTGCAGATTTCGAAAAAACCAAAGATCCGACATAAACAAATGCTTTATTTTCGTTTTCGTTGTGACAACAGTTCGATATAGATAGGAGATTTGACGCTGACAATACCAATCTGTGTCCATTGAACCTGTGGTCGAATGTGCCTAACCATAACTCTATTAGTCCAAGATTATTCTACATAGAGAGAAAAGATTTGACGTAGAGAGAAAAGATTCGATGTAGAGAGAAGATTCGACGTAGAAAGAAAAGATTTGACGTACAGAGAAAAGATTGCTGCTGGAATTGGGTGGAATTGCAGCTAAACTATACAGAGTCGACAAACACCATAAGCCTTCAATGACAGATTCAACCTTAATTCATTTGGATTTACGGACGAATGCAATTTTTAACGAAAAACTAAATAAATAAAAACGAATTTCGGGAGTAACTAAATAAATGTATTTTTCAGACGAAAACTAAATTCCGAAACAAAATATTTCAGTGTGCACATGTCTACTAAGTGCGACATTCAAAATCATGGAGGACAGGAATATCTTAGATTGCTGCTTATGCCAAACCTGGGTTGTTGGACTCTGCAGAGGAGGATACTTGGATGATCCAGCATGCTTGTGCAATGATGCTGACAATGGTTCTTCTGAGGGAAAGGGAATGACCACCAATGGATTTCTGGGACAGGATGTGTAGAAGTGGTTTGAGTGAGCCTTCTCTGGATGGTAGTTAGGGGACAGGTCAGCAAAAACTTGGACCAGGTGACCCTGAATTGTGAGTTGATTCATGTCTCTGGAAATTGACATGATGTCTTCTTTCACCTTATAAAAATGAGGCTTTGTCACAATGTCCCTGGACAATCCATCAGAGCCAGGTGGTTGCAATGCTCTATGACCTCTGTCCAATTCAAGACAGTGATCAGGAATGTCCGGAAATGTTCCTATGTTCTGGGGCTGCATTGAAGTCCCCACATAGCAACAAGCTCTGCTTCCTCTTCTTTTGAATCTTCTTCCAGAGCTTATGGATAACGGAGATTGCCTTGTGTTGGGTACATATATGTTGATGATGGTATAGATAGCTTTGTCGATTTTGCATACCAGAATAATTAACCTACCCTGGTCATCGAGGGTGACATCAAGTGATTTAAAGGATACAGTATCTTTAAAGTGGTTGTAAACCCTTACAGACCACTTTGACCTACAGGTAAGCCTAGATTAAGGCTTACCTGTAGGTCCAAGAAATATCTCCTAAACCTACACGGTTTAGGAGATATTTGCAAAAAGACAGGCACCGCTGTCTACGGCGCATGCACCGTAGACAGAAGCGTGCCGGCGCACTGAGCACGCCACTACTAATAGCGATATGCCGCTAGTGGCAGCTCCCTTGCGCATGAGTGGGAGTGACGTCATCGCGGCTCCGGCCAGTCACAGTGCTGGAGCCGCGATACCCGGAAACAAGATGGACACTCGGTGGAAGAGGGGACAGCGGTGACATCGCTGGCTTCTGTGTCAGGTAAGTGACACATAATGGGCTACTATGCAATGCATAGTAGCCCATTATGCTTTACCTTTGCAGGGAAACAAAGAGGAAGTAAACCCATTAGGGTTTACTTCCTCTTTAACGGTGATTAGAACCCCTCTATTCTTCTGAGATGCAGTGGAAAAATAGATATGTGGGAAACGCTTGTGGGCAAATGATGGGGTGTTGTTGTGGGCAAAATGCGTTTCTTGAAAGCACAAAACATTACATTGTAACTTACTGGCAGCAGACCATGAAGAGTACCTTTTATTTGGGCTATTTAGCCCTTTGATGTTGAAGGACGTGACCTTTAAGGGCATTTCTGTACAAAGTTGGGAACTCTAAGGCCCTTGAGGTGCCCTTGAGGAGTGTGTGGAGAAGCAAACAAGCAGGTGGGCCCCAAACGCTGCTGGAGAATCCCAGAAAGTGGAGAAGTTTTCAGATCTCAGGAAAAATGTGCAATCAGTGTGGTCCCCTGCAAATATTGCTCTCTCAGAGGGTGTGTAGTAGTCTCAGATGTGTTTCAAAGGATATGTAACTTGAACAGAAAATGGTGAAAGATAAAAAAAACAAGGGAAAAAAGGTGTAAAAACTGGAACATGCAGTTGCAACTACTAACTTCAGAGCAATCAATAAAGGCCCATACTCAGGGCAACAATAAGTGCTAAGTAGAGGAATATTGGCCAGGAGGGCCACTTCAGGTGATCATCTTGTCCTGTCGGTCAGACGCATTCCAATTCACATCAGCGTGTTTGTGGTGGGGGTTGGGGTTGCATCGTTGAGGCAATGGTTCGAGGATGTTCCATTGATGCAGCAGGGACAATTCCTCTTCAAGGGAGCAGATATTGTCCTCTTTTCCATCTTTAGTAACAACCAGTTTTACCAGGTGTCCCCATTTGTACATGATGTTGTGATTGCTTAACCTCCCTGACGTTGTGATTATGTTAGATTTTTTTGGAAATTTGGCGTTTTATATTGTAGGCCTGTAATTCTTAGGAATAACACAATTAAATATGTTCAAACAAGAGTCTAGTAGACATCCCGGGTATGATAAAGTTTGAAATACAAAATCATAAATTATAATATAATAAATAACTATAAATAATTATAAAAAAATAATAATATAATAATAATACAATTTATTCAATAATGTAATCAAATCAAAAACACTGAAATTCGCTCAGTTGCAGCTGTCATTACTTTCAGTGTTTGATGACAAATTTCCCCACGAATCACTATCGCTCAATTCTAACACTTTTTGGTTGCTATGGACAATTTCAAGTTTCCTGGCAGAAAGAACTGTATATATAATATAAAAGTGCATGCAGGGGCACTGGACAAAGCATTAGGGACAAAAGGGAGGTAAAATAATTTGATACAGTAATGCAATATCTAAGATTACAGTGTACTGTATGTTTTATTTACTTTATAACTTTTTGAATTTGGCGCTGGGCTCCGTCCCCATGCGTTGCAACGCTTGTAGGGGAACAGAGCCCGGTACTGTGATACATCTAGCGGAGTACACAGCCCTTGGACACAGCAGGGAGACATTGCAGGATCCTGGGGACAAGGTAAGTATTTTTGTCTGGATCCTGCGATGCAATCCCGAGTTTGGCCTCCGGGTTACCGCTTTTGGTAGGGAAAATTCACCCCGAGCCACACTCGGGAATACCGCCCGGGAGGTTAATGGTTTAGTGATGATGGCCAAATTATTATGCTTGCTCATTGTGTATTGCGAGAGATCAGCAAAAACGGATAGGACAGCATATGTTTGTGAAGTGCCATGGGGTTTCTGGTGGTCCAAAGAAATGTGGTAAAAGTGGATTCTGGCAATCCTGTTGCACGGAACATTGTCTGGCAAGTTGGAAGGTTTAGGGAGCCTGTGTATGCAGTCAAAGTGTAGCTCAGATGATGGGTGGTGGGGTCTCCAGAAGGAAAACTGACATGCACTTAGTGAAAAGCTCTTTTAAGGCCGCTGGTTTACCTTTTATTTTAATGTTGTTCCTATGGGAACGGTCTTTCAAATCAGCTAATTTGGCCTTGATCCATTCCATGTCCAATTCCTGCTCATTGTGTGCATCTTCCAAATCATTGAAGTTCGAGGTAAATTCCCCCATCATGTTTTCTAGATGCGAGACACAGTGTTAAGATGTCAGCGTTAATAGAGCTTTGCAGGGAAATGTTGCCTTATGAGTTTATGTGAAATCTCCATTAATTGATGTAAAATATTGCAATTAGAAATATATTTCAGTTAGACAGAAATATATTTAAAGTATTGAGTGTTGTGTTGATGTTACTGTAATTAGTTCAACTTCAAAGCTTGGCCTTTTGTTTTCCCTGATAACATCTCACCTGGGTAATCTAATGCCACGTACACACTAAGGGACTATCCCGCGGGAATGTCCGCCGGACAATCCCCCCGTGTGTGGGCGCCGGCGGACTTTTTGGCGCCAAAAGTCCGGCGGACTAGGTTTTAAGTTTTGTTTTAAAATTATCCGCTGGACTTGGCAGTCCGGTGGACAATCCCGCCGTTAGTATGCTAGTCCGCCGGACTTTTGAAATGAACGGACTTGCCGCTCATCGGAAAGTCCGTTCATTTAGCACGTGACTTCAGGTAGACAGAGCTAGCGAAGGCAATGAATGCCGCCGCGCTAGCCCCGTCACCTGGCATGGATTTAAAGGGAATCCCCACGCCGAAAAAATGGCGTGGGGGTCCCCCCCAAATCCATCTCAGACCCTTATCCGAGCACGCAGCCCGGCAGGCCAGGAAAGGGGTGGGGACGTCGCTGTCTCTGGCCGGAATGCCAGAGCCGCGCTGTGCTGGGACTTATATAGGGACAAGGGGACAGGGTCACATGCTCATGTCACATGGTGACCCCGCCCCTTGGGATGTCACAGTCCCGGAGGATACATCTTATAGTGTATTGTAAATATGGTTCTGTGAGTAATTTGTAAATACAGTATCATGTAATCCAGGGAACCTACACTGTACATTGTGTTGTAAATACTGTCTGGTGTGTAATTTGTGTATATTATGTAACCCTATCAATAAATGTGTATTGCAGATTGAACTACCTCTTTTGTACAAAATCTCTCAGATCTAGATATGTACAGTGGTGTGAAAAAGTGTTTGCCCCCTTCCTCATTTCCTGTTCTTTTGCATGTTTGTCACACTTAAGTGTTTCGGAACATCAAACCAATTTAAACAATAGTCAAGGACAACACAAGTAAACACAAAATGCAATTTGTAAATGAAGGTGTTTATTATTAAAGGTGAAAAAAAATCCAAACCATCATGGCCCTGTGTGAAAAAGTGATTGCCCCCTAAACCTAATAACTGGTTGGGCCACCCTTAGCAGCAACAACTGCAACCAAGCGTTTGCGATAACGTGCAATGAGGCTTTTACAGCGTCCTGGAGGAATTTTGGCCCACTCATCTTTGCAGAATTGTCCTAATTCAGTTACATTAGAGGGTTTTCGAGCATGAACGGCCTTTTTAAGGTCATACCACAACATCTCAATAGGATTCAGGTCAGGACTTTGGCTAGGCCACTCCAAAGTCTTCATTTTGTTTTTCTTCAGCCATTCGGTGGTGGACTTGCTGGTGTGTTTAGGATCATTATCCTGCTGCAGAACCCAAGTTCGTTTCAGCTTGAGTACACGAACAGATGGTCGGACATTCTCCTTCAGGATCTCTTGGTAGACAGCAGAATTCATAGTTCCTTTTATCACGGCAAGTCTTCCAGGTCCTGAAGCAGCAAAACAGCCCCAGACCATCACACTACCACCACCATATTTTACTGTTGGTATAATGTTCTTTTTCTGAAATGCAGTGTTCCTTCTATGCCAGATAGACTTGGACACACACCTTCCAAAGAGTTCCACTTTTGTCTTACCGGTCCACAGAATGTTGTCCCAAAAGTCTTGGGGATCATCAAGATGTGTTGTGGAGAAATTGAGACAAGCTTTGATGTTCTTTTTGCTCAGCAGTGGTTTTCTCCTTGGAACTCTGCCATGCAGGCCATTTTTGCCCAGTCTTTTCCTGATGGTGGAGGCATGAACGCTGACCTTAACTGAGGCAAGTGAGGCCTGCAGTTCCTTGGACGTTGTTGTGGGGTCTTTTGTGACCTCTTGGATGAGTCGTCGCTGCGCTCTTGGGGTAATTTTGGGCGGCCGGCCACTCCTGGGAAGGTTCACCACTGTTCCATGTCTTCGCCATTTGTGGATAATGGCTCTCACTGTGGTTCGCTGGATTCCCAAAGCTTTGGAAATGGCTTTATAACCCTTTCCAGACTGATAGATCTCAATTACTTTCTTTCTCAATTGTTCCTGAATTTCTTTGGGTCTCGGTATGATGTGTAGCTTTTAAGGATCTTCTGGTGGACCTTACTGTGTCAAGCAGCTCCTATTTAAGTGATGCCTTGATTGTGAACAGGTGTGGCAATAATCAGGCCTGGGTGTGGCTAGAGAAATTGAACTCAGGTGTGGACAACCACAGTTATAGTATGTTTTAACAAGGGGGGCAATCACTTTTTCACACAGGGCCATGATGGTTTGGATTTTTTTTCACCTTTAATAATAAACACCTTCATTTACAAATTGCATTTTGTGTTTACTTGTGTTGTCCTTGACTATTGTTTAAATTGGTTTGATGTTCCGAAACACTTAAGTGTGACAAACATGCAAAGGAACAGGAAATGAGGAAGGGGGGGCAAACACTTTTTCACACCACTGTATATGTCCATACTACTACAATGATTGAGGTGTATGCACAAAGGCACAGAAACTAGTCAACAGAAAGCAGTATGTCTTTTAGAGTGATGTCAGGCACTGGCTGATTTGTGGTGAGGAAAACAGCAAAAGAGTTGTTTAAAACTCAACTCATTATGCTGGATATCCTCTGTGTTCATTCTGGGCTTGGATTTTGCCAGGCTGCTGGATGTGGAGGATGCCGGAGAGCAGGGTTCAGTGCTGGATGAGGCTTGCAGGTGTCCTCTGCTGGAGCTGGCATTGTCTCCTTCCTCCCATGTCACACTGCTGCAGATCGTGGGGCCGCATGATACAAATATTTTTTTTCCTATTTTCTTGTTTTTGTTTATTTATTAATTTTTTTATTCTCCTTTTTTTATAATTTTTTACTTGTATCTCTGATCTCTGGCAGTCTTGCTGTTTTTCTCCCCTTCTGTGCAGCTCACAAGTACTCTTTCCACATTGTTCCCTCCTTCCAGCCTGTCCATTGTTCCTCTTTGATGCTGGCGCCGGCATCATAGATTGCCATGGCACCTGTGGCCTGCTCTGTATAGCTCGGATGCACTTGGGTGCATATGGACAGCGGGAATACCTCCTCCATTACCTAACAACACTAATATACTGTTCAACCAGAAACAGCCTCCTGCCCAGCCAATGTGTCTGTTTTTAGGCTGCTGCAGCCTCACGCTGTCCCTCTTACGTGTTACTATTAATTTCAGGATGAACATGTGGCCATTAGGTGTATTCACTTTGTGCTAGAAACTGAGTTAACCTGATTTCTGCTAAGTTGGTACACATATGAGAATGCTGTTATGTCATTGTTTAACAGGGTATGCATATACGGGAATATGACATCATTATGATGTCAGGGGGCAGGTCTGGGGTAATTTTCTTGCTCATTGATTGGTGGATGGTTCTTTAAATATCGGGGTTGATTTGCTATAACTGGAGCATGCCAAATTCTGTGCTGCTCTGCATAGAAACCAATCAGCTTCCTGGTATTTTTGTCAAAGCTTAACTGAACAAGCAGATTAACTACCATGCACAGCTGCACCCAATTCTAAGTGCTCCAGTTTTAAAAAAAATTAACCCCATTGGCTGTTCTGTATCACAACTTGTCACATGCTTGATGCAGGGGTCCTGCGTGGCTCTGAAATGTTGCTATCTACTGTAACAATGTGATCACTGAGTAAAGCTTTGGACCCATTTTGGAGATCTTTGTGTGCTGGTGACATCACTCTCTATGACTATTCATCGTTCCAGCCGGTGGTTGCTTTAGCATCCACTTACAAATATAGCTATCTCTATAGGAATGTGTGTTAGGAATAGTGTGTTAAAATTTCTGACCACAGAGGGTCACTTGTTCGGCATTACTGTCACTCATAAAATGTATTTCTTCAGTGAATACAAAGACTTGTATGATTAGACGAGGGTGGAGATCATGTCACTGCCACTCCTATATTCCTCATCCTATTTAGAAAAGTCTTGTATTTATTAAAAAATTACAAGGCATTATATTAATAACTATCATTACACAAAATTCGACAAAAGGAGGTTATGCCCTGAGTGGACTTTTAAGGCACTAACATAATTTGTAGAAAAATCATATTTTATTAAACATAATAAGCAAGATAAGAACAAAGGATATTGGAATGGTTACAATTACTGTGTAGAAAGTACAAAATCGCCACAACGATTGACTGTAAAGTTCTCGTAATTCATCCGACACGTTTCAGAGAAGTTCAATCATATATCTACAGTGTAGTGATAACAACAAGTCAAACACAAGATATATAATATATATATATATATATATATATATATATATATATATATATATATATATATATACACATATACATACATACATATACACAATATATATATATATATATATATATATATATATAAACACATATACATACATACATATACACAATATATATATATATATATATAATATATATATATATATATATATATATATATATATATATAAACAGCATTATTTATAGCATATACATTACAATAAGTTAGATATTGTGTAGACTCACACATTTTGTGGAGATATCGTAGGCGAAACATTCCAATAAAGCTATTAAAAACAAAGAATATAAGCAGAACTGTCTCTCCAAGAATTTGCCTGTTTAAGGTAGCTGGTCTTCACAGCATGTATTGATATAACATCAAATGAGGATTGAGTAAAGCTGGGATAGCATGAGAGGCATTGGACAACTGACAGCAATGAAGCCAAGGGAGGGCATAGCCCTGTAAGTAAAAGTAGTGAAATGTGATATAAGGCATTATGAGTGGTATAATTCAGTTAACTTGCATGTGTAGAAAAATTATATTGAAGAGATCTATACATAAAAACAATATATATACATATATATCCTACCTGCACTCAGTGAAAACGCCAGTAAACTAGTGGACAAATATCTTAGACACTACGCCACCTCCCTACCATCTCATGTAAAGGACACCATCCACTTTCTGCAAATTTTAGATAGTTTGCACATCCCAGAACATGCTATACTAGCCATGATCGATGTTGAAGCTTTGTATAGTTCAATTCCTCATTCCAAAAGCCTTGGGGAAGTTAAACATGTCCTCAGTGGGGGAAGCGAAGGGGACTCAGCCTACAACGAGTTCATCCTCTGTCTCCTAGAATTTATTTTAGAACACAACATCATTACCTTTCATAGTTCCCACTACATCCAGATACAGGGGGTAGCAATAGGGACTTCTTGCGCCCTATCCTACGCCAATCTGTATCTGGGGGAGTGGGAAAATATGTTTTTTTGCAGACGAATCATTGTCGATGTATACGGAACATATGTTGGCTTGGTATCGATACATCGACAATGTTTTTGTAATCTGGGATGGACCTACTGATACGCTTCAGCACTGTTTGAGTAGAATGAATAGAAGCAAGTTCAACTTACGTTTTACTATGACCCATGACAGGGAGTGTATTGCATTTATAGACATTGAGGTCTATAGAGATATTGAGGGTAACCTAGGTAGTAACCTTTACAGGAAACCCACGGCAGGCAATAGCATCCTGCTTTCACCCCCAAACGTTGGTATGGTCTACACCTAAAAGCCAGTATTTACGGACAAGACGTAATTGTTCTGATGATGGAAATTTCAAACTACAGGCCCAACAACTCCGTGATAGGTTAATGTCACATAACAGGAAAAAACTCATATACACACAGAAGCCTAAAAAAAATAACAATCCTCACATCACAAGATATACAAACCAACAAGCCAAAGTTAACAACATTGTCACTAAATACTGGCACATGCTGTCCCTCGATTCCACACTCGGACAATTTGTCCTGGACTGCCCCCTGTTTATAATTAAAAGGGCAACATCAATTAGAGATAAACTTATTACCAGCCCGTAAAGATCCATGTAAATATAAAGGTACATACATGTGTGGTGCCTGCAATTATTGCAAATACATGTACACTGAAAGAAACCCCATCCTCCCTAACTGTCAAACATTTCTTCCTAGACATTTCACCAACTGTAAACCCATTGGGGTCGTCTACATGCTACGCTGCATTTGCAGTTGTTTTTATATTGGTAAGACCAAATTGGAATTCTGGAAACGTGCTTACAGGCACATAAAAAGCATGCAAACCAGTAACCCTGAATTGCCCCTAGGCCGACACACTAAAATAGTACATGGTGGCAATTTTCCGAAAATCTAATTCCTCATATTAGATCGTATCCATCCCAGCTCCAGAGGAGGGGATTGGAATAAAACCCTCCTCCAAATGGAGCTGCGCTGGATACACCATCTCAAAGCTACTCTACCACTCAGCCTTAATGAGGCTATCTGTTTCAAGTCCTTTTTGGTTTCTCCTCTGGAGGAATGGAGAATAAAAATAGAAAATATAATATATCTATCCCCAAATGACCTTCTCTGTGATTATATAGCCGATCAATCCTTGTTAGTGGTTTTCTGCAATTTCTCTCTATTACCTACAGTTCTGTATCATTACTATACATGATCATTCATTACATGTACTTTATTATTTATTGAATTATTTTCACATGCCAGTCAACCCCTGGGGCTGGACTGTTGTAATGCCTGGCACACACAGCCACCCGGATTTGGTAACCCGTTGCGGCTCTCCATGGAGGCTACAGATGATGTCATCTAATTTGGCCACCATCTTGCTACTCCAGTGGGCACGCGCTGTAGTAGGCGCACATCGTCATTTTGTCGTGCTGGCATTGCGCATGCATGGTTGGGACGGGGATAAGCAAGCTTGGCTCAGGAAGCCTGCAGAGCCCATGTCCCTGATCTCCTCTTCCATCCCAGGTGCAGCTGATAATTATTGTCTGTGCCTGCTATTGGAGAAATAATAGTATATTAGGCACGCCTTTGTAGACATGGCTGACACCCACCCAAGGGTCTGGATGCCAGGAGGTGTCTCCAGGTGGCTACTAATATAACAAGCTATGACTTACTCTACATCTTAGCGATATTCTGATACCTGCTAATACTATTAGTTGTACCATAACTGCTGTCCTTACTGACATTGCTCTATCTGCCTCAATGTTAATGTTTAACAGCACCATACACATATATAAGCCTAAAGTCTTTTGTCTTTGGCTGCTAGCATTTACTCCCATGGAGGATAGAAAGAGATGGCTTTTATATACTCCAATATTACATAAAGCCCAGCCATAGGGCTTATTAATTAATTAGCAAGTTACTCATATAGACGGTGCGATTAATATTACACGCATGGTCTAACTATGTTCATGTGTCTATACACTGATTAATTTCTATGAGTCATATTTAACATGGAATATATATTACTTTGAACCTGTCCCATCATGTCCTATATGGGAAATTTAGTGACAGAGGTTGTTCTGTGAAGAATTATTATAATTATAAAAAATCTAATTGAGATACTTACATATATATATATATACCTACATAAGTGACCATTTGTCATACATCTATTATTTTTCAGTCAACACCAACTACATAGTGTTCTACATCAACCTTTAAACAATTATTTGTTCCTACTGAGGTAGGACATTACAGATAGGTGAGAGTGTTTGGGACTCTATATGTCTCCTCTCTTTCTTCTATACTTTATAATCCTTGTTCTTACCATCATATCTTTTTGGCTTGTTTACTATAGATACCCCCAAACTATGCATCTGCTCCCGATGAGTGGTATATGTTAACCACGAAACGCGTTGAGATTTTATATGGTGCTACGCCACAGTTTCCACGTCCTACATCTATACCATCATACAGTCAACTATATGGGTTTAATCTTTCATTGTTATTATGACTATATGCTACCAATACAAATTTGATCTACATGCCCAAGCTTCACTACTGTGTATAATATCCATAATTATGTTGAGTCAAATGTATGTTATGAACTGTATACTAGTGTTCATCCATTGAGACTTAATATTCTATTATACCATTTTATCGATTTTATGTGTATGTACATAATTTTGTTAATAAATAACAATGTTTTACAATTGATTGACTCATTCAACTTGGTAATGTGCTTCACACAAAGTCTCACAATCTCTTCTTCCTTTATAAACATAGTAAAATGTAAGTTGAAGTTTTTATTCATTCTACTCAAACAGTGCTGAAGCGTCTCAGTAGGTCCATCCCAGATGACAAAAACATTGTCGATGTATCGATACCAAGCCAACATATGTTCCGTATACATCGACAACGATTCGTCCGAAAAAAAACATATTTTTTTCCACTCCCCCAGATATAGATTGGAGTAGGATGGGGTGCAAGAAGTCCCCATTGCTACGCCCTGTATCTGGAGGTAGTGGGAACTATGAAAGGTAATGATGTTGTGTTCTAAAATAAATTCTAGGAGACAGAGGATGAACTCATTGTAGGCTGAGTCCCCTTCGCTTCCCCCACTGAGGACATGTTTAAATTCCGCAAGGCCTTAGGAATGAGGAATTGAACTATACAAAGCTTCAACATCGATCATGGCTAGTATAGCATGTTCTGGGATGTGCAAACTATCTAAAATTTGCAGAAAGTGGATGGTGTCCTTTACATGAGATGGTAGGAGGTGACATAGGGTTTAAGATATTTGTCCACTAGTTTACTGGCATTATCACTGAGTGCAGGTAGGATATATATGTATATATATATATATATATATTGTTTTTATATATAGATCTCTTCAATATAATTTTTCTGCACACTTTCTGCTTGCACACGCTCTAAAAATTCATATAGTAAAAAAACAATGCAAGTTAACTGAATTATACCACTCATAATGCCTTATATCACATTTCACTACATTTACTTACAGGGCTATGCCCTCCCTTGGCTTCACTGCTGTCAGCTGTCCAATGCCTCTCATGCTATCCCAGCTGTACTCAATTCTCATTTGATGTTATATCAATACATGCTGTGAAGACCAGCTACCCTAAACAGGCAAATTCTTGGAGACACAGTTCTGCTTATATTCTTTGTTTTTAATAGCTTTATTGGAATGCTTCGCCTACGATATCTCCACAAAATATGTGAGTCTACACAATATCTATCTAATTGTAATGTATATGTTATAAATAATGCTGTTTACTATATATATATATATATATATATATATATATATATATATATATATATATATATATATATATATATATATATATATATATATATATATATATATATATTATGTTTAATAAAATACGCTTTTTCTACAAATTATGTTAGTGACTTAGTGACCTTTTGTCTAGTTAGTTTGGATGTGGCACCTTACAGGGACACTCTCACTGATAGAATTATTGCACAAAATTCAAACGTAATGGGGTAGATGTACTAAAGAAGTTCTAAAAATCATATATTTTTAGGAGAATTTTTACTTGGTGAAAGGGGCAAATTCACTTTTTAAAGAATAACCAATAACATGCAAGGAAAAAAAAACACAAGTTTTGCTTGTACTTGATTGGGATATTACTTTAACCTTATTCACTAAGCTAATCTAAAGTTTCCCTTGAAAAGTAAAAAATCACTTTGCAATATAAAAATGTTTTTATACTTTCGAAAATGAATGCCATTGTGATCATCTAAACAAATAAATAATAAACAAAGCAATTTCTCAATAAATTATTTTTCCATTTTATTGCTGCAAAATATATCAGAACACCACATATTGGTTTATTGTTTGGA
This sequence comes from Lithobates sylvaticus, assembly GCA_028564925.1. Lineage (NCBI taxonomy): Eukaryota > Metazoa > Chordata > Amphibia > Anura > Ranidae > Lithobates > Lithobates sylvaticus. Next base: position 287,171,485 of record CM053029.1, read on the forward strand.
GCAATTTGATGGCAAAAAATAATAATAATAATGTGGTACCTCTCCACTCTTTAAAAAGTGCAAGTGTTCCCATATATACTTCACAATTTGTTTCAGTTAAAGTGAGAAAAAAAATGTAATTTTAAACTTCATGTAATATTTTTAAAGCAGCCTAGAAAGAAAGTGGATTCAAAAATAAAATCTGGCAATATGACATATAGTGGTATTATTCCTCTATATTCTCTGTTCCTGTTGAGCAAACTGTTTTGCAATGTCTTGTAAATAAACCTGTGAAATTATACCGTGAAAGGAAACAGAATAAGTACCACTGCTTCAGTTAATGGGCCTTGAGGGAAATTAGGAAAAGAAGAAACAGGTTAAATTGATGTTGTTCTTCTCTGCTTTTTTTCCTGGAAGGATACCTGTCAAAATATCTATTTTAAATTGCTCCTTTTAACTACAGATATGTAGGCTATATTTTCAATTTCTCTAAAAAGAAAGTTAAACATTTACAGACGAGCCTGAATAAAAGCATTTATCTGTAATTGTTTAACATGTCTTTTTGAAAATTACAAATACCGGCATGTATTTACAGTATTGAGTGAGGTTCAGTATAAATCTCTCTATTTTTTTCTCTTGAAGCTCTTTAGTTGAAGTGAACATAGGCCATTGTTAAAACTTCAGCGAAAATGCAGTTGCTTCATACTGAAATACTGAACACTGGAATTCTAACATCTCTCACAAATGTATTTGTAGATGTTTAATATTCTGGTTACAAAAAAGAAATGTTTGTGCTTGCGTTAATGTTTCTTTACTAAAAGTAAATACATAATTGATTTTTAGGTTACAAAAATGTATTTTTCTCTTGAACATTATAATAACAATAATCTATACAGGCTGAGAAATTCTTAAAAAAATATTTTACCTGTAAAATGCTTTGACAGTGTCAAACTGAATATGTAAATGATTAGGTGCTTAGGGAACTTCTAAAACAAAAAATGGCATAGGCATAACTTTTGGCCGCTTTTAACCACTTGACGACCAGCCGCTATTATTATACAGCGGCAGGCCGGCATGATTGCGTGAACCATAGCTATACATCTGTCCCTTTAATCAGGATAGCAGGTGCGCTCACATGCCCACTGCACAGCAGGGGTGCCGATGCTCGTGACTGGAGGTTGCGATGACTGCCTGCCACAAGCGATCGTGGGCACGAGAGGCAGAACAGGGACGTGTGTGTTAACACACACATCCCAGTTCTATGAGGAGAGGAGAGAGAGATTGTGAGTTTCTATGAGCTGGGGACCACGATCTCTCATCTCCTATAGTCAGTCCCAACCCCCACAGTTAGAACACACACATAGGGAACAAAATAACTACTCTTGTAATTCAAATCATAAAATGGAAGAAAAGCCTAATTCTAATAATTGTGGTATGAAGGAGTTTGTAGTGACCTTTTTTAGGGCTTTTTAGCTCACTTTTATTTAAAGGAAAGGCCCAACAAACAATTGTCCTCATAGGGGTTTCCACCTTCGCTTCAAACATGAATATAAATTACATTAATTCCTCCGGCTCTATTGCAGCTCCGCTGCTCAGGCCTCAAGCTTATTCTTTAGTCCTTTGGTCTGTTCCCACAGACCAACTCACAGCACCAATGTGCTCCTGTGCAACTTCTGTATCTTACTATTAACTCTGGTAGCTCTCATAGCTCTCTCTGTGCTCTTGCAGCTCCCAGTTTCACTGGTGCACTCCCTGGCCTAGGCAGGGAACATTCTGTCTCCTGGGTGGAAGCCTGAATTACTAGCATCCCCTTGCTTATATCAGCTCTTTACACCTGTACAAAAATGTTGCTGGGCTTTGGTAGGATCTGGACACTGGTTTGGAGGATTCACCCCCTTCCAAGACTCTTTGAAGCCTCCAAACCCCAAAATCCAAAACCCAGAGAAAACTGAAATATCAAATTTTTCCACTTCGAACAGCCATTCTGGACCCCTCAATCAGTATTTGTGAGAATACTGTGTGCCTCTTACCTCTTTTTTTCACAGGGGCAGAATCAGGTGACCAGACCAGAGATTGTTTTTTTGCACAGGTTAGGCAGGGTCGGTAGAAGAAGGGAAACATTTTTAAGAATACTGACTTAGGCTTTTCTTCCACTTTAATAGCAAGATGAGATTACATGGGTTTGCACTTTTCTTTGACAAGAACGGCAGATTATTCAGGGTCAGTATAACAATCTGGAAATTAACTTTTTATCTGAAGAACGACCCAGAAAACAATAGGTCATTAAATGCATATGAAGTAAAATAAAACCCAGAAATTTAATATAAAGAAAATAAATTAGGACCATATGTAAATCTTACTTAACCACATGCTGTTCTCTTTATTACCTACAAAAAAAATTAACCAGTATACCATGGCGGCGGCATACCACTGCATTTGGGCAGATTTCCTGGGAACTTACCTGCTGTTCACACGGGTGCCAGGTTTACAGGCACCCTTACATTTCAGTTTAATTACTATGTTTTTTAAATGGAATAAATGTTTTAAAAACGTTGCTGCGCTATGAGGCTTTTTCTGTCATTTGAATGAGGAACATCTACCCCAAACAACACTAGTATAAATAGGAATGAGGCCCTCTTTATTATATCCAGTCATATGGGGAAGTATCGATCCCAAACCACATCAGTCCACAGAAAATCCACGGGGACTGTCCCACATGTGTGTTTGACCAAACTAGAAATAGTTGGTCCATTTGGAGGGGTGAGGTCACATCCATGTGGAGGCACTGTCCTGTGAGCACATATCAAGCACTTATCAAGCACTGATTCATATCCACTTTGTAGAGCAGGAGCACTTTAATTGGGATTTGGAACTTTTTATTGCTTCAACTTTACTGATGTTTGCAACAAATCTTCTGTATTGGACTTTTTAGCGATTTTTTAAAAACGCACCTGGTTTCAAATGTGTTATCTATTTAATCTTTGTGGCACATAGCGTAAATTATCTGCATAGGACTTTTTAGCGATTTTTCAAAGTTGCATCAGTTTTCAAATGTGATATTTATTTAACATTTGTGGCACTTAGCGCAGTATATTTATTTATTTTTATTATTAGTACCATTTTGCACTTGCAAGGTCTTATTCACTGCAGCTGTTAATTTATATGGTATCACTTATTCATACCAATACTTAGGTTCTTTTGGCGCTTTGGATTTTTTATTTTTACTGAAACAAAAGGTTGTCAAAATGCCAAACAGATGTTAGGCTTTGTCCTCTATTCCTTATAAACTACCAGCTGTCATTTGCCATGGACTCTGATATGAAAAGAATGAGATGCAGACTCTGACAGACTTCTATAAAAATTATCATATATGGATTGATTAGCTCAATGGTAAATGAGTTTTAGTGAAGTAAACTGTTTAACATGTGTGTGCCTAACAGCTCCTTACAATCCATACACATACTTTTTGACCTCTTTGTACTGAGATGTTATTCATAGTTTCATAGTTTCATAGCTAGTAAGGTTGAATAAAGACATCAGTCCATCCAGTTCAACCTAAGTGAGTGTCTACAATTGTCCCTATCCCTGTACATTGCACACTCACATCAGTCCCTACGATCAAGGAGCCCACAATCCAAGGTCCCCATTCATATACTAGGGCCAATTTTTTTTTTTTGGACAGAAGCCAATTAACCTACCTGCATGTCTTTGGATTGTGGGAGGAAACCGGAGTACCCGGAGGAAACCCACGCAGGCACAGGGAGAACATGCAAACTCCAGGCAGGTAGTGTCGTGGTTGGGATTCGAACCAGCGACCCTTCTTACTGCTAGGTGAGAGCGCTAACCACTACACCACTGTGCCGCCATTATTCTTATGGCGCGTACATGCGATCGGAATTTCCGACAACAAATGTTCGATGGGAGCTTGTTGTCAGAAATTCCGACCGTGTGTAGGCTCCATTGGACATTTTTTGTCGGAATTTCCAACAACAAAAATTTGAGGGCTGGTTCTCAAATTTTACGACAACAAAATCCGTTGTCGGAAATTCCGATCGTGTGTACACAGTCCTGACGCAAAAAACTCCACGCATGCTCGGAAATTCGGAATCAAGCAGAAGAGCCGCACTGGCTATTGAACTTAATTTTTTTCGGCTCGTCTTACATGTTGTACTTCACCGCGTTCTTGACTTTCGGAACCTCTGACAACATTTGTGTGACTGAGTGTATGCAAGACAAGTTTGAGCCAATATCCGTCAGAAAAAAATCCAGGATTTTGTTGTTGGAATGTCCGATCGTGTGCACGCGGCATAAGAAAAACTTTATTTGGGCAGAATCTCTAGACATTGTTTAAAAAATGCATGAAGCAGAAGAATGACATCAGATACAGTAGATGATGGAAAGAACTTTAACCAGTTCCCAACCGGCCCATAGCCAAATGACGGCTACAGGGCGGTTGGACAGTGACGTCCTCCCAGAATCCTGCTCTCGTGCACCCCCCTAGGGGCACACCCGAGAACATCCGAGACCACCGAGTCCACAGGACCCGGCGCACCACGAATCACGGTAAACGGACACTGATCGCGGCCATTTACCACGTGATCAGTCCGTCAAATAACGGAGCGATCACTTGTAAAGAAAGCATGTCATGACGCCGGTTTCTCTCTTCCCTCTGTGTACGGATCTGTACAGTGGAGGGGAGAGACCGGATGGCAGAAGCACTGTGGGCTGGATCTGTAGTGCTGCTCTGTGACAATTGCAGTCACATCCATAGATCCATCCCTCCATACTCTGCAATACCCAGCCATACTCTGCAATACTCTGCAATACCCTGCAAAACTCTGCCATACCCTGCAATACTCTACCATACCCAGCCATACTCTGCAATACCCTGCAATACCCAGCCATACTCTGCAATACCCAGCCATATTCTGCAATACCCAGCCATACTTTGCAATACTCTGCAATACCCAGCCATACTCTGCAATACCCAGCCATACTCTGCAATACCCAGACATACTCTGCAATACCCAGCAATACTCTGCAATACTCTGCAATACCCAGTCATACTCTGCAATACCCTGCAATACTCTGCAATACCCAGCCATACTCTGCAATACCCAGCCATACTCTGCAATATCCAGCCATACCCAGCCATACTCTGCAATACTCTGCCATACCCTGCAATACTCTGCAATACCCAGCCATACTATGCAGTACTCGGTGATACCCAGCCATACTCATAATACCCAGCCATACTCGGAGATCCCCAGCCATACCCAGCCATGCTTAGCCTTACCCTGCCATACTCTGCCATACCCAGCCATACTCTGCAATACTCAGTGATACCCAGCTATACTCTGCAATACTCGGTAATACCCAGCCATACTCGGAGATCCCCAGCCATACTCGGAGATCCCCAGCCGAACCCAGCCATGCTAGGCCGTACCCAGCCATACTCAGCCATAGCCAGCCGTGCTTGGCCATGCTTAGCCATGCTCAGCTGTACTCGGCCTCTGTATGTGGCCAGGCTGTGGAAGTCTCATCTCCTTACTCAGGAGGAGCAAGATAATGTATTTTGGGATGTCATTTTTGGTATGTACATGCTATGTGTTAGAAATCTTGTATAAATCGACAACTTTGTGTTAAAAAAAAGCATTTTAACCACTTCCATATGACGTCCTTGACTTGGCTACAGGCATCATTCAGATATCAGCTTTTTCAGCCGGCGATTCCTTACACCATAAGAATGATCATAGTGGCCGTTCCACTGCTTGATCGTTCTTAAGGGAGGTGAGGGGGACGTCCCCCCTCCTGCCGCCCTCCGGTGCTTCTACCGACTCACCAATACGATCGAAGCCAGGATAGTTTTTTTTATTTATTTTAGGCTTCCCAGACTAGAGGTGAGATGTGGGGTCTTATTGACCCCATATCTCACTGTAAATAGGACCTGTCATGCCATATTCCTATTACAAGGAATGTTTACATTCCTTGTAATAGGAATAAAAGTGATCAAAAAATGAAATTTTGGGGAAAAAATGTCAAACTAAAATAAACGACGTAAAATGAACAATAAAAAAAAAAAAAAAAACATTTTTAAATCACCCGTCATTGTGTGCTTGCATGCAGAAGCGAATGCATACGTAAGTTCGCCCACATATGAAAACAGTGTTTAAACCACACATGTGAGGTATCGCTGCAAACTTTAGAGCGAGAGCAATAATTTTGGTCCTAGACCTCCTCTGTAACTCAAAACATGTAACCAGTGTAAACATTTTTAAAGCATCACCTATGGGTATTTTTAAGTAGCGAAGTTTGGTGCCATTCCCCGAGTGTGTGCAATTTTGAAGGGTGACATGTTAGGTATCTATTTACTCAGCGTAACTTAATCTTTCACATTCTGCAAAAACATTGGGCCAACTTTACTGTTTTTTTTTTTTTTTTTAAAGCACAAAACGTTTTTTTTTTTTCCCAAAAAAATGCATTTGAAAAATTGTTGTGCAAATACCGTGTGAGATAAAAAGTTGCAACGGCAGCCATTGTATTCTCTAGGGTCTTTTTAAAAAAATCATATATAATGTTTTGGAGTTCTATGTAATTTTCTAGCAAATAAATGATGATTTTTACATGTAGGAGAGAAATGTCAGAATTATCCTGGGTGCTCCAGAACGCCTGCAGTTGCTCCCTGCATGTTGGGCCTCTGTATGTGGCCACGCTGTGTAAAAGTCTCACACATGTGGTATCGTCATACTCGGGAGTAATAGCAGAATGTGTTTTGGGGTGTAATTTGTGGTATGCATATGCTGTGTGTGAGAAATAACCTGCTAATATGACAATTTTGTGGAAAAAAAATCTTGAATTTGCAAAGAATTGTGGGAAAAAAATTACAACTTAAAAAACCTCACCATGTATCTTTCTAAATACCTTGGAATGTCTTCTTTCCAAAAAGGGGTCATTTGGGGGGTATTTGTACTTTTCTGGCATTTTAGGGTCTCAAGAAAGGAGATAGGCCGTCAGTAATTCAGGAGGTGTGATCAATTTTCAGATATTGGCACCATAGCTTGTGGACTTTATAACTTTCACAAAGACCATATAATATACACCAATTTGTACTTTAATTTTACCAAAGATATGTAGCAGTATACATTTTGGCCAAAGTTTATGTAGAAAAATTACTAATTTGCTAAATTTTATAACAGAAACGAAGACAAATTCATTTTTTTACAGAAATTTCTGTATTTTTTATTTTATAGCGCAAAAAATAAAAAACCCAGCGGTGATTAAATACCACCAAAAGAAAGCTCTATTTGTGTGAAAAAAAGGACAAAATGTCATATAGGTACAGTGTTGCATGACTGAGTAATTGTCATTCAAAATGTGAGAGCACCGAAAGCTGAAAATTGGTCTGGTTAGGAAGGAGGTTTAAGTACCCAGTGGTCAAGTGGTTAATGAGGATCCAAAGTTTGTAAACTTATAGTACTTTTTGAGGAATCCCACTGCATTTACTTTCTTTAAAGTATAAGTTCACCTTTGGTAACATATTACATGCACAGTCATACTGTATTTAGGGTGTAACATGTAAAATGCTACTGTTAGGCACCCCCCACACCCCTCCTCCTGCCAAGGATCCCCATACATTTTGAAAACAGCATGGCTGTGTGGAGCTTCTCCTGCACAGGGGCATCATTCATTCACAGAGTTGTTCGAATGAAAAAATGATAAGTCCCATCCTCCACTGGAAGACATACAGTACTTGTAATTTGAATGGGCTGCGGGCGTGCTGATCAACATGCTTATAGTGTAGTTCATTCGTTCTTCTTCTAGCCTTGTAACAGAAAGCCTGTACAGTGACATGGTTATAATACCAGAGGAAGACTGTGCAGGATCCTGACATTTCACCCACAATCTACTTTGTGCTGGTGCAGTGGCTAAATGCACCTGAAAAATCATGTGCATGTATTATTTTTTTAGCCTTTAATCACATGACACATATTCATTATACCCTGTGAACATGCACTGTTGTTGCACCCATTTCACATGGACTGCCTGCTAAACTAAAACTATACTGCAGCAGAGGTGGTGAGGAGGAGGAGTTTCAGGAGGTACTAAATGGCAACTTCTCATAAGCCATATTATTTTATATTTAGATTGTACACAAGTAAGCCATATGTCATCAATGACATCAGCCAGCATTCTGGTTTGTGGACTTTTGTGGACATCCCTCCTGTAACCTGCTATTTGTGATGGTAGTGTGAAAATAAAAGGTCATTGTGGCTTGGGACATCATATCTTTGGGTCGTCAGAGCATTGTTCAATAGACATGTGTGATTAGTTTCATTCCAAATTGAAATTCAGACAAATTTTTAGTTAACAATTTTAAATGAATCTGAAAATTTTGTATGAAATTGGAATTCAAATAGTTTTCAAATCGAATTTAAATAGTTTTTGAATCAAATTCAAATTTTAATCTAATTCCAATTTAAATTGTTTTCAAATCAAATTCCAATTTCCAAAGATAATTAAAATAGAATAGAAAATAAAGGAATTGAATATAAATGAAAAGAATAGAATATAAAAAAAAAGAATATAAAAAAATGTAATCTAATAGAGCAAAACAGAACAGAATAGAAAATAAAAGAATAGAAAAAAAAATTGAAAAAATGGATAGAATATAAAATAAAAGATTAGTGTAAAACAGAACAAAATAGAATAGAAAATAAAAGAACAGAATAAAACAGAATAGAAAATAAAGGAATAATGTACAATAAAATAGAGTAGAATAAAATAGAAAGAATACAACCATCTTCCTAAATTCGAATTTCAAATAGAATACATTTGAATTCAAATAGAATAGAAAGGAATATAATAGAATTGAAAATAAAAGAATACAATAATTTCCTAAAATTATAATAAAATACATTTGAATTTGAATAGAATAGAGTAAAACAGAACAAAATATATAGAATATAGAATAGAAAGAATATAATCATCTTCTGAAATTCGAATCTCGAATAGAATAAATTCAAATTCAAATGAATAGAAAAAAAATATAGAAAAGAATAAAATAGAAAATAAAATAAAATATTAGAATTAGAATATAATAGGAATGAATAAGATAGAAAGAATATAACAGTTTTCCGAAATTTTAATTTCAAATAGAATAAATGTGAAATCGAATAGAATACAAAAGAATAGAATAGAATACAAAAGAAAACAATATAATAGAAAATAAAAGAATAGAAAATAAAAAAACAATGGAATAGAAAGAATAAAACCATCTTCAAAAATTGTAATTTTTAATAGAATACATTTGATTTCCAATGGAATTCAAATCAAATTTAAATGCAATTTAAACGGAATTAGAAAAACTTTCTTTCAATTTGAATAAGCAAAACAAATCCAGAAAATGAATTAAACTAACTGAATGAATTGAACTAAACTAATTTATGTGAATAACTAATCAAAACTAAACACATTTTTTCATTCTGCATATGTCTTTTGTGATTGATGTTGGATTTGCGTCAGAGATTTTTTTTTTTTTTTACTACAGTACTGTATGTGTTTTTCTTAATATTGATATTTTTTCTATGTAACCCGTAATCATATGCTTACTGGCACCTTTTTTAGCCAGGCTGCATGACTGGATAAAGGTCTAGTATGGATTCTTAGACCTTATGCTATTTTTTCTTTTTTTTTTGCATTGGGTCAACATTAATTAATTTATATCACACTCCTATCTATATTAAGGTTCTGTTATTGATCCCACAAACTCCATACTAGTCATTTCTAGGATAAGGGTATCTTATGAAATTTGAAGCAGCGGGTGTCTGTGCAAAGTTAAAAAGAGCTCAAACACAGGTCACAAATAGTGTTGGGCGAACAGTTCGACCCGAGCATAAGTTCAGCCCGAACATTGGCAATTTGACCATTCAGGGAACACCCAAATTGTCGGGGGGTTTGACTGTTTGTTCGGCCCGCCGAATGCCCCACAATGCACTGCTTGCCACACAGTGCATTGGAAGCCCTGATTGGCTGAAACAATGAAGGCTTTGCCCTATCAGGGCACATAGCACTATCAGAGCCATGTCCATAGTCATGATGACTCTCTCCAAATATGTCTTATTGCTCATAGACCTACCCCACACTATAAAGGGTTCCTTCCTAGAGCAGCCATTTGCAGTGTGATATTGGAGTGGTGATAGATAGAACTAGCTCATTGCTACTAGTGAGTTAGTGTTCTATTGTGATTCTATTGCAAGTGTAAAGTGAAGTGAATATAGTGATAGTGCGGTGCAACTGTTCATTTTTACTGTAGTGTCAGTTTAGTGTGTCAGTGCAGGTTTACTGCAGTATATTGAAGTGTGTCAGTGTGGAGTGTCAGGGCAGTTTTGTTGCAGTATATTAAAGTGTGTCAGTGTAGAGAGTTAGTGCAACTTTACTGCAGTATATTAAAGTGCGTTTGTGCAATATTAATGCAGTATATTGAATTGCATTAGTGCACTTTAACTGCAGTATATTGAAGTGCGTTAGTGCACTTTTACTGCAGTATATTGAAGTTTGTTAGTGCACTTTTACTGCAGTATAATAAATCGCATCAGGGCACTTTTAACATAATATATTGAAGTGTATCAGGACACTTTTACTGCAGTATATTGAATTGCCTCAGGGCAATTTTACTGCAGTATATTAAAATGTGTTAGTGTACTTTTACTGCAGTATATTGAAGTGCATCAGTGCAGTTTTACTGCAGTTTATTGAAGTGCATCAGTTCAGTTTTACTGCAGTGTATTGTAGTGTGTCATTGGAGTGTGTCTGTGTAGTGAGTATGCAAGTTAAAGTGCACCAAACACCACTTTAAATTGATTAAAGTGCAGCCAAGTACACATTTCCCAATCTCTATTACATTTTGGGAATAGTAGCCTGAACTTTTGAGAAAGCCCATTGGGTGCTACGCTTGAGGTGGGCGGTGACATAATCACGCTGGGACTAGGTGGAGCTGCCTGTTTTTACTTCTGAAATGTGAGTGGATTTTTATATGGAAATAATTATGTTTTATTAGTGATTTGCACTAGGGTTCTTTCCTCTTGCCTCCTATATGATTGACCCCACGTTGAGAGCTGCTGAGATCTACAGATGTGGAGCGTGCAGCCAGTGGGAGCAGTGCCATTTATAACACAGCAAAGCCCATATAGACCTCCTTTAATAAGTGAGGTCCATTCAAGGAAGTGAGAAGAAACCCATAGGTGGGGTGAAGGGCACTGTGGTGATCAGAGGCAATTACTGGAGAGCTTTTGGTGTATGGGACTGCACACTTGTTTTCACGGACATTGAATCATTTATTTATGGACTGTACTGTATGTATATATATATATATATATATATATATATATATATATATATATATATATATATATATATATTGTGGTAATGTGGTACCCCACCAGCAGAATGATGCAGGGTTCTCAACCAGGCAGGTTGAGGGGCTCCAGAGGAGTTGTTTATTTGGGAGGAAACTGGCTTTTCAGTTTCCTCATTGTTTATTAAAATCCACTTTGGGACCTGGAGCCTGGGGATTTCGTAGCGATCCGGGTGGGATGAAATCCCCAGTTCTGGGTCCAGGTTTTGGGACTCACTGAACCAGAGTCAGGACCATGATTCCGGGCTCCACCCTCCCGAGGAGTCCAGGCAAGCAAGGGAGAAGTGTGCATGTCTGCACGGTTCTGTCTGTCAGAGCAGACAGAGGGTCCAAGCCTGTGGGCTGGAACAGCAAGGAAGCTGGAAGAGTGCTGAGGTACAGAGTGTACAGGAACTCCGTTATAGAGCTGAGAGGGCTGAAGCATAAGCCTGAGCTTACAGTGTTTTCTGTGGAAAGCTGAAACCCCTGTGTGGGCAACCCTTCTGTTAGTGGACTTGTTTTCTTTTTTCTTTCATTTAATAAAAGTGGACCAACAAGCCCTTAAACGGCATGACTGGCGTTGACTCTGCTCACTGGTGTGCTCTACACAGAAGCTAAAGAACCCCCAATATCACAATATATTTAAAAGAAAGGATGGACTCATGTAAATTTATATATTATATATAGAAGATTTTTACACTGTTTTCAGGTATTTATTTATGCACTATAATTTGAATGCACTTTATCAAAGAGAGCAGTGCACCTTTTTTGTGACCATATCGGTAATAAGGCCCCCCATCATATTTGGGATGCCAACAAGGAGAGGCAAATGTTCCCATAGGACTGTAAGGGGGCCAGCAGCATCTGTGTCCACAGGCAAAGGTGGACATGGTCCATCCTCAGGCAGGGCACCATTTCCTCTGTTTAGTGATGTTGCCTGTGCTATCCAGTCTCAGCATGCAGAGGAGGTGATGGACTGGCTTACTAAACCATCCTCATCCTCCTCATTCTCTATCACCTAAGCAAAGACTAGTGCACAGTGCACAGTGCAACGCAACTGCCAGAGCTGATTCTGTCTCCTTATCCACAGGTAATCCTGCCAATAGCCCTACCATCCTGCATGGAGGAGTCAGCTGAGTTTTTTGAATACAGTCTCAGCCACTTGCTCCTTGAAGATGAACACGCATTACTTGATTCTGATGTTGGTTCTGAGGTTGAAGAACGTAGGAACAGTAAAATACAGAGAGTGGAGAACACTGGTAAACAACACATTGGCAGTCATGTTCCCCCAGCCGGGCATATTGCCAAGTTGGCTCCAGTAATGATGAGGATGGAGGGGATGATGATGATGAGTTCAATGACACAACTTGGGTGCCAGATAGAGCAGAGTAGGAAAATGAGGGTGAGGCACAATCCCAACGAGGCAGCCATCATGGAAGAGTAGAGAGCCGCCACCCTATTCCATCACATTGTGGAGCTAAAGCGTGGCAAACACACCAGCCATTTGGGTACCACATGCTTGACAAGGCATTTAACCTACCACCACTCAGCCCATTGGCATGAGCACCTGAAAGCCACACAAAAGGGATGCAGTCCTGCTTGTCCTCACTCCTCATCTTTCAGGTCTACCCCGCTATATCTCTAGACCTCTCAGCAGCCTCCACTGACAGGGGTGATGGTATAGCAAAGGGTGTCACAGGTCCTTGCAGCACATCTGCCAGCAGCACATCACTAGCTGTCAAGTATAGCAGGCAAATATTTTCTGCCCTGGTGGCTGCAGCTAAAAAACAAATACAGAAGGACAAGTACCCCCAACACAGGTATCAGAGACTTTCTAGGCGACAGGAGAGGAGATATAAACAAAAATGATATCAATTATATTTTATTTCATATATAAAAATGTTACAGTGCAAACATCACCAAAAATATAGTTGATAAAAACAACAAGTTACAATCAGGAATCATTGATACATTTGTAGATATTCATTCTGACGCGTTTCAGGACAATTTTGCAGTCCTTTCATCAGGGGCATTCAGAGCAGGATGAGACTACCATAGCATATTCGATTCATGGGAAGTTCCAGGAGTTAACAAGAAGGAGTTGACAAGCTAGAATTTAGATGCTGGGCATGTGGCTGGCAGTGACTGAGAGGAGGCCTCCTCTTTCCACTAGAACATTGCCGTGCTGCATGTTTGGGATTGGTTGTCTTTCTCTGTGGCTACTCTGAATGCAAGAATCTATGTTGCAAAAGAGCTTTTTTTTTCAGTGGTATTTTCTATACTTATGGTTTTGAACCACTCTGCATTCTATCACATAACATCCTAGCCATTTTGAGCTAAGTAGCCACTAACTTCCCATACTCTGCACGGCATCTGGTGCATTTTTATGGCCGTACTGCACTAGTCGGTTTTCCATCTGGAGGTGTATGCAATATTGACTTTCATGAATCAAATATGCTATGGTAGTCTCATCCTGTTCTGAATGCCCCTGATGAAAGGACTGCATAATTTTCCTGAAACACGTCAGACTGAATATCTACAAATGCATCAATGTTTCATGATTGTAACTTGTTGTTTTTATCAACTATATTTTCGGTGATGTTTGCACCGTAACATTTTTATATATGAAATAAAATATAATTTTTGTTTATATCTCCTCTCCTGTTGCCTAGAGAGTCCCTGATACCGAGGTGATTGTAGATCGTGCACACAGGCTACCCAAACCTAAACACCTACCTGAGAAAATCCCAAGAGACGTCATAGCACGAGTGCATTTTTTCCATGTGAAGGAAGATCTAATGAGATTCTCCAGGAAAAACTCCCCTCTGCCAGACCCATATGCTGACATTTCTGTGTACTCTGATATCTCACAACACACTATGCAAGCACGCAGGAACCTAGCATCTCTGACAAAGCTGCTACAAACCCACAAGATCCAGTACACATGGGGATTCCCAACCAAGATCCTGATCACAAGGGAAAACAAAACAAATGTTATCAACAACCTTGACAATGGCCTGAAATTAGCCAGAAAATGGCAGCTTCTCCCAGAAGAAGTGGTACCCCACGCATCCGCATCGGCCCACAAATTACCCCAAGAATGGCAAAGAGTTAAATGACAACCTTAACAAAGCATACCTGCAAAGAAAATAACCTGCTCACTGGATAAATATAAATGAGTAAGGGGGGAACTGGATAAAGGGAGCGAATGACCCCCTAATGTGCAGAAGCGGAAATTTTTCGCACTCGTTAAGTTGTTCTAAATGTTCAACCTGTTTTTGTGTTCATTTTCCTTTTTTAGTTTTTACTTTCTTTCATGTGCCATCAAGAAATGCAGATCTTCAAAAACCCAGCCTAGCAAGCTTCAACAATCTCACCAGTCATCTTTATCTTGTCCTGAGCCAGCACTGCCACCTACAGGTAACAATTTATATTGCAACACCTTTACAGTTGATTCCCTACGTATTCATCACTGACTGCACACTCATACAATGACCATTAAACTGGTCTCTATTAATGCCAACGACCTTAATAGCCCCCTTTAAAAGACGAGCTATGTGGCAAGAAGCTAAAAAGCTAAAGGGAGAAATTTTATGCGTCCAAGAAACCCATTTTTCAAGACACAACCAACCCAAATGCACAGATAAGGCATTTCCTCATGTTTTCCAAGCCTGCACAGCGTCCAAAAAAAGAGGCACACTAATTGCAGTGCACAAAAATGTTGCATTCACTCAACATGATGTTATCACAGATCCCAAAGGCAGATACATCATATTGATCTGCGAACTGAACAATGTTTTATACACGATAGTGAACCTGTATGCACCCAATTCGGGCCAGGCCTCATTCTTGAAATCCCTCCATCAAAAAATTCTGAAACACGGTAAAGGAGCTATACTTATGTGCGGTGACTTCAACTGTGTGCTGGACAGGAACATGGACTGTTCATCTAGCAGAGGAACTCATAGATACGAGATAAAATCTCTTTTGCATGACCTCAACCTGTACGATTCATGGAGATGTACCAACGCATCTGAAAGAGACTATTCGCACTTCTCGGCCCCACATAATTCCTACTCTAGGATTGATATGATTGTGACTGATCTGACCCTTTTGCAACGCTCGGTGGAAGTCAAGATTCACGATATTACATGGTCTGATCACGCTCCTGTATCCATTATATTGGAAGAACAGCACTCACATACCCCTGCTTATCTATGGAGGAACAACACCCAATTGCTAACGAAAGACTCCTTTAAGAACCAGTTAAACGCTAAACTAGTGGAATTTTTTCAATTTAATGATACTGTAGATACCAATGTAATGTCGCTGTGGTGCGCCCATAAGGCATATAGCAGAGGTTTATTGATACAAGCGGCTGCACGGGAAAAGAGGCATAGGGCCTCCAAATTGAACACTCTCATTGCTAACCTGAGAACACAAAACAAACAGAAACCCTCCCCTACCACTACTCA
The DNA here is from genome assembly GCA_028564925.1 of Lithobates sylvaticus. NCBI lineage: Eukaryota > Metazoa > Chordata > Amphibia > Anura > Ranidae > Lithobates > Lithobates sylvaticus. The sequence goes on from CM053029.1 coordinate 287,187,331, forward strand.
GGAAATATTTAACTATAGACACCAATTAAGGCAAATTCTGTTAGAAGACCACACTACCTCACTGAAAAGATTTAAAGCTACCTACTATGCACACGGTAACAGAGCAGGAAAACTATTAGCTAAAAAAAGAAAACGCCAGCAACACTCTAAACTATCGCACATACTTGACCCCCACACTAAAAAGATAGTATATCATCCCACTCATATAGCTAACGCCTTTAAGAAATACTATAGTGACTTATACAACCTAGCGAACGATTCCTCAACACCACAGCCATCCACGAAAATTATACAAACATTCCTAGATAAAGTGTCACTCCCACAGATCACAGTAGATGACCTATTCTTCCTAAACTCCCCCATCTTAGAGAAAGAGATTGCAACTACAATTCACAAACTCCCTGCGTCTAAATCCCCAGGTAACGATGGGTTCTCAGCGGAGTATTACAAAGCATTTGCATCCACTCTCATCCAACCTTTAAAAAGGTTTTCGATTGTGCTGCCACAAATGCCTCTTTTCCCGAAGAAATGCTGCAGGCTACTATTATCACTTTGCCGAAACCAGGGAAGAGCCCGGACAGTCCTCAAAACTTTAGACCTATTTCACGGCTAAATACAGATTTAAAACTATACGCAAAAATCATCGCCAACAGACTGGCCATAATCACTCCTCATCTGATAGGTCTAGACCAGGTGGGCTTTGTGAAAGGTCGACAAGCGCCCGACGGCACGAGGAGACTGTTCAACCTTTTGAAAGTGTCCGAGTCCAGAGGAACCCCCACTGTAGTGCTGACACTTGACGCCGAAAAGGCATTTGATAGAGTACATTGGGGGTTCCTAGAAGCGACTCTACTAAAATTTGGCATAAAAGGTACAATACACAACGCCATTATGGCGCTGTATACGAAGCCCACAGCAAGAGTCTTTACTTCCAGTGTTTTGTCAGACAATTTCCGTATAACTAATGGTACCCGTCAGGGGTGCCCCCTCTCACCATTAATATTCACTTTGATTATGGAGCCCCTGGCGGAGGCTATTAGATCTTATCAGGTATCAATGTGGGTGGATACTCACATAAGATAGGATTATTCGCTGACGATGTGGTGCTAACATTGACTGATCCGGTCTCTTCCCTGACCAACCTCCAGAGAATCCTGGATGAATTTGGGGGGGCCTCATATTATAAACTAAACTCCAACAAATCTTCTATCCTCTCAATTGGACTCTCGAAGTCCGTAAAGATCACCATAAAAAAAACCTTCCCGTTTCAATGGGCCCCAAATACTTTAACTTACCTAGGGGTAAAACTGGCATACCCCACTGCGACCACTTATGATGCTAACTTTACTAAACTACTTGAAGTAATAAAGCAAGATCTTCAGCACATAGCTAGCTTTGAGCTTTCCTGGATAGGTAGAATAGCAGCTATTAAGATGACCTTGTTACCCAAGATAATTTACTACTTTAGAACGGTTCCAATATTAATCCCAGATAAGTTCTTCACAGAAGTGGATAAGCTATTCAGGAAATATATATGGGGGGGGGGGGAATGAGCAAAATAGCATATCCTATGCTATTAAAACATAAAAGAAATGGAGGAGTTAATCTACCGAATGTGAAGCATTACTATTATGCAGCACGCCTAGACCAAGATATGGCATGGGCAGAAGGAGCACCAGAGAAGTTATGGGTGGGAATCGAGAGGAGCATGGTGGGGAATGGTAATTTGCCCACTCTGCTCTTAGCGACATTGACAGGCAAAGTACTAACCAGACAATTTATCCCCGCCATAGAGGCTACTCTCGTAGCATGGTCATACCTACATAAAATAGTTCCACAAGACACAATGGACAGGTGTACAGACCTGCCACTGCCAATATATGACCATATTATACCCAACCTCAAAACTCAGCATTGGATAAAGGAAGGCATACAAACTTACAAGGAATTAATGCATAAACACCCACACCCCGCTTCATTCGCACATATACAACTAAACTATTTCCAAAGAGACAACCCCGACATATCTTACCCCTTACATAGGGAATCTTGGTCACGTTTGCGGTCGGATCAGGAGAGTACAAAAGGACTGTCCTGGTTCTACGGGAAGCTACAATTTAGCAAAGCCTTTCAGAAATCCTCAAATATGCATAACTGGGAAAAGGAATTAGGAATCACGGTCACCCAGCTAGAATGGCAACAGGCCTTGCAATCATACCATAGATACTCCCACTGTGTAAATCATTGGGACCTAATGCTGAAAGTTCTTTACAGGACATATCTTACACCCGTTAGGTTGGCACGGATCTACCCACAGTCCTCTCCCGACTGCTGGAGGGGATGTGGGGGGAGAGGTGGCATCCTCCACATCCTATGGCATTGTAGTTATCTTAAGATTTTTTGGAAAGATATATCTTCCCTCTTAAGCAGGGTGGTTGAGAAACCACCTCTGCTTAAGCCCCAACTAGCTATCCTCAACATTGGGATAGGATCCATTCATAAACATCGTAGGGCTCTGACCACTCATATTCTGATTGCAGCAAAACTCACCATAACATCTAAATGGAAGTCTAAATCCATTCCTACTATCGCAGAAGTAGTGCAGAGGGTCCAAACGCAATACAGCTATGAAAAATATTTTGCTATTAAACATAATTCAATTCACGCATTTAACGTTGGCTGGGACACATGGACCACACTTTATCCTACCTGAACAGCAGTAACTGGGCGGTCCATCAAGCTTTCAATAAATAAGTGTTCATATAAATGGCACAAGGTACTAATTGTCATGAAGATCTCATATTGCTTCTTCTGTATTTAATTTTCTATAGTTTTCTGTATGATTTAAGTTAATTTATTTTGTATCTTATTTTGATAATTCACTTGATAAGGTACGACTTCTGGTACTCCCTACTAATCTCATGGTCAAAGGTCACAGGTAAGACTTGAATAAGGTGAGACGTCGCTACGGGCACAGTTTGTTCCCAAAAGGGGTGCCCGGGGCGCCGGATCACCACCTAAGTGATGCATAGAAGTATTAAGCAAGTGACCATCCAACAATTACTAACAATATACATATAAACCAGAGGTTTGTTTGAAGTTTGGAATGCATCTATACATACATTGCTGTATAACAACAATGTTTAAGGTCACTGTTTACGACCTATATGTTCTGTATGTTCTGTTAAAACCTAATAAAAACATTTAAAAGAGAGTCCCTGATACCTGTGTTGGGGGGTATTTGTCCTTCTATACTTACCTTGGGATTGGCAACCCACAACCCCCATTGGTGGAACTAAACTTTAATGTAAAAATCAAATACAGTCACTGCCAGCCACATGCCCAGCATCTAAATTCTAGCTTGTCAACTCCTGTAATTCCATCTGGTGGATTATGCCCCCTTCCATGCATTAGCAAAACATGCTGTACCACAATGGCAGGTTTCCAGATGCTATTTCTTTGCTCCATTCCAGCTCTGTACCATCACGTGGAAGGCAATGTTGTGGCATCGTTGGTCAAGGCAGTCAGCCACAAGGTTCACATTACTGCTGACACGTGGTCCAGCAAGCATGGTCAGGGATGATATATTTCATACACAGCACACTGGTTAACTCTGTTTCCAACTCAGAAGGATGCAGGACGGGGCTTTGTGCTGCAGCTTATTTTGCCACCACATCTCTATAGAGCTGGTGGTGATGTGATATTTGTCAGATCCAGCCCCTCCTCCTCCTCCTCCTCCTCCTCCTCCACTATGCCCTCCTTTGCTGAATTGTCTTATGAACCACTAGTGCCCACTAAGTGTTCAAGGGGCTATTCAATAAGCCAGGCTAAAAGATATAACCTGTAGAAAAAGAAATGAGGATTTGAACTGGTGCAATACAAAACATACATGAATTATGTAAAATGATTACATTTTATTGGTACAAAAGTGTAAAAATATTTTAAAAGGATAGTTTTTACATGTGTTTCGGCAGTAAATCCAGTTTACTCTACATGTTTCGCTATACAAATAGCTTCTTCAATAGATAAACTTATATGTAAACTACAAAAGAAATCACAATTAATCACTACACATTAACTACAGATACAACATTACACAAAAGAAAAATATAATCAGAATCAAAACAATTGGTGCTTACATTAATAGGTCCTCAGGGATCCATTGGATAGTGTCCGCCCCATACTGCGCAGGGGCAGCACTTGCGCAGTACGGAGGACAGGGAGATTCCAAAAATCTCCGAAGATGAATGGCGCCTGCGCCGTGAGTGCAGGTTCAAGCCCCACCATCCAAGTGGACATACGGTAGCACATAGTAACAGGGCCCCTTTCGGGCTCGCTTCGCTCGCCACGCTTCGGGCACGGCCTCGCTTCACTCGGCTATTTTTTATTTTAACTCTAAGTTGACTTGGATGGTGGGGCTTGAACCTGGACTCACAGCGCAAGCGCCGTTTGTCTTCGGAGGTTTTCGGAATTCCCTTGTCCTCCATACTGCGCACTACAGGGCGGACACTATCCGACGGGGGACATAATTCGACACATTACCGGCCTTACCCAGCCATTGTTGTATTTTTGATCTTTCTCACTCTTTTGGGGTGTACCCTAATATAAAATAAAAATAAATTAAAAACAAAAACCAGTGTTGGCTACCTCGTCCTCCTCCACCGCCGCTTCCACCTACACCGCCGCTTCCACCGCCACATCAACCTCCTACTCAATATGGTCCTCCTAGGTCAAGATTATTATTTTTTATTTTTATGCATTTTATGTTATTTTAAGTTATTTCCCTATCCACATTTGTTTTCATAGCACTTGCCATGCTCTTAACAACATGGCTTAGAGCCATTTTAGTCCTCAAAAGTTTGGGTCCCCATTGACTTCAATGGGGTCAAGTTCGGGTCAAGTTCGGGTCCCGAACTCAAACTTTTTTGTGAAGTTCGGCCGAACCCGTCGAACCCGAACATCCAGGTGTCCGCTCAATTCTAATAGTGAGGCATTCAAAAATGGGGTACATGTACATTCTATATCAGCATAACAATAACTAAAACTTCAACTATTAAAACAATATATTCACTATGATCAACAGTTAGTGCACCACTGTAGTCTAGGGTCATTGCATGGTTCTGCATATACAGTAATCATTTGCACCCAATTTTTCTAAGCTAGCTACAGGGAGGTATGGTGTAAAGCAACGTATCTCCGGCTGGTAGGAAGACACCAAGGTGTCCAGGATGTCAAAGGATGAGCCTGACAGCAATATAGATAATGCCAGGGGTTGTTTTGTCCACATGAAGATCAGGGAGTTTTATCTTTGGGTGTGGTCAACAAATCCCCCCTCACTACAGTGCGTGCTACCTAATACCCTGTAATCTGTAGTGTGCATTCACAGTAAGTATGTGTAAGGCAGGTTGGAAAGGAGCACTCATGCGGGCCCGCTGGAATCTCTGAGACGGGCAATGAGACCACCGGTCAAACGTGACAGGTGGGGGGGGGGGGGGGTGAGGGGGACAGCACTGGGCCTGGCATATAAGCCGATGCATTTCAGTCAAATGCTTGAGGGGTCCCCTAGATATTCACAACCCTGGAAGTATGTTTACGGGACTGTTTGGTGAGAGAGAGATTCCAGCAAGCTCACAGCGGCGCACCTATTATTACAGTACTTCCCCTGTACAGAGCATGAAACTGAACTGTTGTCAGTCATGCTTTATATTTTAGGGCAGAATCACAATCAAATGTCCTTCAACATAAAAATGTAAACATGCAAGCACTAAAGATCAATCCTGCATAAGTCATCTGTTGATCAGCCTTGATGCGTCTGTGTCTATCAAGGCTCTATGGGGCCACCTTGCGGGGCACTGTTTAAACATTAGGAATTGAGCAGAGTCTCCTGATAAGTGTGACATCTACTCCTGTAGATTTTGGTGAGAAAGTCTAACCCCTTCAGGAGCAGGGGTCCTTTGTAGCGGGTGTGGCATCAATGATGGTGATCTGCCCATCTCATGGAAAAACTTTTGCAGAAGTAACATGTAAACTAGAACCAATGTAACAGGGAAAAAAGAAAAGTAATAATTTTCATGAACTTATCTATGTGTCCCTCTGTTCAGCTCACAGGAGATTGGGCACAATATGCCCCAATATCCCGACTAGCTCTTCGTGGGCGCGGGGATTCAGTTGGGCTGGTGCTGTTGTGGGAGTTTCTGGCGTATGCGTGGGATCTGGTACCCAAAGCGGATCCGTGTCTGTGGTGTCGGGTGTCTTAAGCTTCCATTGGTTCTTCTCATCGCTGTTCTCGTCTGGGTGTGTGGCAGTGAAATTCAGCATACCAATTCGGAACCTCTATCACAGGGATGCCCAGGGTATTGCAAAAGGACTGGAGTTCTTCAGGTACTCGCAGCAATGCCATGCGGCCTTGACTGGTGGCAAAGAGGTCGAAGGGGAATTTCCACCTATAATGAATGCGTTTGGCGCGCAAAGTGTCCAGCAACGGTTTCAGATTTCCCCTGTGTTGCAGCGTAATACTGGAGAGGTCTTGGTATATGTGGATGTCTGAGCCCCCATAGGAGAGTTGGATCCTGTTTCTCGCTTTGCGAAGTATGTCTTCCTTCAACTTGTAGTCCACCAAGCAGCACACCACATCTCTGGGGGGGGGGGGGGGGCAGCAGTGTCTCTCCCTTTGGGTCTGAGTGCACAATGGATACGTTCCATCTCCACAACTGTTTGTGCCAGTCGGTCCAATAGATTATTAAACAAGCCTGTTATGGTAGCAGTTAGCTGTTCTGGTTCAACTGATTCTGGCAGCCCTCTAACATGCAGTTTATGGCATTTGCCTCTGTTGTCTAAGTCCTCCACATGGTGCTGGAGGTCTCTTAGTTGTAGAGTGTGTGTATCTACCTTATGGGTCACTCGGCGGAGGATCATGCCATGTTGAGCTGAGGTCTTCTCTACTTCCTGCACTCTGTCAGCTATGGCACGGATGTCCAGGCACAGGTCAGCAATGGCCACTGACCGAGTGTCTTTTATGTCAGCCACCACTGCTTTGAGGTCAAAGAGGCTGGGGTGTTGCTGGTGGTGGGTGTTATGATCCCCTGGCTCTGGAGTGGGGAGGACAGGCGGCGCTCCGAGCAGCAGCGGTGCTGAGGTCTGTGATGGACCCTGGCGGGAAGCCGCCATGCGGCTTCTCTGGGTCCGGAACAGCTCTGGTATATTTTACATCATACCGCTCTTTTGTCTGCGGGGAGAGTGGGAGCGTGAGGCGGAGGAGTTCCACGAGGCTGTCCCCATGGTTGTGTGGCTGGCAGGGCGATATTACAATTCCACTGGAGCGGAGAGGATGTGTAGTGGCGGGAGCTTGTCTCTCAGGTGTCCATCATCCTGCAGGGTCAAGCCACGCCCCCTGACATTGTCCAATTTTAATAGAACATATATGTAACAAATTGTTTCACCACTAGGGGCTGCTATATTATAGTTATGGGTGTCCCCATGTACGGATCAACTCTTGATCCAATCTTGTTATATTCAAACAATTTCTTTCACCACAAGGGGCTGTTGTACCTTAGCAACAGGGTCCCATTGAAGGTGGTTTATTCCCTTCTAGATAAATCAGATAACCCTTGATGAGGCAACCTTGATTTTGAATATGGAATGGGCCTTGTATTTACATTATTTTCCTTAGAGGATAATGTCATAATATTGGGGATTAATTATTTGGATTCGATTTATAATGGGATCGGAACTCTTGACTTTTAAATCAGGTTTTAGTTGCATAGTGTATTGCGCTATCAATGTGTAGTCACAATTTCATGCAAAAAATAGTTTTAGTTTTATACACACACCATGGTGAAACCTATTTTTATTTTTAATTTTGTCTTGCTTTAAACTTGTCCCGTATACTGTGGGCATTTGCCCATTCTTAAATTGGCAGATTCGGAAAAGTGTTATCCAAAGCCCAGAATGAGGTGTGGTTTTCTAAAAGATGGATGTATATAGAGCGCTGAATCAGCATGCTGCCCGTGCCCCAGGACGACATCAGGTGTGACGAAACGTGTAAGGAGCAGCGACATGCTGACGTCATCACGATACACGCAAGTCCCAGAACCACGGGTTGCAATCGAGAGTCGGCTGGCTCAGTATTCAATACTGCATGATTTTGCTTTAAACAAATGTAAGTGCAATACTTTTTGTTTTATTAATAAGATTACCCAAAGATTTTACGCTATGGAAGCTTTTATCAATTTTTTATGGGAAATATCTGGCAAAGTATACCTGTATGGGTCACAATGCCTGGGAAGACGCTAAGACCTTGGCTGTGCACATAAAAGGCTCGGGCTGGGTATTAAGCCAGAAGCGTTTGAGATCTCCTATAATAAGAGGACAACAGGAGTCTGTAAGCGGCAGTGTGTGTGTAGGTGGAAGGGAGATCTTTTCTCTCATCATCATTCCCGGGTGCACTGTATGTTGTTTTCACAGTGGAGATCTACTATCAATAAGAGTGGACTGTTTAAAATGTGCAATTTGATTAATCTAATTTATGATATTCATTTTAGAAAGGTTGAATTATTTTAATTCACAGCACGTATTCACTTTATGGAAATATAGCGCGACTTGAGATTGGAAATTGTTGATTGATGTGTGCAACTTGCAGGAAGTCGCAGCTGTTCTTCTATATTTATTTCAATTTGTACTATAAATCACAATTTATATCACAGAGCATTTAGGCCAGCGCAGTATTTTTTATATTATTTTGTATATATATATATATATATATATATATATATATATATTATTTTTTTGTGCAATGGTTTCCCTTATATTCCTTTTCCGGGTACAAGTTTATTCACATTTATGCAGTTTAGCTATTGTTATTATTCAATATGATCCACTCCATAAGTTCTAAAATCTTGCACTGCTAATATTTTGTATCCCTTTCAGTGCTTGATTTGTCTTATGTTGATTCTGGAAATTCCTGTTGCAGGGGATGGCTGTAATTCGACCTCTAGCTTTGTGCAGTCCACTGGAAATGGCAGTAATCCAACCACATGAGAATTTAGATGTAAATTATAATAAATACTCAAAGGGATAATGCAATAGTAAATATAAAACAGGGGAAGGCTAAAATCTATTACTCTCATTTAACAATCCTACATAAGAAATTAAATATTAAGGGCTTATTGTTTTACAGTCATCTTCGCTGTGATAAAGGTTTTAATACCCTTGTATTAGCAGCAACATACAGAGTTGGATCACTGCTCAGCACAGAGTGCACTGATCCAGGTCTTCAGCTCACCAAACACTCTACAACCCCATCCAGTGCTCAAATCAACAACACTCATGATCCCCGTTTGAGCAGTGGTTTGATGTTCTAGTGTTCTGTTAGTACAGGGTATTTTAACTCATCTAACAGCAAATACAAACTAAAAAAAAAAGCCCTCAAGTATTACTGTTTATGCAGCCAGGCTTCCTTACAGTAAAAACCGATGAAGCTTCAATTGTTTCTGTCAGTTTTAGTAAAATATAACTGTCTATAATTTAGAAAAAAAACAATAAGGTTTATGTCTTTAATGCAGTTGAGTGCTTTGTCCTCCAAGAATTCTTATCTAGGGATGTCTGCCATAGTAGGGGAGACCTACAGATATAAGATTGTTGTTGGTTGTGATAGAAACCAAATTGATAGAATTTTCTGTAATTTAAGCACCTGCCAGATGAGGAGATCCTATCACCATAAATGTTACTTACAAATAGCTCATGAGTACATCAGATCACTTGCCATTGATTTTTACACTAAAGCAATGAAGTAGTCATTACTTTACACTTTGCAATTTCTATTTGACAAAATAGACATTTAACTCTCTTATTTCACACCACAGGACTCCTTAAGGCAGTTTCTGATGTAAAGGAAAATTACAATGGGAACCACCAACAAGCACCGTGAAACAGGCTCAACTTTTGGGGTGACACAGACATTCTATTATACTGTAAAATAGTTTTAAAAAATGAAAAAAAAGAGAAGACCATAAAAGAAAGCTGTGAAATACAAAACTGTTGATTAGGTAAGACAATTACTAAAATTAAAGACAGAAAATCAAGGCTCACACAAAAAGAAATACTTTGCTGTGGCAACTGAAATGAAAGGAGACATGTTATAAAAGTGATATTAAGGTTGATTTTACTGAGTTCCTTCTAAGCATGCTAGTTACCTTGCTGTCTAATGCAAATTAAATTACTTCAATACTTTTTGAGTCCCTGACTTGTTTGTGCTCTAAACTGGCTAAAAGTACCACTTCTGTATTTGCAAATTTCACCAAGCTACGTAGTGGAAAAACATCCTTAAGCCCCATACACACGGTCGGACAATCCGCGGACCAGGTCCATCGGACCATGTCTGTCATACTTTGTCCGATGTTGGTTTTGCGTACACACGGTCGGACAAAGTTGTCGGAAAATCCGATCATTCTGAACGTGGTGACGTTTGTTGCCTACGACGGGACTACGTAGAGGCTAGTAGCCAATAGCTTTGGTCTTGTAATGTGATCTGAGCATGCGTATCACTTTGTCCGGTCGGACAACCGTACACACGATCGGATTTGGTGTGATCGGACCGTGTTGATGGCAAATCTTTCCAACAGGAGATAAGACTTTGTCCGTCGGTCAAACCGACGAACACTGTCCGATGGTGCATACACACGGTCTGATTTTTCAACAACCTTGTCCGATCGGACAGAATCCATGAAAAAGTCCGACCGTGTGTATGGGGCTTTACAGGATATCTCAACTTACAAGCAGACCTTAATGCCCTGTTTAATTGGACAACTTTGTGGCAAATGAGGTCTAATATTGACAAATGTTATTGTATGCACTTGGATGATAAACTCTTGCATGCATCATAAAATCTAGGATACATACAACTGGGGGGGGGGGGTCAATAGTGAAGAAGGACTTGGGTGTTTTGGCAGATTATAGACCTAATAATAGAATGCAATGCCAAGCTGCAGCTTATAAAGCTAGCAAAATACTTTCTTATAATAAAAGAGGTAAAGACTCCAGAGAGAGACATAATTTGCCCCTGTACAAATTATGAGTAAGACCCCATCTGGACCCCATCTGGATTGTGAAGTTTATTTGTAAACACCAGTTCACAAAAGGATATTGGAGAAATAGACAAAGTGTAGAGAAGGCATGGAGGAGCCCGGCTAGGAAATATTAGTTGAACTGAATTTTTCTCTCTCAAGAAGAGGTGATTGGGGGCATATAAAAATACATAGGTGGTCCATATGATGAACTTGGTGTAAAGTTATTCACTCACAGGTCATTACGGAGAGGGGCATGCTTTACATCTGGAGGAAAAGAGATTTAACCTCCACATATGGAATGTTTCTTCACAATAAAAGCTATGAAAATGTGGAATAAACTCCCTCAAGAAAAAGTTGGATTTATTTCTAAATGTACAAATTATAATTGTATTAACATTTGTGGGTGATAACACAAGAAATGGTTGTTCCAGGGGATATCTGATTGCTTCCAGGGGGATCAGGAAGGATTTTTTTCCCCATAGGAGCTAATTGGACCATGCTTTATATGATTTTTTCCTTGCTCTGGATCAACTGTAGATTTTTAAGATTTTTTATGGAGGTTTTCTATTTGTTGAACTAGATGGACTTGTGTCTTTTTTAAACCTAGGGCTTTTCGGTCCTGATTGAGAGTTTAGTTTTGTAGTTAACCCCAGTCGAAAGGTGTCAAAGGTACACTCCTGTCCTCTATACTGAAACATGTTATAAACAATCTCCACAAAAACAAATTGCTTGATATTTAATGAGTCCATTACTGAAAGTGAAACAATTAATCTCTTCTCTCCTGTATGCAAATTGATTACTTGTTCATACAACAGTTGTCATATACCTGAAGGGAGACTGAAATAAAGAGGTTGGCCTCTCTTGTACCTCCAACCCAGGACCCACTGAGAGTGAAACAGAGGGTGCATAGGGACTGGAGTAACACCACTGCCTGTAGGTGTAGACACAAGGATTTGCAGCAGGAGATGAGGTTCCAAAGAAAACAGGAGAACCATCAGATCAGAGGCAGTATCAATGCACTGTAGTTCAGCTGAGGTTAAGGAAGCACTCCACGTGCACTGCAGGACCATAGCATGTGGCAGGTCCGAGCTTTCAGCAGACTTGCAGTAGGAACACCCAGGGGGTCACAGAACTGTGTTCGCAGACAGTCGTGCAGACACTCGAACGAGTCGGGAAGCAAGAATCAAAGACAGGAGCATGGTCACAGGATAGCCAGGGTTGTCAGCAGGCAGGCAGTGAGGTGCCGAATCAGGAGCAGAGCCAAAGTCAGGAACGTGCTGGGTCAGGAATTAGCAACAAGACAAGCAGGATCCAAGAACAGGTCAGGAATAAGCTGGGTCAGTAACCAAGGGAACACACTGAAATGACATAGAACACAGGGAACAGCTGCAGACCAGTCAGCATTAGAACACAGACAGAGGCATCCTTAAATAGTCTGTATGTCGCCAATATACATCGTGCACGTGCCTGTTCGCGTGCGCATAGTTCTCTGCGCATGCGTATTGCTAAGATCCCTAATGTGATGATTTGTGCGTGCATGCACATTTCTGTTAGCTAGGTGTCTCATAGGAATTCCCTGAAACAGTTTTACAGTCCTGTTTAACAAAGGTCTTGTCAATGTACATTGACTGCATGGCCTTTTCTGATCATGCTCCAGTCTCTATAACCATTGACTTTACTGTATGTGGTCAAAGGATAGAGTAAAACAAAAAAAAAGATAGAGTATCCTGCTCTATTTGTATTGTTTCCTTTATGTGAAATCACTGGTTTTCCTGCTAGTACACTTGCTTTTCTTTTAAAAACTGACCACACTAAGCAGGGGAGCATACCTTTTTTTCCCTTCTCTTCCTCTCTCTCTCTAACTTTCATTTGTGGGGCTCTCATATACCAATATTATGTTGGGTCTTCATATGGTCAAGATGAGCTATCATTTATATTTGAAGAACCTGGTTATGTATATGGTTGTATATTTTTCTAGAGAAAATAAAATGGAAAAGTTATGTGTATTATATACCTTTTTACTGATGATTATAGGTATAACAGATATGGATAATGGCTAATGAGCTAGCACTAATATCCTGGAATGTGAGAGGATTACATTTTTGGTTAAAAAAGGGCTATTTTCTCCATTATGGTGCAATATAATTCATCAATAGTCTGCCTGCAGGAATCTCTTCTTACAAAAGATACTATCTCTCTTTCTAACTATTTCTCTACTACAAAATACAAAGTTTTCTACTCATTACCACTCGATATTCTCTGCATTTTCTAGAGGGGCAGTGTACTAATACCATAGAGCAGGGCTCAAAATGTCAAGTCCTGAGCTACTAGCCAGGCCTCAAGGGTTACTCGCCACCAGTTGCCCCACCCAACCCCTACCCCACCCCTAATTCCACCTCTAAACACGGCCTCATAAATTATATCATGAAATTGGCCTTAAATGTTTGCCTCACCCTTGTAACACCAATGCAGCCTCGCCCTTGTCACACCAATGCAGCCTCGTCCTTGTCACACCAATGCAGCCTCACCCTGTTACACCAATGCAGCCTCACCCCTGTCACACCAATGCAGCCTCTCACCCCTGTTACACCAATGCAGCCTCACCCCTGTCACACCAATGCAGCCTCGCCCCTGTTACACCAATGCTGCCTCACCCCTGTCACACCAATGCAACCTCACCCCTGTCACACCAATGCAGCCTCACCCCTGTTACACCAATGCAGCCTCATCCCTGTTACAACAATGCAGCCTCACCAATGCTGCCTTACCCCTGTCACACCAATGCTGCCTACCTGTGTCCATCATGAAGGGGAGCAGAGAAGAAGAGAATTGCTGGCCGGATGATATGAGCGCAGAGGGACATTACTGCAACAGCTTTGATTTAAATTTGTTGTCCCTGCCGCTCAGTGTCTCGTACAGCCCCGCCCCCTGGCCAGAGAACTTTGATACACATCACTCGTCCCGGGTTGGACGGGTGATCTGTCTATCAAATTCCCCGGGACCAGGGGGCGGGGCTGTGTGTGAAAGAGAGTGCGGGGAACACACGGCAATTGAAATCACAGCCGCTAGTGATGTTCCCTGCACTCATATCATCCGGCCGGCTCTGTTCTCTCTCTTCCCCTCCGTAAGCGCTGGGAAAAGGACTTGCCGGCTGGCAGTGCTCGCCCCCCCTCGCTCCCAGATAGCCCTTCCTCGCCAGCCCTCAAAATTTATTTTGAGGGCTGCCATAGAGGATACAATTTTCCTGCAGACAGACATTGATTGATTCCCAGGGTAGATATGTCCTATTGGTATGCTATGATTTTCTACTACATGTATAATAGGATTAGTGTATGTACCACCACCTTATAATTCAGAGATATTGCGGAGGATTAGTATTTTTTTCTGGCTGAATACCCTGGCACTCCAATAATGATAATGGGAGACTTTAATAATGTTTGTGCTGCAAGTATGGATCACTATGCGGCAGGGCCAAAGTTGGAGACCCCCTTTGCCAGACACCTGCAGGAAATAGGTCTGTGTGATATGTGGCTCCTTCTTAATCCTGGAATACATGCTTATACTTGTTGTTCCTCTACATATTGTACTTTATCCAGGATTGACTTGGCTCTGGGCACCGAACTAACCCTTCTATTGGTTTCAAATATACAGTGTCTGGCAAGGGGGATCTCGGATCATTCTCCAGTTTTGTTTACCATAAGAAAAATTAAACCATCCAATAAAAGTTATTGGCGTATGGATGCCTCATGGTTACAGGTATTAAGCCAGGGTAAATCCATGTGACAATCGCTTACTGATTATTATTATTTTCTTAATAATGCAGAATCAATGACTCCACAGTTGGTATGGGATACTATGAAGGCCTTTTTAAGAGGGTTATTGATACAAGCTACAAGCAGATTTAGAAGTACGACCAAAATAATTTCAATATGTTTAGAACCCTACACCTGGGACTGAAGCTATATGGAAGGACATACAACTTCTATACAAAAGTACAGCTATAGAAAAAGCTGAAAGGGATCAATTTCTTATAAAGAGTAAGTATTTTGAGGAGGGAGAGAATAATGGGAAAATGCTAGCAGTAATTGTCAAGTCCCAGGTTAAGTCTAATTTTATTTCCCGTATATGTATATCAACTGGGAATATTTCTCATAGCCAAGAGGATATATTATCATCATTTACTACTTTTCATAAGGATTTATACCAGAGTAAGGCCACCTATAACCCAAATGAACCCCCTAATAATACCATCTATTTCCAGAGAGTAAAGAGAACACCTTGACACACCCCTAACATTAGAGGAACTAACCAGGGCAGTTTCAGACTCCCCTATTGGGAAAGCTCCTGGTCTAGATGGTTTACCATCGGCATTGTATAAAAGTTACAGAGATATTTTGTTGCCAGAATTTCTGAAAGTACTGAATCATGCACATACATTGGTTAAGCTTCTGGAATATATGAATGATGCTTGTATTATAGTATTATCTAAGCCAGATAAGGATCATCTAGTGCCAGAATATTATTGTCTGATTTCATTGTTAAACTTTGATGCTAAAATTCTGGAAAGGGTCTTGGGATTTAGACTAAATAAAGTTATACATAAGCTGGTGCATGTGGACCAATCAGGTTTTACACCCGGAAGATACACAACAATGAACTTGAGAAGATTATTTCTAAATTTACAGATACCATCAGATAATGTAGGGAAAAAAACAATATTATCGCTAGACGCAGCCAAAGCATTTGACTGCGTCAAGTGAATATATTAATGGGAGGTCCTTGTGAATTTTGGGTTGGGTAGAGGATTTGTAAAGTGGATTAAATTATTATACACAGCCCCATGAGCATGTATATAGATAAATGGCGCATTATCAGAGCATTTTTCTCTGTCTAGAGGTACTAGGCAGGGGTGCTCACTGTCACGGTTATTGTTCTCATTGACTATTGAACCACTGGCAATAGCAACTAGACAGACAACTACTGTCAGGGGATTTGAGAGAGGAGGAAGAGTGGATAAAATATCCCTATACGCAGATAATGCTTTTTTATTCTTGGGAGATACAGATCAATTCCTAACATCTGTGATAAAGTTGATTGAGACCTTTGGCAGATTTTCTGGGTTTGTTATAAATTGGGAAAAATCATTATTACTCCCGGTTGATGATTTAACATTGGCTTTAGCACAGACAGACCATAAAATACAGGTTGTCACAACCTTTAAATATCTAAGGTTACGGGTTTCTTCGAATATAAGGGAATATAAAAATGTATAATTTAGTCCCTATATTGGATAAATTTAAGTTGAAGAGTAAAGTATGGACCAAATTAACTTTATCAGCGGTAGGGCGTGCAAATTGAATAAGAATCATTTGGGCCCCACAGTTTATGTTTTACACAATTCACCGATTTGGATACCACTTAAATTGTTTAAGAAAATAGACTCCCTGTTTCGAACATTGCTAGAATTAATCTCAATACATTACAACTCCCCAAAGACAAGGGGGTCTAACTGTTCCAAATGCTAAAATGTATTTCTTAGCAGCACAACTCCAACAGGTTGCAGGTTGGGGAGTGATAGATTGGACAGATCCTATCCAATTGATACTGTTGGGCAGGTCCTTACAATATCATTTGATAGCTCAGTTAGAATCAGGCACCCTTGTCAATGCGTCACAGGGTTTGACCCTGAGAATCATACATAAAGTCTGTCAGGAAATGAGGTGTATTATGCAATATAGAGGAAAAAGAGAAATCTGGATGGCCGCACTTCAGCAAAAACTTCTTTATTAAGCGAAAGATAAAATCCAAAGTAGTGACATCTCATGCGATACAGCAAAACAGCAACAGTAGCTTACGCGTTTCACGCCTCAAAGGCGCTTAGTCATAGCTAAAGATAGAATGCAAAAAACAAAATATATATGGCCAAAGTCAGGTGACCGACATTGACTAAACAGCCAATCATGGCACTACAGCTTAATCATTCTGGTGATTGCATTCAAAAGATCTCACCTGGCTGAAGCAGCCCACACCCAAATCCCAAAAGAAAAAAACATTGGAATAAAGGTATGGGTCAGAACAGCCAGGGTAAAGACCAACAACAAATTACATGCCAATAAAATGTATATCAATGTATGGTTAATACAAAAATACAGAAAAAATACATACAAAGAAAGTAAGTATGTGTACAAAAACGTAGGTGTCAACATTGTGGTCCACTGAATAAAGGCTGCAAAAACAAGGGTATATGCACAATTCAAAAAAGAAAAACATAATTAAATCTGAAGAATATGTACATAGCATCCAAAATGGGAATGCGTAAAAGATGATACAAAAGAGACCAACACAAACTTCCAATATGAAAAAACGGGATACCGCATACAATGAAGAACAACCCACGTAGATGTTTGAAGTAAAACCAAAAATGGCAAAATTCCAAGATGCAGCACAACACAAAATCGCATTAGGAGTGTAAAAAAGGACTCCACATCTGTCAACGCAATAGGATTTAAAACGGTGGTAATAATTAATTTATACCTCACTGGGTCACGCTAGGTGTCTGGTGTTATTATTGTTTGTATAAACACACTCTAACCAATTTTTATTATTCACATTAAAACGGTGGTAGATGAGGATCTATATAACCATTCAGGCTGTGCTGTGGCATATGGAACATAGCATGTAAAAAGTAAAAAATATATGTAAGAATATATACCCACATGGAATAAATATATATATATATATATATATATATATATATATATATATATATATATATATATTGTACAGGACGCCGTGGCTGGGTCCTGGAAGGACGCTATGTTTCCCCCCTGTTTGGACTGTGGTCCCTTTAAGGGAACAAAAAGGGTTAACTCACCTGTCAGAGGAAGTGGGTTTAAAAACAAGACAGGAAGTTGCAGATGGGGGTGGAGGAGTGTAGAGGAGATGGTGGTTTGTGTTTGGTTTGATTTGCAGCAACCAACGTGGATAGCAGCGTTCTGCCTGGAAGCCTCCTAGCAGGTGAAGTCACCTGCAACCACCCCAAGGACTGTTTGATTGCGATAGCAATGCTGGACTTTGAATGTCGGTGAGACTGAAACCTTTTTCTTTTGTTTTTGCTGCTGTCAAGCTGTTTAAGTTTAATAAACCTCCTTTTGGGTTAAAAACCTGTGTCCTGCGGTCTGGCTGGTCCCCCGAACTTTACAAGTGGTGCTCGAATGCGGGCAGGACAGAGTAACAGGCGTTTGTTTGCTGTTTTTGCATTTGAATTTAAAACTGACATTTAAAGGGACAGTACAGTGGGTTTATGTCCTGGGTTAAAGCTGCCCAAACCCTGAAAGCTGAAGCAATGGAGGAACTAATTAAACAACTGTCCCTGGCTAATATGCAAGCGCAGACCCGCCATGAAGAAAATACTCGCCTGTTGGTGGCTCAGTTGGCAGCACAGCAAGCAACCCAGCAAGGGGTTATGCAGGCTCAGGTGACTGCCTTAAAAGAAGTAGTGCAGCAGTTTTCTCAGGGTCGTGAGCAAGCGGCTGTTGCCCCTGGCAACCAAGTGACCGTGAGGGCAAGCCATTTTTTGCAGAAATTGTCCCTGAGTGATGATGTAGAGGCTTTTCTTGCTACATTTGAGAGGACGGCAGAGAGAGAAGGGTGGCCCCAGGACCAGTGGGCCGGCCTAATTGCACCTTTTCTCACCGGAGATCCTCAAAAAGCCTCCTTCCTAATGTGGATCCAGTTGATACAAATGCTAATGATTGGATTAATGGTGATGAAAGTAGTGCTGATACTGTTAAGGGTGTCAAAATGTGTGGTTCGCAGACCTACTTGAACACTGAGGAGGGGGAACCTTCCCCACTTCAGGTAATGCTGGGTGAAGAGGATGAGGAAGTGGCCTCTACCCCTGCCCTGCCGGATTTGGGTGTTCCCCAGGGGACATTTGGTACTGCCCAGATGCAGGACCCCACTTTGGCCCGTGCACGGGAACAAGTTATAGTATTAAATGGGGTACCCCAAGAGCCAGGTGCGAATGAGCGGTGGCCCCACTTTGCAATATGTAATGAGTTGCTTTATCGGGTTACCAAAGTGAGAGAAAATGTGGTAGAACAATTATTGGTACCCCAACAGTATAGACGCAAGGTCCTGGACCTGGCCCATGATGATGTTTTAGGGGGACACCTGGGAGTTTAAAAGGCGGAGGCACGGATCACCGACCGGTTTTACTGGCCAGGTCTGAAAGCAGAGGTAAGAAGATACTGTGCCTCTTGTCCCACCTGTCAGTTGACCGCGCCGGTGACCCACTTCCGGAGCCCTTTGGTCCCTCTGCCCATAATTGAGGTCCCATTCGAGAGGATAACCATGGATATAGTGGGTCCTTTGGTAAAGTCAGCTGGAGGTCACTCCTACATACTGGTGATCCTTGACTATGCCACCCGATATCCTGAAGCGCTACCTCTGCGGAATACCTCCTCTAAGGCTATTGCTCGGGAATTATTCCAGTTGTTTACATGGACTAGTTTTCCCAAGGAAATACTCACGGACCAGGGCACCCCGTTTATGTCAAGGGTTATGGCTGATGTGTGCAAGCTGTTCCGGATTAAACAGCTGCGCACATCGGTCTACCATCCACAAATGGATGGGTTGGTAGAGCGCTTTAATAAGACCCTTAAGTCTATGCTCAAGCGGGTTGTACAAAGGGATGGGAAAGACTGGGACTGCCTGTTACCCGCTCTCCTGTTTGCTATCCGGGAAGTGCCCCAGGCCTCCACTGGGTTTTCGCTCTTTGAGTTGGTATATGGGCGGAGACCTCGCGGACTACTGGATTTTGTTAAAGAGGAATGGGAAAGTGAACCTATTCAGCATAAGAGTGTTCTTGAATATGTTTCCCAAATGCAGGAGAGGATCCAAACTGTGATGCCTCTAGTCAAAGAACATTTGCAAAAAGCCCAGGAGGCTCAACGATGGGTCTATAATAGGGCTGCTAGAATAAGGAACTTCCAAGTGGGGGATCGAGTAGCGGTGTTGATCCCCACTGTGGAAAGTAAATTCTTGGCCAGGTGGCAAGGCCCCTTTGAAGTTGTAGAAAAAGTGGGAGAGGTAAATTATAGAGTCCACCAACCAGGTAAGAGGAAACCCTATCAGATATATCATGTAAACTTGTTAAAGCCCTGGACAGACAGGGAACCGGTGACCTCCCTGGCTGGTGCAAGACTTGAGCCTCGGGTTGGGGTGGAGAGTGTCCAAGTAGCAAATACCCTGTCTAGAGTCCAAAGTCAGCAGGCAAAGGAGATCTTGCAGAGAAATAAAGAGACATTTTCAGACTTGCCGGGGCTCACTAGTGTCATAGAGCATGATATTGTCACGGAACCAGGAGTCAAAGTTTTTGTCCGGCCTTACCACATTCCAGAGGCCCAAAGGACGGCTGTTTCAGAGGAAGTGAAGAAGATGTTAGACCTGGAGATTATTGAGGAATCACAGAGTGAGTGGTCAAGCCCGATTGTGTTGGTACCGAAGCCCAATGGGACTCTGCGATTCTGCAATGATTTCCGGAAACTAAATGAAGTTTCACGGTTTGATGCCTACCCCATGCCCCGGGTAGATGAGCTTATTGAGAGACTAGGTCCAGCCAGGTATATCACTACATTAGACCTTACCAAGGGGTATTGGCAAATCCCGTTGACTAAGGCTGCTAGAGAGAAAACTGCTTTTTCTACCCCAGAGGGAAGTTTTCAGTACAAGAGAATGCCTTTTGGATTGCAAACTGCTCCAGCCACATTTCAGAGGGCAATGGATAGGATTTTACATCCTCACCGGGAGTATGCCTCAGTATACTTGGATGACATAGTCATTTTTAGCAGAGACTGGGAATCACACTTGCCCAAAGTCCAGGCAGTACTGGACTCCCTTTGGAAGGAGGGGTTTACAATAAACCCGGAAAAATGTGCTTTGGGAATGGAGGAGGTGAAATACCTGGGCTATGTTGTGGGTAGAGGGGTAGTAAAACCTCAGGTCAACAAGGTAGAGGCTGTACAGAATTGGCCCCGCCCCCTCACAAAAAAACAGGTACGTGCATTCCTGGGTATGGTGGAATACTACAGGAGGTTTGTACCCAACTTTGCCACGTTGGCAGCTCCATTGACCGATCTGACTAATGCCTCGTACACACGTACGGACTTTTCCCGGCGGACCTAAGTCCAGCGGACAATCCGCTGGACTTTCCCGCTAGGTACGCTGGACTAAAAAGCGAACGGACTTGACCACACACGATCACGCAAAAAGTCCGGCGGTTCACGCGATGACGTACGCACGTACGACGGGACTAGAAAAAGGAAGCTCGAGATCCCAAACGACACCCTTTGGGCCCCGTCAGCTAATCTCGTGTGTATCGCGTGTTAGTTGACGTTTGGTTAGAGACGATTCGCGCTTCTCAGACTTCTGCTTAATTCGTTCGCTTCTGCCGTTCAGTTTGTGCTTGTGAGGTTTGTATCTGGCTTTCAGTGCGTGTGGATCAGTTCCTACCTGTTCTCAGGCCGTTCTGGTCCGCTCGTTCCTGTTTTTCAGGTCGTTCTTCATAGGCCTTGCTGTTCTTCAGTGCGTTCTGTTAAGTTGTTTGTTTGATCAGCCGACCGTTTTGAAGCCATGGAGTGTGGACGTACTCGGGAACGAGTTCGTGCTGTGCAGGGGCTCGGTGTTGCGGTTAACACCTTGGCACGAGCCCGGTCCATGAACAGGGTGAGGAGGAGTTCATGGACCAAGAATTGGTTGCGCCAGCGTGACCAATTCTCGCATATGCCTTTGCTCCGTGAGATCCGTGAGAATAATCCTGATGATTTCAGGAATTATCTCCGGATGACGGACCCCATTTTTCACCGTCTGTTGGCTTCGCTGTCCCCTTATATTACCAGGCAGAATACCTGCATGCGGCAAGCCATCAGTGCGGAGCAGAGGCTAGTCGCCACGTTGCGTTACTTGGCGACGGGGAGAAGCTTGCAGGACCTCAAGTTCACGACAGGCATCTCCCCCCAGGCTCTGGGGCTCATTATTCCAGAGACCTGTTCTGCCATTATCCACGTCCTGCAGGAGGAATACATTAAGGTAAGTCTTCTCTTTTAAAATTACCTATGACTTGTATGTTTGTTAATGTAGTGCATCAATGTCATCATTAGCTAATTACCATGATAGGACTATTCTATGAATGTCCCCTATTCCTTTTATTTTTGGATTTTGTTTTTTTGTCTAGTATTTTATGGTTGACTTATCAAAATAGTTTTAAGAATGTATTATTTAGTGGGTCACATGCATATTTGCTTGCACCAACCTCCCCAGCATGGAAGCTTGGCCCCCTAAACACCCCTAGCCTAGTCACTTTCTTTGGTTAAAAATGTATATTACCAGCTCCATTGTACAGCTTTACTCACCCCCCCTTTCACCCCCCTTGACCCTCAATTTTAAATTGATTGCATGTGGTTTTGGTCAGCTTGTAATTATCCCCCCCCCCCACACCCCCTGATAATTAATATCATGTGGTTTTGGTCAGCTTGTAATTATCCCCCCCCCACACCCCCTGATAATTAATATCATGTGGTTTTGGTCAGCTTGTAATTATCCCCCCCCACACCCCCTGATAATTAATATCATGTGGTTTTGGTCAGCTTGTAATTACCCCCCCCCCACACCCCCTGATAATTAATAGCATGTGGTTTTGGTCAGCTTGTAATTATCCCCCCCCCCCACACCCCCTGATAATTAATATCATGTGGTTTTGGTCAGCTTGTAATTATCCCCCCCCACACCCCCTGATAATTAATATCATGTGGTTTTGGTCAGCTTGTAATTATCCCCCCCCACACCCCCTGATAATTAATAGCATGTGGTTTTGGTCAGCTTGTAATTATCCCCCCCCACACCCCCTGATAATTAATATCATGTGGTTTTGGTCAGCTTGTAATTATCCCCCCCCACACCCCCTGATAATTAATAGCATGTGGTTTTGGTCAGCTTGTAATTATCCCCCCCCCACCACCCCCTGATAATTAATATCATGTGGTTTTGGTCAGCTTGTAATTATCCCCCCCCCACACCCCCTGATAATTAATATCATGTGGTTTTGGTCAGCTTGTAATTATCCCCCCCCCCCCCACACACACCTTTAATTAATTGCATGTGTATTGTGTGACCTTACAATTATTTACTCCCCACCCACATCCCCATTATTATCTTCTCTGGTCCATCAGAGGGGTCATCAATCAGAGATTTGTCCCTTTTATCCTTAATCTTTTGGCTTTATTTCAAGGATTTACTAAATAAATACATATGTTCTTCCAAATTGTTTGTTAATTTGTTGCATTTAGTTTGGTGTTTTGCCTGGTTTATAATTTAAATTGTATCTTTCTGTTTGACTTCACAGTGTCCCTCCACGCCACAGGAATGGCAGACTGTGGCTTCCCAGTTTGCTGCCCGTTGGGACTTTCCCAACTGCGGAGGGGCGATTGACGGCAAACACGTGCGAATTGTGCCCCCACCCCATTCGGGGTCATACTATTGGAATTATAAGGGGTTCCATAGTATCGTGTTGATGGCGGTGGTGTCGGCACAATATGACTTT
The DNA here is from genome assembly GCA_028564925.1 of Lithobates sylvaticus. Classification (NCBI taxonomy): domain Eukaryota; kingdom Metazoa; phylum Chordata; class Amphibia; order Anura; family Ranidae; genus Lithobates; species Lithobates sylvaticus. The sequence goes on from CM053029.1 coordinate 287,210,995, forward strand.
CTGTATGTGGATGTGGGGAAAAACGGCCGGATGTCGGACGGAGGAGTCTTCAACCACACGGAGTTCGGTCATCGTCTCCAAACTGGTGGGCTGGAGCTGCCACCAGATGAAGATAATGTGGAGGGACTCCCCTTCGTCTTCATTGCCGACGAGGCGTTCGGTCTGGGTGACCATCTGATGAGGCCATTTCCCCAACGATCCCTCACCCCTGAGAGGAGGATTTTTAATTATCGGTTGGCCAGAGCAAGAAGGGTGGTGGAAAATGCATTTGGTATTATGGCCAACCGTTTCAGATTGCTCCTTACATCCCTACATCTGGCAGAGTACAAACTCAATACTATCATTCTTGCATGCTGTGTCATGCACAATTATTTACGGAAACATTCAGGAACATACTCCTTACCAATTGGCCCTGAGGCCGGAGTGGAAGGCAACATGACAGGGCTGGATAATCGCCCTCTTGGTTCCGCACCACAATCAGCCCAGCAAGTGCGGGACCTTTATTTACAGTATTTTAATGGTAGGGGGGCCATTGAAATGGCAGCAGACCCTTAAACCATCTTTTTGATTTACAAAGAATAAATACAGTTATTTATGTTTGAAATATTGGTAGTTTCGTATTGTTTTGCTTTTAATTTGGCCTGTTTTATATGTTGTCCTAGTGCACATCTTAATAGTGGCAAACTTGTTTAGCGTTTAGTAAATAAGCCCCTTTGTCAATGAACCACAACATGTTTTTGTCAAACTGGTAGTATTTAAAAAGAAGAAGCCACACATTTTTGAATTTGTGCAAACACTATTTTTTTTATTATAGTGCACATCCAAAACTTTGGTTTTATTATTTTTTTTTTTTTTTTTTTTTTGTTGTTTTGGTTTTTTTGGTTTTTTTTTTTTTTTTTTTTTTTTTTTTTTGGAACCAGATTTTTTTTTTTTTTTTTTATGTTTTATTTTTGACATTTTTTTGGTGTTTTTCTCACAACATATTATTTTTTGGGATTGATTTTTTAAAACAAACATAAAAACATTTTTAAAATTGTTAAAAAATTTAGGCTTAGCATTTGAAATTATTTACACAATGTAAAAGTCCAGAACTTACAAAGTTCAACAGGTAACCCATGAACAGAAGAAGCCAAATTTTGAATATGCACACTAATTTAACTGGAAAATGGGTAATGTCAACATGTGCTATGTTCCATCATGGGGAATCAATGGACGTGTTTTGTGTGTGAAACCCCTTCCCTCTCACCTACTAGCATTAGGGGTTGCAAACACCAAATGCGTCCATTGAGATCGCCTGATGGCACATAGCACATGTTGACATACCGTGTGCATATTAAAAATTTGGCCTCTAAAATTAGTTAAACAGCGCATCAAAAGGGGAATGAAGGACATGATTGATGTTAAGAAATGTAAAAGGGGTCTTTAGATTCTCCCCAAAACATCAATCATGTCCTTCATTCCCTGCTGCATGGTGGCCATCTCCTTCTGCATATTTTCCAGCTGCAGATTCCAGGCCATGATCTGGCCAATAAGCCTGTGGGCACTGTCAGTGGAAAATGGCTCCGCAGCTTGTCCTTCCACAAACAGATCAGCATCACCTAAAAGTTGGGTAGATAAAACACAAGAAAAAAAGTGTCAAAAACATGCAGACCTTAATTTATTACCTCAATCTGTGTTCTGAGACACTCACTTGGTGGGGTGCAGATTTGATCGACTTCAACGACCTGTTCCGCCACATCCACGCGCGGGCTTGGGCTAACTGCCCAATTAGTCTGGTGATGCCGGGAGGTCCTCGTAGGTTCGGACTGACGTCTGAGTCTTTTGCCCCCTATGGTAATGGAACACAAAAAGGTACACTTTTGAATCACACTGATATTTGAGTGCCAAAATAGGATTAGTAAACATTGTTTAAAAGTCTTGCCAATTATTAGCAGTTTGTTAGAAGATCCTACTTGAAGACAGAATTGAAATGTCTATCTAATGAAACTCCAATACTTAAACCGCCCTTCAACCCTAAATTTGAACTTCCGCTCATTGGATCCCTGCACCCCTGTGGTGTCTTATTTTGAACCTTTTAGGGGGGATGGGTTGCAGATACCTGTGTAAGGCAGGTATTTGCACACACATCCGGCCCTAGACTCCCACAGAAGTATACGCCACATCCCGTCCCACCGTGCTGTCTGCTGGGACACACAGGGGTCCCCGAGCTCGCGCGGACCAGTCCTATTGCATTGCGCAACTGGCGCATGCCCAATAGTGACCCGGGAAGTGAAGCCGCAAACATTAATTTCATGATTGCAAGATCAGAGATTGTAGCTGCACCATCCAAGGGACAGGTGAGTGTACTTCTTTGAAAAGTCACCACCTACAGTATTTAGAGATGATGAGCATTTTTTGGGAATTGTGAGCATGAGACCCTGCTTAACATATTTATCCCCCCCCCCCCCAAAACAGCCTCTGGAGTCCCTGTGTAAGTTACCCCTAAAACCCTTACTACAGCAGTAATTGTATAGATAGTGACAATAATAAACAACCTTACAACTCCAACAACCCAAAGCCAGGTAAACTCAATAAACGTTATGAAGACAAACGGAACTTTCATCAAATATGCGCAAGTTTCACGTACGAATGGTAATAACATGTGCGCAAGTTTCAGGTACGAATGGTAATTACATCTGCGCAAGTTTCACGTACGAATGGTAATTAAATCTGCGCAAGTTTCAGGTACGAATGGTAATTAAATCTGCGCAAGTTTCAGGTACGAATGGTAATTAAATCTGCGCAAGTTTCACGGACGAATGGTAATAACATCTGCGCAAGTTTCACGGACGAATGGTAATTAAATCTGCGCAAGTTTCAGGTACGAATGGTAATAACATCTGCGCAAGTTTCAGGTACGAATGGTAATTAAATCTGCGCAAGTTTCAGGTACGAATGGTAATTAAATCTGCGCAAGTTTCACGGACGAATGGTAATTAAATCTGCGCAAGTTTCACGGACGAATGGTAATTAAATCTGCGCAAGTTTCAGGTACGAATGGTAATAACATCTGCGCAAGTTTCAGGTACGAATGGTAATTAAATCTGCGCAAGTTTCAGGTACGAATGGTAATTAAATCTGCGCAAGTTTCAGGTACGAATGGTAATAACATCTGCGCAAGTTTCACGGACGAATGGTAATTAAATCTGCGCAAGTTTCAGGTACGAATGGTAATAACATCTGCGCAAGTTTCACGGACGAATGGTAATTAAATCTGCGCAAGTTTCAGGTACGAATGGTAATTACATCTGCGCAAGTTTCACGGACGAATGGTAATTAAATCTGCGCAAGTTTCAGGTACGAATGGTAATTAAATCTGCGCAAGTTTCAGGTACGAATGGTAATAACATCTGCGCAAGTTTCACGGACGAATGGTAATAACATCTGCGCAAGTTTCACGGACGAATGGTAATTAAATCTGCGCAAGTTTCAGGTACGAATGGTAATAACATCTGCGCAAGTTTCAGGTACGAATGGTAATTAAATCTGCGCAAGTTTCAGGTACGAATGGTAATTAAATCTGCGCAAGTTTCACGGACGAATGGTAATTAAATCTGCGCAAGTTTCAGGTACGAATGGTAATTAAATCTGCGCAAGTTTCAGGTACGAATGGTAATTACATCTGCGCAAGATTAGACATATCAAGTATAACCATAGTAGCGCACGTGCTTGACTTACTTTTTTTGATGGCTTTTCGAATTCTCCTATACTGATCGTGCTCCCTGGATTTGATGTCGGACCATCGCTTGCGCAGTTGATCCTTGCCCCTTCGTACGCCGAATTTCTGCTCCAGGGTGCTGACGATTGTAGTGAGAATCTTGTCCTTGCGCAAGTTGGGTCGAGGGTACGGGCCATTTTCCCCGTCGTAATCTTCCCTTTGGAGGATGTCCACCATCTCCACCATCTCTTCAAAGGCCATATTGGTGGCCTTATATCTGCTGCTGGATGCAGATGTGTTGGCTTCTTGGCTTTCCTCCGCGCTACTGGCTGAGAATGTGTCCGCCATATTCATGAATTAATTCACCAACAATGCAACGAGGGGAAGCGGGGCGGGGAATACTCGTCATGAGGAACGTCATGGGCGGGCGACGCGGAGGACGCAGGCGGACTTCGACGCGTGCGCAGTGTATATAAGGCTGTTTGAGGGGCCCACGTGTTCCCGAACGGAAGTAGCGAGCGCTCTGTACGAAGGTAAGTGTTTTCTAGGATGCATTACTGTGTTTTTTTTGGGGTTTTGGGCCAGCATTTTTTAAGGATATGTGTGTGTTGCTGCCTGTGTGTAGGGGTTGCTGCCTGTGTGTAGGGGTTGCTGCCTGTGTGTAGGGGTTGCTGCCTGTGTGGATGTGTTGCTGCCTGTGTGTAGGGGTTTGCTGCCTGTGTGTAGGGGTTGCTGCCTGTGTGGATGTGTTGCTGCCTGTGTGTAGGGGTTGCTGCCTGTGTGGATGTGTTGCTGCCTGTGTGTGGGGGTTGCTGCCTGTGTGGATGTGTTGCTGCCTGTGTGTAGGGGTTGCTGCCTGTGTGTGGGTGTGTTGTGTAATGTTTGTTAAGAAAAACTGGTTGTGCGTTTTAAGTAACATTTGTGTTTTTGGTCTTTTGTATTGCCATTACTAACAAAACAGAAACAAACATGTCATCACCCCAGTTGAATCCATTCAAGGACCAGCAGTTCATGTCCGAATTCATTGCCCTGTACAGAAAAAATACCAACCTGTGGCAGCTCAAGAACCCTTTATATGGCAATAGGGATGTCCGGAAGGCAACACTGGGGCCACTTGTGGCTTTTGTGAAGACTAAAGTCCCCAACGCAAACACCAAGTTTGTGGAAGCCAGAATTGCAAGTTTAAGGCACATGTACAAGCGGGAGCGCAAGAAGATTGAGGAATCAGTCAGATCAGGAGCAGCAGCAGAGAATGTTTATGTACCCAAGCTGTGGTACTACAACCAACTGACTTTTATAGGTGACCAGATGGAACCCAGGCAATCACTGTCGACTCTTCCCTCCACCCTTCCCTCCACTCTTCCCTCCACTCTTCCCTCCACCCCAGCTGAGGCTTCCACGGAAGGAGAAGACCCCTCCACCTTGGAGCAGGCTGATGCGCCCAGCTGGAGCCAGGTATATATTTAGTAGCCTAAATTGTGATTGTGTGAATATTAATGCTGTAAACGTTAAAATGTGAAACAATTAACACCCTGAACTCAGAATTGTGAAAAAAACTGACAAAAATTATGCACACTTCTAAAAAGTGTTGGTGCAACATATCGATACATATATAGTGTATACATACATCCAGTAGTGGCAAAAAAAGCGTTAGACAACATTGGTGATCTGCTTGGAAAATGCAGGGGTCCAAATGATAGCCTTTTGGATCTTTTGGAAAATTTAGATGCTCGTTCCTAAGTTTACAATTGGATGATTGAGGAGGCCAGAAACCACAAAACAGGTGTTTGATTTTTGTTTTTATTTGCACACAGGATGAGCTGACCCAGGATGATGCCGGGACAAGTGGTATGGAGGAGGAGGAGGACATGACCAGCGAGAGCCAGGAGGTGGCTGGGCCCAGCACGAGCCAGAGTGACAGCCAGACCCAATTAAGAAGTCTACCTCCACCCCTGCCCTTACCCCCAAGAAGGCCCAGGAGGATGACCATTGTTGAGGAGGAATCACTGCAACTGATTCGGAAGGCGAGTGCGATTCTCGACAAACCCCCCCTTCCAGAAGAGGCCTATGCCAGCTACGTGTCCAGCAGGTTGCTGGAAATGGAGAGGGGCCAACGGCACCTGTGTGAGGGCCTCATTTCTGAGGCAATTAGGGGGGGTTTGAGGGGTGAATTACGAGAATCCACCCGCCTGACCCATGAAGGCCCGACACCAACTTCTCCTCCTCCTCCTCCTCGTCTTCCTTCTTCTCCTCCTCCTCCTCCTCCTCCTCCTCCTACTCCTCCTCCTACCACAAGTCAGCCTCCAAGGAAGCGTGCAGGGAAGACTGCAGGGAAGAGTGCAGGGCAGCGTGGTGGGAAGAGTCGGAAGTGATTGCCTGGCTTCAGTCTGGTCTCACAGAAGACACAGGCTGTTGTAGTGCCACAGCTTGGGGACATAGATGTCATCTGCTGCTGTTCCTGGTCTGTCTGATTCCTGGTCAATCTTCTTGTGCTCCCTATATTGTATGAAATGTGCCCAAGCTTAATTTTTGGCTTCACAAACTTGGTGTCTGCCGTTGGGGCAAAAAGTCTTCACAAAATCTACAAGTGGCTCCAGTGTTGCCTTCCTATTTTGTTTTGCCTTGTTTGTTTTAACCAGAATAAATGGTCATTTAATTTTCATCAAATAATGATATACGTGCTTGTTATTCAAAAACATAGTTTCTTTAGGAGTAGGCAGGTACATGTCTAAACATTCATTTGACAATACAAGTGTAAAGTGCAACTTCAATGGAACTGCAAGTGCAGTCGCTGGAAAGGTGAGGGTTAAGATCTGAATTAAGGGCAAGCTCTGCTGACTCCACAATTGTATCATGTGTAATAACTAATCCTTTTGATAACCAACAAATAATAAAAAATATCTATATAGAGATATATGTACATATATAATATATATATATATATATATATATATATATATATATATATTTTTTTATACACGTATAGATCTATATATCTATATATATTAATATATATATATATATATGTAGATATCGATATATATTTTTTTGGGCTTATTGAGAAATATAGATATATTTTTCATTTGGTGATTTGGATATCTATATCTATATCTATATCTATATCTATATATATATATATATATATATATATATATATATATATATATATACAAATATATAACTTCACTAAAGAATGCTGAAGAAAAAACGTTCGGGAGTACTCTGCGTGAATATACAAGCAGCAAGGCAAAATCATTCTTCAAGTACGATAACATACAAATCCCGCTGTCAGAAAAAAAAAAAAAAAAAAAAATTCAGCAGCGTGACGATTGTGCGAGCTTCAAAACGAAGGCTAGTTTTACCAGACCGAGCGAGTCCGTGACATAATAGCTACTGAGCATGCGTCCTTTTTGGTACGCCGGACCATACTACACACGACCGGATTATCCGCTGGACTGCCAAGTCCAGCGGATAATTTGAGAACAAATCCTGAAACTTTAGTCCGCCGTACTTTGGCCAAAAAAAGTCCGCCGGCGCCCACACACGAGGGGATTATCCGCTGGACTTCGGTCCAGCGGATAATCCCGCGGGATAGTCCCTTCGTGTGTACGCGGCATAAGGGTCGGAAATCGGTCATGGTGGAGTGGAATGCAGACGCTGAGAAGGCTTTTTTGGAGCTCAAGTCGGCACTGTGCCAACACCCTGTCCTAGTAGCACCCAATTTTTCAAAAGAGTTTGTAGTACAGACTGATGCTTCCGATGTAGGATTGGGAGCGGTGTTGTCACAGGTTATTAATGGCGAGGAGCACCCAGTAGTCTTCCTCAGTAGGAAGTTAACACCAGCGGAGAAAAACTACGCTATAATTGAACGAGAGTGTCTGGCCATTAAGTGGGCTCTGGAATCCCTCAGATATTACCTTTTGGGGAGGAAGTTTAGGCTGATTTCTGACCATGCCCCTTTAACATGGGTGAGACAAGGTAAAGGGACTAATGCCAGGGTTACTCAGTGGTTTCTGGCACTCCAGGAATTTAAATTTGTAGTGGAGCATAGGCCCGGGAGACTGCATCAAAATGCAGATGCCCTCTCCCGAGTCCATTGTTTGAGCTCCACTGTTGCCTCCACCTCCTTGGCGTTGGGGCACAGGGGGGGGGGGTATGTACAGGACGCCGTGGCTGGGTCCTGGAAGGATGCCATGTTTCCCCTCTGTTTGGACTGTGGTCCCTTTAAGGGAACAAAAAGGGTTAACTCACCTGTCAGAGGAAGTGGGTTTAAAAACAAGACAGGAAGTTGCAGATGGGGGTGGAGGAGTGTAGAGGAGATGGTGGTTTGTGTTTGGTTTGATTTGCAGCAACCAACGTGGATAGCAGCGTTCTGCCTGGAAGCCTCCTAGCAGGTGAAGTCACCTGCAACCACCCCAAGGACTGTTTGATTGCGATAGCAATGCTGGACTTTGAATGTCGGTGAGACTGAAACCTTTTTCTTTTGTTTTTGCTGCTGTCAAGCTGTTTAAGTTTAATAAACCTCCTTTTGGGTTAAAAACCTGTGTCCTGCGGTCTGGCTGGTCCCCCGAACTTTACAATATATAGGTACCCTGAAGGAGTCTAAATGTTTTTTTTGAATAATTAAATTCAAAATATGATAGTAACACTACATTAAATTGAATTGAAACCCCAAATAAACCTGTGTAATGAAACCTGCGAGTCTGTATGGATGAACTGTGTATATGACACAGAATGCAAAAAATGCAATAAAAAGAACGGGACATTCATACAGCGATTCAATGTGAATCGCAAGGCGATATGTGATCAAAAAAATGTCACTACTTTGGATTTTATCTTTCGCCTAATAAAGAAGTTTTTGCTGCATCCAGATTTCTCTTTTTCCTCTCTGTTGTGAGCAGAGCCTGCACCAGCTGTATCGAATCAGGGTGGACATCACTTTGCCTCCAGACTTAGAGCGGTATTCATATTCTTATTATGCAATATAGTTATATCTCAGTTTACTCCTCTTATGGGGAAATAAAAATTATGAGGAAACAGGTAAATTAAAAGGTTTTAGCCAGAAAAGGATGGGAAAAAGACTTTGGAAAAATGACAGATGAAACATGGCAGTGTATACTGGAACAGTCTGTATCAGTATCTCCACAGTAATTCCTAGCCCAATTATATAAAATATATAGAGCTTATAGGACACTAGCTAAATTATACCAATGGGGGAGGCAGGATACGTCGGAATGCCCAAGATGTTCAAGAGTATCTGCTGACCTAATGCATATGCTTTGGAACTGCCCTAAACTGTTCAGATATTGGCAGAATGTGGTAGAAACCATTAATCAGGCGTATCAAACCCAGATACAGGTAGACCCAAGAATATGCCTGCTAGGACAATTAGAGAAAGAATTATATACCCTGGTAATTAGGCTACCCATTAATAGGATGCTATTTGTTGCACAAAAAAAGATAGCAATGAAATGGATATCCCCTAGAAGCCCAATAAATGAGGAATGTTGGATAAAGGTAAATGATGCATTGCTGAAGGAATAGCAAGCATATAAGAATAGGGATTTAGCAAATAAATGCAGTGAAATGGGGGAACCATGGCTGACGCTACCAGGTTTGACACCATTTATTTTGGGATCAGATGGAAGTATAGGGGTTAACAGGAAAAGGTGTAACTGCGCTGACCCTAAATAGTATATTTATCCTACCACATATCTAAAACAATCTTTATCAGTGATTCATTGATTCATCATCATGAATTCAAATAAAGTGCATATTTAGTGAACTGCAATATTATAAAGAAAATGATCCTTCTCATTTAAAAAAATAATAATATAAAAAAATCATGTGTTAAACAAAAAACAGTCCCAATCATCCTCTTCAAAAGATTGGAAAACTTTCACCAATTCGTGAAACACCACCACCTTCTAAAATGGACACTCACCAGAGACAAGGTAAAAAGATGCCTTTGGTTTATGTTGGGTTAACCACTCCACTCATATAAGCATGCCTGAAGATTTTCCAATTGAATGCCAGTAATCACTCCTTGCATCTCCACATTAATCTCAGTATCTCATAAAAAGCAAACAGCCATCATTGTGCAACATATTATAATTTATTCAATCATTAAAATAAGTATAGGGAATTTTCACTCACAAGTGTGGTGCCTATAGACCGACACCAAGGGGCTGATTTATGAATGGTTTGCACCATGAGTTGCGGCGCACGCCGATGTGCAACGGCCGTTTTCGTATTTACAAAACATTTGCGCCTGTAACACAGCACAATTCCCCATTTACTATTATATTATTGGCGCACGGGAGGTGGCGATCGGTGCATCACTTTAACCGCTTCCCGACCGCCTAACGCTGATGTACGTCGGCAGAATGGCACGGCTAGGCAAAACCACGTACAGGTACGTAGCCCTTTAAGAGCTTAGCCGTGGGTCACTCGCAACCCGGTCGGGAGCTCCGTGACCATGGCCGCAGGACCAGCGGACCCGATCGCCGCTGGTGTCCCGCGATCGGGTCACAGAGCTGAAGAACGGGGAGAGGTCTGTGTAAACAAACCTACTATTTTTTTTTTTTTTTTTTTTATTCTTATATTTTCAAGGAAGTATTCCCTTTATGTATTGAGAATTCTCTTGTTGCCCGACCCACCTTGGGGGGTTGTTCTCCTTTGCCCGGCACAGCTAGTTCCCATTGGGGGTGCTGGGGGAAGGGGATGACCCCTCTTTGTCAGCTCGTCCACCTTGAATGCAATCGTTTGGACACGTCCTAGGGATCTTGGTTTACTCACTTTGACTGTACATTGCATCAACATTTTGGTTCTTGTATACTGATGCTATTAACTGTATTCTTATTATATTGTATTTCTCTTGTTTTGAAAACTTCAATAAAAATCCATTGAAAGTAAAAAAACACACACGTCACAGCCCATAACCCCTCCCCTCCCCCTAGTGGTTAACTCTTTCACTGCCAGTGTCATTTATACAGGAATCAATGCATTTAAATAGCATTGATTGCTGTATAAATGACAATGGTCCCAAAAATGTGTAAAAAATGTCCGATGTGTCCGCCATAATGTCGCAGTCACAATAAAAATCGCTGATAGCCGCCATTACTAGTAAAAAAAAAATATTAATAAAAATGCTATAAAACGATCCCCTATTTTGTAAACGCTATAACTTTTGCACAAACCAATCAATAATCGCTAATTGCAATCTTTTTTTTACCAATAATATGTAGAAGAATACGTATCGGCCTAAACTGAGGAAAAAAAATGTTTTTTTATATATATTTTTGGGGGATATTTATTATAGGGAAAATTGTCGCTCTATTTTTGTTTATAGCGCAAAAAATAAAAACCGCAGGGGTGATCAAATACCACCAAAAGAAAGCTCTATTTGTGGGAAAAAAAGGACGCCAATTTTGTTTGGGAGCTACGTCGCACGACCGCGCAATTTTCAGTTAAAGTGACGCAGTGCCGAATCACAAAAAGGGGCCTGGTCCTTCGTCTGCCAATTGGTCCGGGGCTGAAGTGATTAAGACATGGCGGCATCTTCAACTCAGAATTTAAAGAAGCTGGAAGTGCCAATATTATGGGGGTGATGTGGGGTGATGTGAGGAAGTATAGTTATAACTGTCCAAGTAACAAATATGCCCAAAATAGAATGACAAAGTAACTTTCTCTGAACAAGCCTGCTGCGCCTGCAAATACACTAAGAACTGCGCAAGGTCAATTTATGCACTGCACATGCCCAAACGGCACCTGCGCACGTTCAAATGCTTTGGGTTACTGTGCCGGCAAAATCTTAGTAAATGTCAAGCAATGTAAATGCATTTGCATAAGTTGAACAGGTGCAACTCTCAACTTTTTTTTTTACGCCGGTTCACTTTTATGTATTTTTTTTTAAGGATATTTGCACACAGGTCATGTTAGCATTAAGAAAAAAAACAAAATTAAGAAAAAAAAATGTGTAGGGGTCCCCCTCAAAATCCATACAGACCTGAAGGGCCTGGTATGGATTTTGAGGGGGACCCCCACGCATTTTTTTTTTTTTTTTTTTGGTGCGGGGTTCCCCTTAATATCCATACCAGACCTGAAGGTCCTGGTATGCTCTTGGTGGGGAACCCATGCCAGTTTTATATTTAAAATTAAAGTTGCCTGGCCTGGGGGCCGACTTAAAGTCGTGTTGTAAGTCGCCCCAAGTCGTGTTGAAGTTGCCCCAAGTTGCTCTGTGATTCATACTCAAGTCGTGTCCAAGTTGCCTCCCAATGTCATGCTGGAAGTCGTGTTTCCCCTGTGTGAATAGACTGTTAATGATACGGCGTGCGCTATTATCAATGGCATATTATTATTGCTGTAGCAATTATGCGTGCGCCGGTTCACACACCTAATTAATGATTTATCTGGTGCACCAATTAAGGTATGAACCGGCACAGCACATTCATCTTAGTAAATGACCCCCTAAGTCTTTCCAGAAATGCTCTTAGGGCTAGTAACCACCGTTCCATCTCAAGGGGTCGATCGTACGATCCAAGTCACGTTTAGGTGGTGGTTGGGGCAGGAAGTGATGTTGGCGTTACCCAGAAGCACTTCCTGCCCATCCCAAGATTGGTCGTATGATCCAAGCCTCGATTTGGTGCGGGTTGAGGTAGGAAGTGACGTTGGTGTTACCCAGAACTACTGGCACTAATCTGATGCTGCCTGGGGCAATGCAGACCCTATCTGACACTAAAAACTGATATCTCCCAGCGGGTGATCAGGGGGTTAAACCTTTATTTAGGTAAAATACAGCGGGTGTCCTGACTCTATAAAAACAAGATAATGTACACTGTTATACAAGCTGTACACTCACTACTTTACATTGTAGCAAAGAGGCATCTCTTAGATATAATAAAATATTTACAAAAATGTGAGGGGTGTACTCACTTTTGTGAGATACTGTATCTGGGCCTACAATAAGTACCCTAACACTATTTTTTTTTCACTAATGACACCAGTGCAGTGATCAAAAAAAAATATGAATACTGCACTGGGTGACACAGTGACAGGGGGTAAAGGGGTTAACTGGGGGGGATTGGGGGTGGCAAGTGTACCTACGTGAACTGGTGTCAGTGTAGTGTTGGTGCACTTACTCTGAGATGTCTTCTCTCCTCTCTCTGGAATGAAAAAAACTTTCACGAGGAGATATGACATCACTTCCCCTGCTGTGTTTACACTTGCACATGCAGGGCAAGGATCTAATTCGCCAGGAGCGATCACCAGGTCCAGGCCAGATACCATTGACCTGGGCCTGGGGATTCATCGGTTCTGTATTGAATCCGAACGTTGCGGCTGCCGAGGGGGAGCGCGCGCCATGTATAGCTACGCCACTTCGTGCCCCCGGGCCAACCTGCCGAAGTACAACTCCGGCGGCTGGTCCGGAACTGGATAATTTATTCAATCGTTAAAATAAGTATAGGGAATTTTCACTCACAAGTGTGGTGCCTATAGACTGGCACTAAGTCTTTCCAGCAATGCTCTTAGGGCTAGCAACCGCCATTCCGTCTCCTGGGATTGGTCGTACGATCCAAGTCTTGATTTGGTGGGGGTTGGGGCAGGAAATTATGTTGGCGTTACCCAGAAGCACTTCCTACCCCTCCCGAGATCGGTCGTATGATCCAAGCCTCGATTTGGTGCTGGTTGGGGCAGGAAGTGATGTTGGCGTTACCTAGAAGCTTCTATATAACGCCAACATCACTTCTTGCCCCAACCCGCACCAAATCTAAGGCTTGGATAGTATGACCGATCTGGGGGGATGGAACGGCAGTTGATAGCCCTAAGAGAATTGCTGGAAAGATTTTGTGCCAGTCTATAGGCACCACACTTGTGAGTGAAAATTCCCTATACTTATTTTAACGATTAAATAAATTATCCAGTCCCGGACAAGCCGCCACAATTATAGTGTGGCAAGTTGGCCCGGCTGCGCGGAGTGGCGTAGCTATACATAGCAATACATCGCACACACGGCGAGCCTGCATCCAGAACCGATCAATCCCCAAGTCAATGGTATCTGGCCTGGACCTGGTGATCGCTCCTGGCGAATGAGATCCTTCCCCTGCATGTGTAAGTGTACTACACTGACATCAGTTCACGTAGGTACATTTGACACCCCCCCCCCGATCACCCCTCCAGTTAACCCCTTCCCCCCCAGTGCAGTGTTCATAGTTTTTTTTGATCACTGCACTGGTGTCATTAGTGAAAAAAATCAGTGTTAGGCCCCTTTCACACTTATACGACTTGTTCCACCATTTGGGACTGCAAAGTAGCATGACAAGTCAATCCCCATGATTTCCAATGACAGCCATTCATATTAGTACAATTTCAAGTAGTTCCGTCTTCAAAGTAGTCCCTGCATTACTTTGGTCCGATTTTGATGCCACTTACACAGGCATTCCTAAAAATCGGGGTAAAATTGCGGCAAAAATCGCTGTAAAATTGCGGCCGCAAATCACAGTAAAATCGCGTGACTTTAAAGTCGCACAAGTGTGAAAAGGGGCCTTAGGGTACTTATTGTAGGCCCACATTGGCCTATGGACCCCCAACCCCTCCTAATAAAGGTTTAACTCCTTGATCCCCCCTGTCACCAATGATCACTGTATTAGTGTCACAGGTGATGCTGGTTAGCTAGTCTATTTTTTATCGTGTCAGGACACCCGCCATATTTTACCTAAATAAAGGTTTAACCCCTGATCACCCAGCAGGTGATATTAGTTAGGTTTTAGTGTCAAATAGGGTCTGCGTCACCCCAGGCAGCATCAGATTAGTGTCAGTAGTACTAACACCGACTGCTGGATTCTATATGAACTCATGTAACATTCCTGGGATCCATACATTGACAGTGTCCCGGAGAACAGGATGCCCTCCGCCGGTTGGAATGTAGCCAATCATATCTCTATTTTCATTAGACTATAAGCTCCACTATCTATGAGAGCTACTCTGCATGATAATGCTGGCTCCGATCTGTCTATGAGAATCAAAGACGAACCTAACTGAAAGAGATAATGGAGGTGGGGCATCAGAGATCAAACCCGAAGATTAGACAACAAGTGCAATTCATGGACAGACACTGCCCCCCAGAGACCACTTGTGGCAGGACGATCAGAATCAGTATAGATGGTGGAGGATACGCCCCAGAGACACTAATTCGTCCACAAGAAAAGATGGGCAGGCAATGGGATGCGGTACGAATGAGATGTGTTTGACAAAAGGGAATGTTTCTCACACAACTGCCTCTTTCTCCATCTAGAGATCAAGCCATGAGGACGTGCTAAATATCTTATTGTATTGTATTTTGACTGTATGCTATGTAATTTTATAACCCCTTTTAATACATGTTAGCTTTCTTATTTCCTTGGGAAATAAATGAGATTTGATTAATCTTAAGCCGTGTGTTTAGTTTCATAAATAACTTTGTATTATTGTGATATTAACAGTAGCATGCGCTCAGAGTTTTAATAGACTAACTAATCCATAGGGACTTGACAAAGTAATACATAGATGATATAATATTAGTAATTAATAGTGTATCGCATTCTACACTGACGCACACACCATACACCTCCCTTAGTAGTATAGTGTCTGAAAGGATCAAGATCTGATCTGATCAGATCAGATCTATACTAGCGTCCCCAGCAGTTTAGGGTTTCCAAAAACGCAGTTTTAGCAGGATCAGCCCAGTTACCTGCTAGTACCTGCGTTTATCCTCCTTTTCGCCCAGCCCAGTCCACCCAAGTGCGGTATCAATCAATCACTGTCACTTACAAAACACAACACACATAACTGCAGCATTCACAGACTCAGGCCTGATCCCTGCGAATGCTAACAGATTTTTTGTAGCGTTTGAAGCAGTCTCTGACAGTCAGAAGCTTTTTTTCCTGTGAGTTTCACTATCGTACCAGTAAATTTAGAGACCAAAATGTCAAATCGAGGGTACAGTAGTGATGAGGCCTACACGTTTCTGAGCATGACAGATAGTGAAGAGGAAGTCACTCATCTGTCAGATTTAGGCTCAGCGGCACCCTGACAGATAGCTCTGAGGATCGAGTTGTGGTCCCCGACAAGGTCAGGCGTACCAACACCGTTCTTCTGCTGTCATTGGGGTGCAAGAACCGCAGGGCTCTCGTATGGAACAGAGAGCCAGTACTAGTGCCGCTCATCCTTCGGGTGAACTGGCAAGCACCAGCAGCCTAGTACATCCTGGTCGTACATCCAGCACTGCAGTAACACTTGGTGACATGGTGAGTCCCATAAGTGCAGTTCAAGCTGGCGAGGTGGCTAGCATGAGTAGTGTGCCGCTGCCACCAAGAAGAAGACAAACACAGGCCTGTTGAGCCCATAATGCCCTTCCTGCTGCATTTGCCAATCCTAATTGGGAGTCCACCACTTCTGCAGCATCCGTACTTCCCCCATTCACTGGCCAACCCGGAATTCAGGGGGAAACAGTTGATTTAGGTCACTTGATTTTTATTCACTGTTTTTCACTGAAGATCTCTATAGATCTATTGTGGACCAAAGCAATTTGTATGCTGGTCAATTCATCGCCGCTAATCCCCAGTTGACCCTTGCCAGAAATTGGTGACCTATTACGGTCTCTGAATTTAAGACCTTCCTGGGCCTATCCCTCCTCATGGGCATAACTAAAAAGAGTGAGTTGCGATCATATTGATCCACTGACCCAATTTACCATATGCCTGTGTTCTCTGCCTCCATGACCAGGACACGATACAAGCAGATCTTGTGGTTCATGCACTTCAATGATAATGAACTCTGTCGTCCTCAGGGTGACCGTGGATTTGATCGGCTCTACAAAATTCGGCCCCTTGTAAACCACTTCAACCAACAGTTTGCAGCCTTGTTTACTTCCATAGATAATAAATGAAGATAATCCTGCGCCAACACAAGGAGAGTTAACTAACGTACTGCTGCACACACTGAGGGAAATATTTGAACCCAAAGAGGAATAAGTAAAAGGAGGTAGTGGTGCGTAGTAAAAGGATAAAGACTAAGCTAAAATTAATAACCAGGAGCAATAAAAGGATGCTAGTAGATAATACATTTCAACAGGTCAAAATTCCATAAATAGTAAAAACGCATATATCCTAGGTAGAAATATTAAATCAATAAAGTTATAAAAACGCAGAATACTAAATGTGGCTGTGGAAGGATGGTGGTAGTGTAGCCATGTGGTAAATAAATATAAGTGGTGCTGATATTGCAACGTGCTTTAAAAGAAATGCAACAACTGAAAGCAGAATAATATACACATAAATGAATAAAATAGTCCATAAAAATGTATAAAGTGCAATGTGTAGTAGTGTCTTCAAATCCATAATATTAAAGGTGCAGGTGCTGGAAAACAAGGTTTGAGAGGTTTGATATAAAGTGCTGTAAGTAGTGGGTATCCTGTGCGGTCCTTGTGTCCTGTGAAATCTACATTTAAAGGGGACACTGAAAGGCAGGATAGGAAACGCCAACAAGACCTGGGCCACCATATCTGGGATCCACAAAAGGGACGGTCACCAAGGACCACAAAGGCATATAATTTCATGCTGTAACCTTACAGCTGTAAGGTAAGGGGCCACCCACATTATCTCCACTAGAATTGCACAGGATGATGCCTGCTTCCCCCGCCTTCCATGGTTTTATCGGGCTCTCCTATCCCAACAGGAACCCGGAAATGCAGCCGGTGGTTCCGCCAGCTGACCATAGAGCTGATTAGAGACCAAAATGGCTCCAATCATCTCTATGGCCTAAGAAACTGGAAGCTACAAGCATTTCATGACTTAGGTTTCGCCGGATATAAACAGCGCCATTGGGAAATTGGCAAAGCATTTTATCACACCGATCTTGGTGTGGTCAGATGCTTTGAGGGCAGAGGAGAGATCTAGGGTCTAATAGACCCCAACTTTTCAAAAAAGAGTACCTGTCACTAACTATTGCTTTCATAGGGAATATTTACATTCCCTGAGACAACCCCAAAAAATGATTAAAAGAAAAAAAATGAAAGGAACAGTTTAAAAATAAAAAAAGGGGCTGAGCTAGCCGCGGATGCAGACAGAAGTGAGTTAGAGGAGCTCCTCCGCACTCGGAGAACAGCGGCACACACCGAGGCTTACACGCCGAATACCGCCTCAGGAAATCACCGGAGCCTCCCTAAACAGCTGAGGCACTGATCGGGCATGGCACGGGGTAACAAGGAGACCTGCAGGCTACACAAACTTATGGCCTATTTCCTGCTGGAGCCCAGGCAAGATGGCGGCGGAAGTGGCAGCCCAGCAGCACGAGGGATGTCCAGCACACCGCAGCAAAGGTCAGTCCATGGCAATCCAAACAAACGCAATGCCCCGCCAAAGAGCCCACAGTCCTCCAGTAACACCCCCACCTCGGGCAGCCTGGAGAAAGTGAGACTGAGACTAGATGCTGCGGACTCCAGCCATGAGACTAGTCAGGGTCTAGACTCAGGAGACGACACCAGAGACCTCCCTGACTCAATTGATCTGTTCCCTACCAACAACCAACCCATAATGGACACAACATTAAAAGACATGCTAGTCTCACTGAGAAGTTCACTGCATGCTGATATGATCTCATGTGTTCAAAAATTTGGGAGAGCTGAGAGAAAAAACAGCAAGGATGGATCATATAGTGTGCAAGATGGGGGAGTTTGCGACCACCATCAATGATTTGGTGGATGCACATGACAGCAATATGGAGGACATGGATGCTTTAAAGGCTAAAATAGCAGACATTGAAGACCGCTCTAGAAGGAATAACCTGAAAATTAGAGGGATTCCTGAGTCCGTACAACAATTTGACCTCCACACCTATGTCACCCAGCTTTTCAAAGCTATACTTCCTGATTTATCAGACCTGGAAGTGACAGTGGACAGGGTTCACAGGCTACCCAAACCGGCGCACCTGCCAGACAATATACCCAGGGATGTTATGCTAAGGCTCCACTTCTTTCAGGCTAAAGAGCGTTTGATGTCAGCTTCGTGCAACAGAGACCTCTTTCCACCACAAGATAAAGATTTACAATTTTTTGCGGATCTTTCACCATATACTCTGCAAAAACGGAGAAATTTAAACACAATTTCCAAGGCCCTGAGAAATCACAAGATCACGTACAAATGGGGATTCCCCACAAAGGTAAAAATTTAACAAAGAGGGAAAAGACCATGTGGTAGATAGCCTTACTAAAGGGATGCAGCTACTCCAAAAATGGCATATTGTCCCAGAAAACCCACCTACAACCCACGATGCGAGCAGCCCAGCCCATATTAAAGTGGATGTAAACCAATTTTTTTGTAGAGAATACGATTTCCTTTCATTTGAGCCTAGTCTTGCCACACAGATTTACTTGAGGCCTGAGCAATCGTCTTTTATTGTTCAGTTAGAGAAATCTTGACAAAGTCTTGAAAACTTTGTCAAAAATGCCCCCTTGCTGTGAGTGACAGGTGATTTACATATCTCATGCATTAGCCTGAGACAGGCACATCCTGTGTAAAAAGTTCACAATTCACACCCCCTCCCCTCCAGCTCTCCCAGGATTGGCTGCCTTTACTGTGTTTTGACTGGATGTTTTTCATCATGGGATGCAGTGAACAGTCAGCAGACTATAGACAGACAAGTGATTTAGGGGACATGTATGTAGTCAGAGCTGGGCAGAGTAGAACATCCAGTGATCTGATGATAACCTGTCTCAGGCTAGTGCATGAGATATGTAAATCACCTGTAAAAGAGGATTGCTCAGGCCTCAAGTAAATATGTGTGGCAAGACTGGGCTCAAATGAAAGGAAATCCTATTCTCTACATTATGACATTAAAAAAATTGGGGTTCACTTTAAGGAAGACTGGAACATGGTCATGGCTAAAAATGCCCACAAACATACGGTTATAGCCAGGCATAGATTGCATAACTACTCCCGAGTGGGAGAACGCGAGTGAACTGGCAAATCTTGCCTTGAATTACCCCCAATACAATGTTGAGTGGCTATGTGTCACACCCAGGTCACTTAGAGCGAATTACGTTCCAGTTTTGTTTGTTTCTTGTTTTTATATACTTTTTCTGTTGACCATCCACAGCCTCTTAAGACTCTTAGGACTTACATCCGTAGATGCACAAACTCTCCACCACCAGACGGGACACACCAACATCACTTGGAATCCAACCACCAGCAAAGCCTCCTCAGCGGGAACTAGCGATTGGGAAAGAACACTAGGACGACAAGACATGTAAGTGTCTCCAACACGTGCTATACACCCAGCACTAGACTAGCATAACTACATGCCCATTACCTTCATAACAATCAACACAAGGGGGCTTAACCACCCTGTGAAGCGCAAAAGCATGTGGAAGGAGGCAATACAGTACAAGGGAGATGTCATCTGTGTTCAAGAAACGCATTTCAAATTTCAAGCCCAACCTGCCTGTTCCCATCCCAAATTCCCACAGGTTTTCTTTGCTAGCGCTAATGTAAAAAAGAGGCAAGTCCTCACAGCAGTTAGAGACACAGTAGCCTTCCTTCTCCATGAGGAAATATGAGATCCACACGGGAGAAATCATATTTTAATATGCGACCTTAACGCCACCACCTACACAGTGGTGAACGTTTATGCACCCAACACGCATCAAATCCGGTTTATGCACAGACTCCTAAAGAAGGCGTCCTTAATCCAAAAGGGGCACTTGCTATTATGTGGTGACTTTAATCTCCCTCCGGATCCAAAAATAGACTCTACCTCAACTACGCCCAGAAAAAAGCCCCTCGCTACAACCCATTCTAAGGAATTATGACATATTTAAAGCATGGAGATGCTTAAATGCCTCTGAGAGCGACTATTTCTACTTTTCTAACAGCCACGAGATTAGATCTTTTCTTGATAGACAAGTGGTTATTAACTAAGGCTAAAGAATCTAAAACTAATGATATAACATGGTCGGACCATGCCTCAGTAACGCTGCGGGTTGATGATGGTCCTACCGCTAACCCCATTTTTATATGGAGATTCAACCCGCGGCTGTTCTGGGCAGAGCATCATTAAACGAAGAACTGATAGAATTTTTTAAATGCAATGCAAATTCAGTGACAGACCCTTTTGTAACCTGGAATGCACATAAGGCATTCATGAGGGGACTTATGATTAAGAGGGGTGCCAGAAACAAGAGAATGAGGGAGCAGCGTATTATAGAAGTTACCCAGAAAATTCGATCTCTAGAAAATCAAAACAAAACGAAACCATCCCAAACACTCTCTAAACAATTAAGTAATGTCAGATATGACCTTAGAATAATACTCCTGGAGGACTTTGAAAAGTTTTCCAGGAGGTTGAAAATGACCTATTACGCGAATGGCAACAGGCAACAGGGAAACCGCTGGCCAGCCGCTTGAAGGGATGCCGCATAGGCACAAAACCAAAATTCCTTATATTCTACATAAAGATAGGCAAACCAAACTATACCATCCCCAAGCCATAGTGGATGCCTTCAGCACCTACTATGGCGCACTGTATAATCTTAAACAAGACCCGAGTACAACCCAACCTACACCCGCAATAATCTCTGAATTCCTTAGGAAAATTTAATAACCACAAATTACGGCGGAACAAATTAGTATGTTGAATTCTCCGTTTACAGTTACAGAAATTATCCAAACCATTATTTCACTCCCCAACAATAAATCACCTGGCCCAGACGGCGTCCCCGGGGAATATTTTAAGACCTTTTAAAGATACCCTAGCACCTTATCTAACGGAAATTTTTAACCAAACGGCTTCCTCATCCTCATTCCCTTCAGAAATGCTCAAGGCAATGATTGTAGCGATACCGAAGCCGGGGAAAGAACCCAACATCCCAGAAAATTTTAGGCCAATCTCACTATTGAACAAAGACCTAAAACTGTATGCCAAACTGATAGCTGGTAGGCTGGTGGGCATACTCCCCTCATTAATCCATCCAGATCAGTCTGGTTTTAATCAGGGTAGATAAACGGCTGATGCCACCAGACACCTAATCAACATTAATAATATAGTTAACATCACGAAAACGCCTTCTCTGCTCCTTGCATTGGAGACAGAGAAGGCGTTTGACCGAATCCACTGGGACCACCTAGCGCAAGTCCTTGAGAAATTTGGGTTTCAGGGCCGGATACTGAGTGCCATTTTGGCGCTTTATACAAATCCCTCAGCACAAGTCTACATTTCAGGCAATCTATCCACCCCCTTCCAGATAACCAACGGAACTCGACAGGGGTGCCCCCTCTCCCCATTGATATTCAATCTATTAATGGAACAACATACTGAGATCACAGGTATCCACTCTGGGGAGAGGGTGCACACCATAAGTCTATTCGCTGATGATGTTATTCTGATGGTTTCTGATGTGGTGACTTCCCTGGCTTCGATCCAGCAGACATTGCAAATGTTTAATGCTATATCCTATTACAAGGTAAAAGAAAACAAGTCTTATCTCTTAGGACTGGGACTGGCTGAGTCAGTGAAACAACATATTAGCTCTACCTTTCCATATTTATGGAAGGAAAAAGGTATAAAGTATCTTGGTATCACTCTCACCCCTAATGTGTCAGACCTAGTTAGAGTGAATTATATCCCATTCTTAAAGACACTGAGACAAAAGTTAGAGAAACTTCAGAAATTCGAGCTCACATGGTCAGGCAGGCTGGCTGCATTCAAAATGCAGATTCTTCCACAACTTTTATATTTATTCAGGACCTATACCGGTTCCTAAATCCTTTTTCCACCAGGCACAGTCTGAAATACACAAGTATCTTTGGAAAGGTAGCAGAGCATGTTCTGCCTTTGTTAAACTGATCAAGACTAAACAAGCAGGTGGAATGGGACATTAAGATTACCATGCAGCGGCCATACTAGGACAGTTGAAAGCCTGGTTCCCTAGGCACAATGCAACTCTATGGGGGGAACTAGAGAATTCCCAGGTGCCCGGGGGAAGCCGAAATAACTTCCTAATAACAAGCCCTTCTCATACACCCAGAATGCACCCGACCTCGCCCACAATACAAGCATCTCTTGCGGCTTGGAAGGATCTTCTCAAGTCGATGGCCCCATCAGACTCTGATACTACCCTTGATTTCCCTATTACTGCATTTTCACTACTAATACCAAACATATCTTTACACTCCTGGTGCATTAATGGAGACCTTATGTTAAAAGACCTGTACGTTGGCCTAGCCTTGAAGTCATTTAAAGCACTACAAATCGAATATTCCATCCCAGCGACAGACTCTTATAAGTACATACAAATAGCCCACATACTTAGCAAGCAAGGAGACAAACTACCCACTCATTTACCCTGGCAAATAGCTTTGTATTACAAATCTGAAAACACTAAACTCAGAGGGATCTCGCTACTCTACAAGCACATCCAAAACCAACAGTCCTTTAGTAAAACTACTAATATAGAAGCCTGGGAGAGAGACCTTGGGATCAAATTCACAGAACATCAGTGGAATAAAGCCATGAGTGTAACATATGCCTCCACAAGATGTGTAAACTTATGGGAACTGTACCAAAAGATCTTATTGTGCTGGTACCTTACACCACATCGCATATCGAAATTTGCATTGGGAGCATCTGCAGAGTGCTGGAGGCAATGTGGCAAGCAAGGCACACTGATACACATACTATGTTCCTGCCCACGTATTAGGGAATTTTGGAAGAAGGTATTTCAATCACTACAGCAGGTTATAGGGAACACAATTAAACCCGCACCGGAGATGGCACTTCTACTACTAGGAATAGAGAAAATCCCACCCAAGTCGAGAACTTTGACATCACACATATTATTAGCAGCTAGGCTCACTATACTGTGGCACTGGAAAGAAGCTGAACCACCAAATATAAGAGAAGCCTTACTTATTACGAACACCCATGGAGTGTATGAAATACAGTTCGCTCGTAGCATAGGCAACCATCACAAAATCATTCAATGTTGGAACCCCTGGCAGAACTGATTTTTACCAGCAGATCAAGAGAAAAGGATGAGCTGAAGTAGGTTGGGAAGCATTTAAAGATAGCTCAATATTCCGACTTAACTGAGCTACGGATGTACGGTTGATAGTTAACATACGTTACTTAGGGTACGGCTCATGGTTAACTAATTTTATTGTTTAGTTATTATTGGTTATTAGTTTTACTTTGTCCTTTTTCAAATACAACTAATGATGCACATGCTGTGTACTTGTCAGGCTGGAGAATTAGTCTTAGCTCTGCAAACCATCATACAACCCGAAGAAAGTTTACAGTTTGTAACTACAAATGCATCCTAGTAAATGACTTTAGCCGGATAGATGGCTGCGCTCCTCTCCCATAGTGGGCACAACTTGAGCCCATGTGGGGTGCCTTCGGGAGGGGGGTGCACCCGACTCTGAATCGTGAATATGGATATGGAAGTCTGAGTTACAATTGTATTGTATATATGGATATGTATATCAAGCATGCCAAGTCTAATGATTGCAATGACCCTTTTGTAAATGTAATCTTTTCTGAAAAACCTTTAATAAAGAAATATTGAAATAAAAAAAATAAAAATAAAATAATAATAAAAAAAAGCACCCCTGTCCCCCTGTGCTTACGCGCAAAGTTGAACGCAAGCATCGGTCTGGTGTCATATGTAAACAACAATTGCACAATGCGAAGGTCAGATCGAGGGCAGTAATTTTAACAGTAGACATCCTTCATAAATCTAAAGTGTAACCTGTAAAGGCTTTTAAAGGCTTTTAAAAATGTATGTAGTTTGACGCCGCTGCACATTTGTGCGCAATTTTAAAGCATATCGTGTTGATATCCATGTACTAGGCATAATCGATATCATATTTTTTTATTTTATCAAACATCTGGGCAATATAATCTGTTTTAGTGAATTAAAATATAAAAAAAGTGTGTCTACTTTCCAAAATGGCGTAATTTGGAGGGGGGGGGGGGGGGTTGTGCTATCTGGGCATTTCATGGACTCATAACTGTGATAGGCAGTGAGGAGTGAAATAAAAAATGTATGCCCTTAGAAAGCCTGAAAGTGGTGATTGGTTTTCAGGTCCTGTGAGCCAACTTTGTCTAATTTTTTTTTTTTTGTAATTTTTCAATCACTTGTGACAAAAAAATAAAATATTCAATGGGCTCAACATGCCTCTCAGCAATTTCCTTGGGGTGTCTACTTTCCAAAATGGGGTCATTTGGATCGGTGGATGAAAAAACAGTATTTGAATTGGTCAAGTCTAGTTGCCCACATATAGTCATGGATATCGACTAGTCCCGCCTGCTCGTTTGTGAAGGATTCAATTAGTGTGTGATCATCTTGCCTTCTTCGTACCCCACAGGAGTTTCCATTGGAGACTAGAGAGGGACTTGAGGTAGTGCGCTGGAATGGGTATCGGGAGCGCTCTGAAAACATATAGAATTTGTGGTAGAATTGGCATTTTAAATGCCGCTAGCCTGCCCAACCAAGATAGTTCATGTTTGGCTATAGTTTTAGTTTGAGTTTCTATTTTGGTTAGAAGGGGTTTAAGGTTTGTGTCTGGTAGTGAGCTAGTGGTGCTAGTCAGGGTAATACCTAAGTATGGGATACCTTTGTTGCTCCAACAATACGGAAGGGATTGTTGTAACGTGTGACAGTTTTTAGATTGTACACCAAGGTTTAGGATGAGGGATTTGGTGAAGTTCACCTTATAGTATGAAATATCGCCAAAGGATTTCAGTGTTTCATGTACCATAGGGAGTGAGGTAAGTGGTTTTGTTAACAGTAATACCACATCATTCGCCAACAGGTTTATAACATGGGAGTGGTACCAAATTGGAAGCCGGTTATGCTAGTTTGCGTTCTTATGGCCTCCGCCAGGGGTTCAATCATGAGATTGAAGATTGTCGGAGATAGTGGGCAACCCTGGCGGGTGCCGTTTGTTGTATGAAAAGGAATAGAGAGCATCAGCATGCTTGACGTGTATACCTGTGCCGAGGGGCAGGAGTATAAGGCTAGTACTGCATTTAGTATATGACCACAGAAACCAGGACCAGTGGCCTGGACGGAGACTAAGATGGCAGCTTAACTTGCTAGCTCCTGCGACCTGGGGATCGAACTTAGCCTAGTGGAGAGCCTACGATACCGAACCTTCACCAAACCACCATGAACAGGTCCATCCGGAGGAATTTTTTCATCTTAGCAAATCACATTACCACACCTTAGAAGGTATAATAAAACATTTTTTGCACACATCTACTAAATAACTGTGGGTTTAATTACTATTGCACCAAGGGTCAAACACACCAGCATTTATTTTCATAGTTTTTTCATCAGTTCTTTTAACAGTCTTCCTACATAGACGCTTCCATCACCCTGGCTTAATATTGAGTAGCATATATCTTTATATTCTCCTTTATCTTGAAGTAGTGTTGGCACCGAGCAGAGGGTGCAACACATTGTGTAGGAATATATTGAATTGGAGCTATTCATCTATAGGGTGTCACACCCTGTCATCTCAGACTATCAGTCAACACCACTCTGTTTTGTGTTCTTTTCCCTAATGTTAGATTCTGCAGAGGGTGTTATTTTTATCTATGTACCCATATTTGGAACAGCGCCATACATACACCCCATTTGTCTTTATCCTAGTGTACTTCACTTAGGTGATAGTATATTTGTAGGGGCAGTAGATTCTTTCCAAAGGATATTTGTGTCTATTTGTGTGTTTTTTCCTTTACGTGGACTATACTCTATTTCTTTCAGGTCCACCCTGAGCTCCTTCACTTCCCGAGCTATCACTGACTCCGGTACACAGCTCAGCAGAAACATTCCGGAGCTGTTCCGGACTCAGCGCATGTCTGCACACGTTGCCTCACAGGCCCAGACAACGTGCTCGCCTAGCACTGAAACTGGAGCACTGTTGACGGGTGGCACTACACCCATTGTGGACCACGCTCATCCTCCCAGCCTTCTTGATCTGGAAAAGGTGGCTTCTGATATCAAAAACACAGTCACATCTGCTAATGTGGACCTCAGACCCGACATACAAGCTACAGTCCACCAAACCGGAGATGTCGAGCAGATAACCCAGTCTCACACAGCCGCCATTCGACAGGTAAAAACCACCTATGACTCTTAGCTACCTCATCTCCTTGACCTCCACAGACAAATCGAGGACCTAGACAATCAAGGTCAAAGGCACAATATCAGAGTGCGGGGGGTCCCTGAGAATGGCGACCCGGTAACCCCCCAACAGACGGTCAGTGCAATCTTTAATGACTTAATTCACTGCCCTGCTGATTCTCCCATTGAGATGGAAAGGTCCCATCATGCTTTGTGCCCCCAGCCCCGGGAAAATGAACCACCCAGAGATGCGATCTGTTGTATTGTTAACTTTCCTCTGAAAGAGGAATTTCTCTGCAAGGCAAGAGAAAGGGGTCGAATCCTCTATAATGGTGCTGAGATTTAACTTTTTCAAGACTTATCTCAGATCACGCTTCAGAACAGGAGAACGTTGCGCCCTCTGCTGGAGGCTCTTCGGGCCCGAAATATACAGTATCGGTGGAAATTCCCTTTCGGCTTATCAGCCTCCGCCAGAGGGCGCTCTGCCTTGCTTCGTACATCGGAAGATCTGCAGATGTTCTGCGACCAGCTCGATCTCCCATGCATCGAACTTCCGGAATGGTATGCTTACTACTTTCCTTCGGAACCCTGGCTCCCGATATCACTTAACCCATTACCTAAAGCGCAATGCCAAAGGTCCCTCAAGCACAGGGCAGATCCGCCCTCACCGACCGCCCGCTCATCTCACCGAGACCTGTACCAACACAGCCTGGGATCTCCCTCATCTCCTTCCATGAGAAGAGACCGCATTACAGTTTAAAGTACTAACCCCGCATTCAGCCATGGATCGATACCTGCACGTAAGCGCCTTGCTTGCCAATTAACCACTTACCTCCCATTTTTTTATTATTTTTTTTATTTTTACACTCCTTTTGCACCTATTTTGTTTTTTATGTCCCCCTATTTTATCCTTACTGCATACTATATGGAGCTCTGTGTGCTCCAATTTTTCTCCTGCCAACTGCCCCTGCAGATCATTCCCTTACCGTCTTTAACCATTGTGGACAACGGATCGGATGGCCACCTGCAGGCAAAGCCAAGATGATGGCAATCATCCTCTGGAGCACATGCACCTAGAACATGCACCTGGACATCTCCCCAAAATCAGCCAGCTGCCCCTAGTACCTTCGATCATCACTAGGGATTGCTCCTACTGAAGCCAGACCCACTTTTGAGAGGTAAATGCAACTGACCCATTATCCACACACTTCGAGGACACTTGTGCACCGTGCTATGTACTCAGGACACAACTAAATCTGATGCATGCGTTCTCATATCCAACCAGACACTCTGCAAACTCTCATACCCATTCTTTTTTTTTATTATCAAATTTTTATTGGTTTTTCTTTCACAGTTCCATTAAAAGAGTCACCTTGTGTCCTTTGTACATACACAATATAACATCATATTTATTCTACTCTTTTATTCCCCCCTCCCCCCCAAAAACATAACACAAAACAAAAAAAAAAAAAAACATTTTAGAAGATAAAGGGAAGGAAGGCAAAGGAAAGGGTTATATATTCCTCCCCCCCACACCTCCACTCTCCTATATTCGTTTACGTTTCTATCCATGTGTCTAAGGAAAAAAAAAAAAAGAAAATAATAAGGGAAAAAAAATAAAAAATTACATCCACCAAGTGGTTTGTGTTTATTTGACTCCATATTATCATGTGTGCCTTTACACTTCTATCCAAAAAAAAAAAAAAAAAAAATGGAATGGAAAAAATTACCTCCACCAAGTGGTTTGTGTTTATTTTTGACTCCATATTATCATGTGTGTCTTTACACTTCTATCAATAAAAAAAAAAAAAAAAAAAAGTGACTAAAAAAGTGGCGGTTCACTAAGGTCTCCATGTGGTTGTGTTTGTAAATTAATCCGTATTTAACTTCCTATTTCAGTGCAAAGGAGAATAATGTTTGTATGGGGGGGGAGAGAAAAAAAAAAAGAAAAGAAAAAGAAAAGTTCCTCTCTCCCACATACCCTCCCCCCTCTCCCCCAGGGCTTTCCGGGTTCAGTTCTTGCCGTTCTATCAATCAATCTCTGCTTTCCACAGCTCCCATTCTGTCCATATTTGCACAAACCTCTCTTTTCTACCTTCAATCTTATGTATCCATCTCTCGGCTTCCATTATTAATTCCACTTCTTTCTTCCAATCTAAAATAGTTGGACATCTAGGTTGTTTCCAAAACCTCGGTATCAATAATTTAGCTGCATTTAATAAGTATGGTAAAATACTATTCCTATATTTCTTGCGTATCTTCCGTGACCCATGGAATAGATAGTTTAAAGGAGTTAATTCTATCTGTTCTTGTGATAGTCTATCTATCCAAGGGGCGATTTCTTGCCAGAACCTTCTTATTTTGGGGCATGTCCACCATATGTGGAGTAGGGTGCCTCTTTGGCCACAACCTCTCCAGCATCTAGGGTCTGCTGTCGAGTATATCTGCGCTAATTTTGCTGGGGTACGGTACCATCTAGTCAGGAGTTTATACAATGTTTCCTGGATCTTTGAACTTTGAGACGTATAGTATGTTGAGTCTATAAGTTCTTTAATTTGTGTCGTAGTGAAATTACATTT
This sequence comes from Lithobates sylvaticus, assembly GCA_028564925.1. Taxonomy (NCBI): domain Eukaryota; kingdom Metazoa; phylum Chordata; class Amphibia; order Anura; family Ranidae; genus Lithobates; species Lithobates sylvaticus. The sequence continues at coordinate 287,240,432 of CM053029.1, forward strand.
TAATTCCCCTTCCCATTCTTTAATATAATAAGGTGTTATGTTTTTCCTGGTCCCTAAAATTAGTGTGTACAATTGGGACAATAAGTGTCTGGGTTTCGTCATCTTTGCATTTTTCTTTTCGAATATAGTAAGTGAGTTCAAGGGTCTCATCATGGTCTTCAGTTTATTGAAAAAGCTTTTTAATTGGAGGTACTTCCATTCCATCAATGGGGTTGTTCCCATTTTTTGTATTAATTCTGATAGTGTTATTAAGGTACCCATCGGGGCAAATTTGCCACATGTCGAGTCCCCGTCGATCCCCCATTTCCCCATTGATCCTGTTTCTTCCCCTGGTAAGAACCATGGGAATCCTTCCAATGGGGCTAGTGGTGATATCTGTGGGGCATAGTCTCCATTTTCATTCAGTTGGTCCCATATTTTTAAGGTGTTCTTAGTTAACAGTGATGTCTCTTTTGATAAGCCCCTGTCTGTCTTTGGGGTCCAGGGAATTCCCTTTAGACTCCTTCCTGCCATATTCTGTTCCAAAGATACCCAAATTTTTTCTTTTTGGTCATGCCTCCAGTTTATGATACGTACTAGGGCCATTGCTTTATAATATATTTTTAAATCTGGTAACCCCATACCTCCTTCTGACTTCCCCTTGCATAATATCTCATATGCTAGTCTAGGACGTTTGTTATTCCACACAAAGGCTGTGAAGGCCTTCCGTATGTTTTTGAAGAAGGTCTGAGGGAGTGGAATTGGCACTGTGTATAGGGTATAGATAATTTTAGGCAGGATGCTCATTTTTATAGCACTTACCCTTCCAAACCAGGTTAAAGTTTGCCCTTTCCACTTCCTCAGATCCTCTGATACCCCTTCCATTAACACTCTGTAATTCAGGTCATATAAGAGTTTAGGGTCTGCTGTTATATGTGTTCCTAAATAGACTAGAGATTTTTTTTCCCATATGAGGGGATACAAGCTTTTCAGTATCCTACTTGTTTCCGTGGGTATATAGTAAGGAAGAATTACAGACTTTTCAAAATTAATCCTAAAGTTCGATATCGCGCCAAATTTTGATACTTCTGCCATCAAAGCGGATAATGAGGGGTGGGGTGCTGACAGGTAAAATAACAGGTCATCTGCATATGCCGAGACCTTATGTTCTTCTGATCCTATACAGGTCCCCTGGATTTCCTTATTTTTCCTTATTTTACGTAGAAAGGGTTCTAATGTTATTGCAAATAATAAAGGTGACAGGGGGCATCCTTGTCTGGTGCCATTATTTATCTGGAAATATTCTGACAGTGTTCCATTCACCTTTACTCTTGCTCTTGGTGTTGAATATAGTGCCGCTATCCAGCCCATTATGCGTTCCCCCACTTTCATCTCCCTCAAGACCTCGGTCATAAAGCTCCAGTTCACCCTATCAAAGGCCTTTTCGGCATCCATCGATACTATCACTCTAGGGGTTCTATCTGGATCGTTTTTTATCCATTGTAAAATATGTAAGGCCCTTATAGTATTGTCTCTAGCCTCGCGGCCCTTCATAAAGCCTGTTTGATCGGGATGAACTATTTTTACTATATGATCTTGTAGCCTTAGAGCCAAGATTTTTGCTAGGAGTTTAGTATCTGCGTTTAGCAGGGAGATAGGTCTATAATTTGCGCATTGCTGGGGGTCTTTTCCTGGCTTTGGAAGCACTGTGATGTACGCTAATAAGGCTTCTGGTGGTAGTGGGTTTAATGAGTTGATTGAATTAAAATAATTACATAGCGGTTTTCCCAAATGTATAGCAAATTTTTTGTAGTACGAGTTTGTGAAGCCGCCTGGCCCTGGGCTTTTCCCCATTGCCAGATTTGCTATCGCTCTATTTACTTCTTCTATTGTTATTGGTTTGTTTATCTCTTCTATTACTTCTGTCGACAAAGTTGGCATCTCTGCATCTCTTATATAGTCTCTAGTTTCGTTCAGTTGCTGCTCTTCCATACCACCTGTTTGTTTAGAGTGGATATTATATAGAGCTTCATAGTAGCTATGAAATTCTGCTGCTATTGCCTGAGTTTCTACTATCATTTTATTTTTAACTGTTAATTTATGGATGTGTCTGGACTCCTGTTGTTTTTTAAGCTGTCTTGCTAAGAGGCGGCCGCATTTATTACCCTGTTTATAGAACCTATGAGCAAAATATCTCGTTTTATTTCTTGTTTTGTAGTCTAGACATAGTGTTAGTTTACTCCTAGCAGTTTCCAATTTCTCGACATCTGCCGGATCTAGGTATTTTTTATGTTTTTTTTCTAGATCATTAATTTCTTCTAACAACTCTGTTATCTCTTTTTGTTTTTCTTCTTTTTTCCTTGACCCCTGTGCTATCAATTCACCCCTGATTACCGATTTATGTGCCTCCCAGATCGCTTGTTCGGATGTTTCTCCTGAAATGTTCATCTCAAAATACATTTTTATTTTACTATTTATTTCCTCTACTATACTGTTATCGTCTAACAGTGTCTCGTTCAGTCGCCATATTCGTTCCCTGTAACCTCCAGTCATATGTTGGATAGTCATCGTGATGGGGGCATGATCCGAGATTGTTATTGGTTCGATCGTACATGATCGGATCTTTTCCAGGTGGTACTGATCCACCAGGAAAAGATCCAAGCGTGAGTACATATTATGTGTTTTAGAGAAGTAACTGTAGTCTTTATTCCCATTATGTTTTACCCGCCATCCATCTACCAGATGTGCAGATCTTATAAGTTGTTTTATATGTTTTAATGCTTTAAAAGATATATTGGTTTTACCTGTTGAAGTGTCCATACTTGGATCCATAGCTAAATTGAAATCTCCCCCCAAAATCAAAAAGCCTTCTCTGTATTTTTCTAGTGATTTCAGAGTTTTTATCAAGAAATTCACTGTTCCTGTATTTGGTGCATATATTGCGGCGAAGGTATAGCATTGACCGTTTAATCTGGCTTTCACAAAAAGATAGCGACCTTCTGGATCTATCTGGGTAGATTCCATTATTATCGGGCATGTTTTCCTGAATGTTATTGTTACCCCTCTTGCCCTGGCAATCGGGGAGGGGGCGTGGAACCACTGCTCTCATACCCATTCAGTGCAGAATCGAACCTGGTCTATCTCACACCTCTAACACCCAAGATAGTGATACCCTTTGACCGCTAGCTCTATGACCGCATAAGTGATAGGCCTCATGTGGTACTTTATCCATAACACGTAAACTACTATGGGAGCAATAATGGGCATATGCAGACGTAAACTCCAACTGGTAGTGACTTTAACCTTGTTTTTCCTCCATGATACAGCTTATAGGCCATGTTGGATTGTTCAACTGACACCAAACCATGCTCAAGAGACTTATCTATCTGTACACCGCTACGTCATGCATGGGAGTTTGGAAAATGTGCATTATTAGTCTTGTAACATTTCTCTTGCCCTTTTAGGCAAACTCTACCAAGACAATATATATAGTTTCATAGTTAGTAAGGTTGAATAAAGACATCAGTCCATCCAGTTCAACCTGAGTGAGTGTCTACAATTGTCCCTATCCCTGTACATATTGCACACTCACATTGGTCCCTACCCTCACGGAGCCCATTCATATACTAAGGCCAATTTTTTTTGGACAGAAGCCAATTAACCTACCTGCATGTCTTTGGATTGTGGGAGGAAACCAGAGTACCTGGAGGAAACCCACGCAGGCACAGGGAGAACATGCAAACTCCAGGCAGGTAGTGTCATGGTTGGGATTTGAACCAGCGACCCTTCTTACTGCTAGGTGAGAATGCTAACCACTACACCACTGTGCGTATGGTATATCATGTGTAAATGAGCCTTAAGCAGACAATGGGGGCGTGTGATATCTCAAGAGCCTGGGGAAACTGATAGGTGGACCTTGATTACACATCAGGTCTCACGATCAGCCTACCCAAAGCCTACCCAAACTTGGCTAATTCATGTACCTCATAAACCTGACTACCCAATTACCCTGTGGTTCTCAGTACTTTAAACATCTCCAGGCCTTTTACACTCCTGGCTCTCGAGATATTACAGGGATACCTCTAACACCGCAAATACCCATAACCCACCCGAGGCCCTGATATATTATCACTTAGACACACTTATATACTTGAAAATGGTGAAACTTGGGCCTTGCAAATGCTATATGCTGTCTTTGGTACTCTTCCCCATACCCCACTTATCCTCCCCCCCTTTTTTTTCTTTTAGTGCAAGTGCAATCTAACAACACTCACAGCTATTGCATGACCTACCCATGGCTGAAATGTTGTTAATGTTGATGATTTCTATGTTGTGGTTAAGAAGTTCTTAAATGCTCCTTTGTTCGGGTGGCTCTCCACTACATCACCCTACACACTCTCAAATTCTCCTTTCTACTCGACTCCCGGTTCGCAGATAGTTTGTGTTTTTTGTCATTCCTTTCACCCCCACTCAGCAGTCCCTCTGGACTTTAGTTGGAGGAGTAGCAAATCTGCTATCACCTCTGGTCTCTCTTTATCTCTCTATCTTTCCTTCTCTGTTATATCTATCTCCGCTCCCTCCCCTATTTTCACCCATACTGCACCATACTTTCCTCCCTACCCCTACTTTCATACCTGATATACCCTCCCTCCTTTCCATTTCTGTCACCCCTATATCTGTCACTTATCCCTCGCGTGGATCCGCTTGCCTCTCAAATTATCTCCACTTGATATCCAACACCTGCCCTCTGGGTACAATAACTCCATATCACAATGCAGAGTAAGCCACTCACCTTGGCATCCTTGACACTGAAATGTGTATCGTTCAATGTAAAAGGCCTCAACTTACCAGAATAAAGATTGCAATTATTGTCCTCCCTCAGTAAACATAAGTCCCACTACATCTATCTACAAGAAACACACTTTCGCTCAGACTCCATACCTAAACTCTCCAACCACATATACCACTCAGCTTTTCACGCCACTAACCCTGACTCCAAGACCAAAGGTGTGTCTATCCTAATCTCTAAACATGCAAACTTCCACTTGACTGACTCTCTCATTGACCCCGAAGGCAGGTTTATCTTCCTTAAAGGCACTTACGCCTCAAAACCAGTAACACTGGCCAATATATATTTCCCTAATTAACATCATGTAACCTTCTTCAGGAAACATGTGATTTACTTTCCTCATTCCAGAAAGGAATAGTGCTCTTGGGAGGAGACTTTAATGTCTCTTTGAATTCTGCAGTAGACTCTTCCTCAGGCTCCTCTTCCCTACCATACAAGGCCCTCCTTCAGATTAAATTACAACTCCAGCATCTTACCCTACATGACACATGGCGTACCTTGTTTCCATCCTGCAAACTTTCTACTCTGCCTCACATCAGAAATATTCTAGGATTGATTATTTCTTCCTCTCCCAAACAGACCTACCCCTTCCACAACAGTCCACCATAGAACCCATGTTCCTGTCCGACCATCACCCGATCACGGTTACCCTCTTCTTCCCTGAAACTTGCACTAAAATGAAAATCTGGCATTTAAATCCCTCTCTTCTCAAAGACCCTATAACAATAGAACACTAACGTATGCGCATCCGCCTGTTCTTCGCGGAAAACACCAGCCCAGAAGTATTTCCAATCTCACTCTGGGAAGCACATAAATGTGTGATCCGAGGCGAACTAATAGCCTTGGCGGTGAAAGCTAAAAAGGAATCCCAAGCGAATATAAAGACTTTGATCAAGACAATTGAAACACAAACGAACACACGCACAAGCTAGCCTCCAGGAACTAATGCACACCTGTTCCATTCTCCTGGAGGAAGTAGGTAAAAGCACTAAGCGACGTTACATCCTTGGCCAGAGGATCTTCTACAAGCATGGCAACAAATGCGGACGCCTTCTTGCTCGTTCAGTCCAAGCCACCAAATTCTCCTCCACAATTCACCAGATACGTGATGTTCAGGGAACCCCTTTGGCCAATAATGAGGACACTGCAAAATAATGAGAGGTTTTATTCAAAGCTTTACAGTTTGCATCCTAGCCACTCAAATCAACCATCCGCCGAAACACGCACTAAGAACATTATTGAATTTTTATCCCAGTACAGCCCTAAACCACTTACTCCCCAACAGGTCCATGAGATGGAGGGCCCTCTATTGAGAGGAACTGGAGATTGCCATCAAACAAATGAAAATGGATAAAAGCCCAGGGCCGGACGGCTTTACCCTCCAATATTATAAATCGTTTGTTGATGCCATCTCTCCTGAACTTCTCGCCACTTTTAATGCACTATCGGACCCCCACATAGTACCAGGTGGAATGTTAGCAGCACACATAACCGTCATTCCAAAAGAAGGTAAAGACCCCACCCAAGTAGCTAGCTATAGGGCAATAACCCTTCTCAACATAGATATCAAACTATACGCGAAGATACTTGCAAATAGGCTCCTCCCCCTCTTACCTGGCCACATCTCCCTGGATCAAGTGGGCTTTGTTCCTGGCAGAGAGGCCAGGGACAACACTAGCCTTACCTTGAATCTTCACCATTGGCTGACATCCTCGAAATCACAAGGCTTCTTTCTTTCCCTTGACGCAGAGAAGGCATTTGACAGAGTAGCCTGGGACTACATGCGCAAAGTACTCAGGGCCTTAGACCTGGAGACTCGTATGCTAGCACATATAATGTCTCTATACTCTACAGCGGCAGTAAGGGTCAATGGCCACCTGTCGGACACCTTCTCCATCAGCAACGGAACACATCAAGGCTGCCCTCTCTCTCCCCTAATATATATTCTAATGCCTTGTACACACGGTCCGACATTCCTACAACAAAATTCATCAGATTTTTTCCGACGGAAGTTGGCTCAAACTTGTCTTGCATACACACGGTCGCACAAAGTTGTCAGAATTTCCGATCGTCAAGAACGCGGTGACGTACACCGCATATGATGGCTCCTTCTGCTGATCGTGTGTTTATCGCGTGTTAGTAGAAGTTTGGTTAGAACGATTCGTGCTTTTCAAACTTGTGCTTCAGATCGTCCTTGCTCTTCAGTTTGTGCTTGTCGGTGCGTATCTGCTTTTCAGTTTGCATTTGTTTGTCATTGCGTGCTATTTTAGATAGTACTCTTTGATTTTCAGTGCTTATTGTTAGTCCGTTCTGACCAGCCGACCGTTTTGAAGCCATGTTGCGTGTACATACTTGTCGTAGAGTTCGTGCTGTGCAGGGGCTTGGTGTTGGGCTTTTAGCTTTGACCCAAGCCCAGTCCATTAACAGGGCAAGGAGAAGTTCATGGAGCAAGAATTGGTTGCTCCAGAGTGACCAATTCTCGCACATGCCTTTGCTTCGTGAGATCCGGTAGAATAATCCTGATGATTTCAGGAATTATCTCAGGATGTTTTTCACCGTCTGTTGGTTTTGCTGTCCCCTTTAATCAGCACTCTGGATACCTGCATGAGGCAAGCCATCACTCCGGAGCAAAGGCTAGTTGCCACGTTGCGGTACTTGGCAACAGGGAGAAGCCTTCAGGACCTCAAGTTCTCGACAGGCATCTCCCCCCAGGCTCTGGGGATCATTATCCCAGGGACCTGTTCTGCCATAATTCAGGTCCTGCAGAAGGACTATATTAAGGTAAGATTTCTCCTTTAACATCACATTATATGTATTTAATGTTTGCTAAATTATTGTATTTCTTTAATCGTTCCCTAATTACCATGATTGGAATATGCTGTAATATGCTGTGCCCCTTTGTCCTCATGCATGCTGGAAGCTTTTAAAGTTCCTTTTTGGTCCTTCATGCATATTTGCCTTCACTAACCTCCCCAGCATGCTCTTCTGGGCCCATATATACCTATAGCCTAGTCACTTAGCAATGTATTTTGTCAGCTCCATAGTAGTGCTTTCCCCTAAACACCCCCTAAAATGTGTACAAATGTTATTTGTGTCCTTAAAGAGGAAGTAAACCCTCAGCAAAAAAACAGAAAAAAAAAACCTGCAAGGCAAAGGCATAATTAGCTAGTGTGCGCAGCATACTAGCTAATTATGTATCACTTACCTGAGATCGAAGCCCCCGCATCGGTCCACGTCTCCTCCTCCGACCGCCGACACATTTTTCCGGAGTGACTTCCGGGTATCAGGGCTCCGGCACTGTGATTAGCCGGAGCCTCGATGCCGTCACTCCGCGCATGCGCGCGAGAGCAGCACAGTACAACTGAAGCATCGGCATATAGCGCCATTGCTTCAGTTGTCTTAAGTGTGCATGTGCCGCATGACGTCAGCACATGCAAATACAGGGATATCTCCTAAACCGTGCAGGTTTAGGAGATATCCTTGTTAGCTACAGGTAAGCCTTAATATAGGCTTACCTGTAACATAAAGTTTTAGGTTTACAACCACTTTAAATTCATGCAGAGTGCCAAAGGCTTTTTTTTTTTGGTCGGCCAATCTCATTTGGAATCCCCCATCCCCCCAACCTCTAAGTAAGCTGATACCAATCCTCTATCTGCTGACTTTGCCAAACCAATACACACTATACCTACCTCTTTTGTGGTCAGATTTATGGATGAATTCACCAAAGCATGTAGTGCTAGGGCCTGCCTCAATACTTTCAAATGGTAATGTTTAAAGTTTTTTTCTCCTATTATTATCTTGACAGGTAATAGCAGAATGTAAAAATGTGCTTCCATTTGTTCAGTGTGTATTTATTTATTTTTTGGTATTATGACACTTCTTACCTCTCCAGTGGGCTGCCAATAGTGTAAGTAAGGAGGAGCAGGCCAAAGTATCACACATTATTTATGCATTCAGCTCTCAAGTGGAGAGGGTTACCTGTCCAAAACACCCCCCCTAATTTTTTGCAATGGGCCATCAGATGGGATGAGGAATCTGATAAGTGGACCTCATATTTTTGGCTTTAAATACTCATTTCAAAAAAATGTTATACTGATGTTGGACAAAAATGTTTGTGTCTAATCTGCTTGCAATGTTGATGTGCAAAATTACAATTTTTTTTCTTGTTTGACTCCACAGTTTCCTTCAACGCCACAGGAATGGCAGACTGTAGCCTGCCACTTTGCCACCTGTTGGGACTTTCCCAATTGTGGAGGTGCAATTGATGGGAAACATGTCTGCATTATCCCACCCCCAACTCCGGGTCCTACTATTATAATTACAAGGGGTATAATAGTACAGTGCTGCATTCATGGCAATACTGTGCTTGGTGCATTCATGACAATACGGTGCTGGGTGCATTCATGGCAAAACGGTGGGTGCTGCATTCATGGCAATACGGTGGCTGCTGCATTAATGGCAATACGGTGGCTGCTGCATTCATGCCAATACAGTGCTGGGTGCTGCATTCATGGCAATATGGTGCTGGGTGCTGCATTCATGGCAATACGGTGCTGGGTGTGGCATTCATGGCAATACAGTGATGGGGGCATTCATGGCAATATGGTGCTGGATGCATTCATGGCAATACAGTGCTGGGTGCATTCATGGCAATATGGTGCTGGGTGCTGCATTCATGGCAATACGGTGCTGGGTGCATTAATGGCAATATGGTGCTGGGTGCTGCATTCATGGCAATACGGTGCTAGCTGCATTCATGGCAATATGGTGATGGATGCTGCATTCATGGTAATACGGTGCTGGCTGCATTCATGGCAATATGGTGCTGGCTGCATTTATGTCAATATGGTGCTGGCTGCATTCATGACAATACGGTGCTGGCTGCATTCATGGCAATACAGTGCTGGCTGCATTCATGACAATACGGTGCTGGCTGCATTCATGGCAATACGGTGCTGGCTGCTGCATTCATGGCAATACGGTGATGGCTGCTACATTCATGGCAATACATTGCTGGCTGTTACAATCACAGCAATACGGTACTGGGTGCTGCATTCAAGGCAACACGGTGCTGTATGCTGCATTCATGGCAACAACGTGCTGGGTGCTGCAATCATGGCAATACTGTACTGGGTGCTGCATTAATGGAAATACGGTGCTCGGTGCTGCATTCATGGCAGTACGGTGCTCGGTGCTGCATTCATGGCAGTACGGTGGGTGCTGCATTCATGGCAAAACAGTGGGTGCTGCATTCATGGCAATACGTTGGGTGCTGCATTCATGGCAATACGGTGGGTGCTGCATTCATGGCAATACGGTGGATGTTGCCTTCATGGCAATGGAGTGGGTGCTGCATGTATGGCAATACGGTAGGTGCTGCATTCATGGCAATGGAGTGGGTGCTGCATTTATGGCAATGGAGTGGGTGTTGCATTTATGGAAATACGGTGGGTGCTGCATTTATTGCAATACGGTGGGTGCTGCATTTATTGCAATTTGGTGGGTGCTGCATTTATGGCAATACGGTGGGTGCTGCATTTATGGCAATACGATGGGTGCTGCATTTATGGCAATACGATGGGTGCTGCATTCATGACAATACGATGGGTGCTGCATTCATGACAATACGATGGGTGCTGCATTCATGACAATATGGTGGGTGCTGCATTCATGGCAATACAGTGGGTGCTGCATTCATGGCAATACGGTGGGTGCTGCATTCATGGCAATATGGTGGGTGCTGCATTAATGGCAATATGGTGGGATGTATGCAGACAATTAAAAATGAAAGGAAATTGATGTATAAAAACAAACAACTGAAATTCTAACTCTTTAATGAAGGGGAGGGGTGCCAGGGGACACTGATACAGATTCTCGCCAAGGGCACTGGAGACCCTAGGTATGCCTCTGCTGGAGAGCAGCCCTCGTTCTTCGAAAATGTGCTCTCTTAAAGTTAAGTGTTTTTATCCTAGCCGTATGTGTTTGTTGCTTACAGCTAACCTTAAATGAAATCATAAAATATCATGTACTACAGACGGTGGTGGGATTCTATGCACTATAGTCACCTTACTTACTGCTGTTACCATCGCCATTTGAACTGTCACTTCACACTGCACTTTTGCTTAGACATTTTTGTCTTCTATCCACAGAATCTTTTCTGGACTTTTTTGAGTCATTTCACTTTGTTTGCAATCCAACGTTTGCTTTTATTTTATTATTTGTTGTGTGATATTCAAATTTTTTTCAATCAATTCATTATATTTGTAATATGGTTATTATTTAGTTTAAGCGCAACCTTTTTTATTTTTATGTATTTCTGTGTAATATCGCACTTAGTGTTGCTGCTATAGGTTCTTTTTAGGTATTGTCCAGCGCAGTTTTTTCCTAGAGATATTAAATGAAATCATGTTATGGCCACTGCTACCCAGATGCTCTTTTTTATGAATATTGGTAATAAGCTCTGCATGGTTTGAGATTACCAGGTCCAGCAGAGCGTCATTCCTAGTCGGGGCCTCAATAAACTGGACCATAAAATTGTCTTGTAATAGGTTTATACATTTTTGCCCTTTAACTGTCCCAGCAGTGCCATTACTCCAGTCAATTTCCGGGTAGTTAAAATTCCCCAGTATTATGACTTATCCCAGCCCTTGCAGCTGTTTCCATCTGTGCGAGGAGCTGAGTCTTTACCTCCTCACTAACACTGGGAGGTCTATAACAAACTCCAATGACAACCTTTGGCGTACGCACACCCATGTACAATCCACCCATAATGCTTCAGACTCATCACACTCTCCATCAACTAGCTCCTCTTTCACACTCAAAGCACGTGCTCCAGCAAGAAGACTAGAGGGACAGTGTCACTGATGCATGCATTGTCGCTGCTCACCATCCTTGTGGCATCCTCAAATGGTGACAGGACAGTGCATGCATCCTTGATCAGTAGCCACTGGTGTAGCGAAAAGAAGCCAAGCTCCCCTGATCCTGTCCTGGTGCCATACTCGTACAGGTACTCATTGATGGCCCTCTGGTGTGTGTGCAGCCACTGAAGCATTGCCAAAGTTGAGTTCCACCTGGTGGGCATGACACAAATGAGGCATTTGATGGGCAGGTTGCATTCCCTTTGAATGTCAGCCAGGCAAGTACTGACATTGTATGACCGGCGAAAATTACCACCGACTTTTCTGGCCTGCCTCAGGAGATCTTGTAAGCCTGGGTACCTGGTCAAGAAAACCTGCACCAACAAATTCAGGGCATGTGCCAAACAGGAACATGGGTAAAGTGTCCCTGTTGGAGGGCGGAGAGAAGGTTGGTGCTATTGTTGCATACAACCATTCCTGGCTGAAGCTGGCGTGGCGTCAACCACCTCTGAGCCTGCCCCTGCAGAGCTGACAGAATCTCTGCCCCAGTGTGGCTCCTGTCCCCTAGGCAGACCAACTCAAGCATCACATCTTTTTGCCTGACTGCTTGGATAGCCCCTTGCGCGCTTAGGGAGCACCGCTGGTTCAGAGGACAATTCTGCAGAAGAGGCCATAGAGGAAGAAGAAGAGGAGGGAGGGGAGCATACAGATGTTGTGGCAGAATCACCGCTAGCTTTTTGGAGGCGTGGTGGCGGAACAACCTTCAACACTGAACCCTGTCCTGCATCCTTCCCAGCTGCCAGCAGAGTTATCCAGTGTGCTGTGAAGGAAAGGTAACATCCCTGCCCATGCCTGCTGGACCATGAGTCAGCAGTAATATGAACAAATATGATTCTACCAGCTAAAAAGGCCGCAGTTGCAGTGCTAGCAATTTGGCAAAGCTAGCAATTAGACATTGAGCATGTCGATGGCTGGGACAGAATTTCTTATTATGGTTCAACATCTGGGGTAGGAATATTTGCCTGCTGAAATCAACTGGTGGTGTACTGCTAGCAGATTGGCTGCAAGTACTTGTGACACCTATTGCTATACCTTCATTCCTCTCAGTGCAGGTTTTTGAGAGGACTGGAGGTATATGTCATGTACCTGGGTGTCTTTGAAATGGGGTGTTCCTGGTTCCACAGCTGCAGTCCTACCTGTTGTGCCACGGAGGAGCTCTGGAGTTATTGCAATGTTCTCCCAGCTTGATGCATTGCCCTGGACTCATTAGCCCCACCTGCTGCCAGCTGCGGACAATGTACAATTAAGCGGTCCCTAAATAGCAGCACTTCCTGTTACTCAGTGCCCATTTGTTTTGACTTGCTTCTTGGGTGTATGGAAAGCTCTGTGATTTTGACTACCGTGTATTGAACCTCTGTCTGAATTTTTGACCACTCTCCAGCCTGCTGATTTGGTGCTTCACCGCCAGTTTGATTATGACCTCCCCCTGCCTGACCATTCTTTGGATTTCGATTTTGTACCGCTTTGCCTGATCTGTTGGTGACTTAAACCTGCCTGACTACATTTTCATCTGAATCCTTAGCATACAAGCTCCACCTCGGACACTACCTGCCACAGGTACCTTACAGTATAGTAGGGTTTGAGAACCCAGATGAGGAGCTGCCTTTTTCAATGATGTGGGTCTTTCAGGTGCTGCTGCCATTGGACTGCATAGCAGGTTGTCATATGTCTGGTAAAGCATGTGGTGCCCAGGTGACTGCTGTTCTGGCCAGGCTTGATCTGCTTCAGACATAGGTTGTACACAGCAATGGTGGGATCTGCTGCACATGTGTCGAAAAAAGCCCACACCACAGAAGGTAAAGACCTCCTGGTGAAGTTGGGACTCTTAGATGCGGCTGCGGAGGCAAGACCTACTACTCCCCATGCTTCTCCCATCTGGGCGACCCCTGCAACACGTCGGGATCAAAGAAGATGGCGACAATCCTTCAGGAATATGGATGCCTGAAGAAGCTGTCTCATTCACCCGTTTAACCTGCCTTCCTATACCTAATACACAACATCAAAGAAAAGACAGGAACTAAAACAAGATAAAAATCTAAGTTTTCCACTTATTCCATCAAGTTAAAAGAAAAGTTATGGAAATTTTGGAAGGTTGCAAGTTAATATAGCAGCTCAAAGTAAACAGTTGATATAACCCCCTGGAGGGTCACCTGTTGGTACTTTATATTACCTTTTATACAAAGTTATATAATTTTTTATTTTTCCTTTTTGCTTTTTCACTTTATCAATATATGATACACTGCATGCATATACCTTTTCTGTTTTACAGAATCTTCGCTGAAGCTGATCTGCTCCGTCTCGGTTAGTTTGTCCCCCTACTCACAATGGGTTCCCAAAATATTGTTCAGTTCGTAGCGTTCTTTACGCAACTGATCATGTTATTTTTTATTTTTACAGATAGGGCTCACGTTGTGAGTTTTGGACAATTATGTCCACACCGTAATGTTTTTTGTCAAGTGGTGTCCCTCACCCTGACTCCCTACTTTATAGAAAATGTTCTTACAAGTTATCTTACATAAGAAGGTCATTTATAGTAAATATACAGTTAAGATTGTTATATTTAATATTGTTCTACACAAGTGACAAATTACACTTTATCAAAGAAAAGAATAGTCTGATCCATTTCACAAGTTCTATAAAAACCCTAATGCTGACAGGGATGATGACAATAGTAAGCCTGTATCTTTATGCATGTGAACTGTGCCCTGGGCCTCGTGAGCTACTTCTATCACCCTATAACTTTTGCAGTTACCCACCACCTGATCAATGGGGCTTAGGTTGATATCTCACAATGCCCAGGGCATTAACTCTCCTGAAAAGAGGAAAAAAGCTTTCCGTCACTACAAGAGATTGGGGGCTGACATTATTCTGTTGCAGGAAACTCATTTTGCAACAGATAAACATCCTAAATTTTTTGACAAGGGTTACAGTCAATTCTATTGCACAACTTATAACACTAAGTCTAGGGGCACAGCAAACTTTATAAGGAACTCAGTGGTATTTGAGACCCATAGTGTCTTCAAAGACCCAGACAGTCGATATTTGATCTTGAAAGGCTCAATAAAAGGACGCTCGGTCACCATTGCCTCAATGTATGCTCCTAATGACGCACAAACAAGCTTTTTTTCAAAATTCTTTGAAACCATAGATAGATTTCATTCCACACACTTAATAGTAGGGGGTGATTTCAACCTAGCTGCACATTCAGCACTAGACAGAAGTAGAGTACTCCCATCTTCTAAATCACTAAATCGATCATTATACAACCACCAACTGGTAGATACATGGAGAGCCCACAATGTAGGTATCAAAGCCTACACATTCTACTCTCACCCACATGATAGTTATGCACGGCTGGATTATATTTTTTGTACCCCAGTGTTACTAGCCAACTCATCAAAGGCAGAGATCCACCCATGTCCCTGGTCAGACCACCATATAGTTTCCTTTAACACCCCACATATAGGCCTAGCTACTACAACACACAACTGGCGAATAAATGATTCCCTGCTAACTGACCCAACAATCTCTCAAGAAATCTTATCTCATCTTGAACAATATTTTTCACTCAACGTGGCACCAGATATGCCGCCCACAACTTTATGGATGGCACATAAGGCTGTCATGAGAGGCCATCTAATAAATATTGCCTCAATCAAAAACAAATCTAAGCTCGCAGATATAAGATCTCTTACAAGAGACCTAGATCTCTTATATCATAGGAACAATCAAAACCCCTCTAGCGATCTCTTTAAGCAAATTCAAGAAAAACGCACAGCCTTAGACTTCATACTCACATCAGATACAGAAAAAGCCCTTAGATGGTCTAAAGCCAGATTCTTGCTTCACAGCAATTCTTACTCTACCATGTTCGCCAGGAAACTAAACCAAACAACAAAACCTCCTCACACCTATAAATTAAGAAACTCATCAGGCAACTTGGTATCCCACCCCAAAGAAGTTATGAACGTATTTTTTTTTTTAAATTATATAATCTTTATTTGTTTTTTTCATTATTATACAAAACACATTCTTTACTTACATAGTACATACATTTAAAAAGAAAAATTCCGCTACTCACACTTTACACGGAGTACCCTTCAACCTTTAGTCCCTTTTATCCTTCCCGACCTTCCCTCTTGACACCCGACTTGTTCCCTTTCTCTCTCTCTCCCCCCACCTCATAGTGGGTTTTCCAATTTATCCAACCATGGTCTCCACATAGTTTCAAACTCTCTCAGATTTCCTCTCCTTATATACACTGTTCTTTCTTTCCATACTGTTTCTGTTGTTAACCTTATCCATTCTCCTACCGTTGGGGGTTTCTCAGCCTGCCACCTCTGCGCTATTAACTTTCTCGCCTGGAACAAGCCTCTCATTACAGCGTTGATTACAAAGGGACTACCATTTATCCCCTCATCCAATCCCAGTATACACAGTCTGGGGTTCATTTCCAGTCTAACTTCTAATACGGTGTTCAGGATGTTAAGGATTTCAGTCCAGTAACGGTGCAGTTTTGGACACTTCCATACCATATGTGCTAAATCCCCAGTATCCTGACACCTAGGGCACCTGGCATCTGCTCTCAATCCATACTCATATAGTCTCTTAGGTGTGTAATATGTCCTGTGTAACAGCATCAGGTATGAGACCTTCTGAGCGGGCGAGACCGATACCACGTGTCCTTTCTCCAATATCCTCATCCACTGTTCGTCTGAGAACGTTCCAAATTCTTTCTCCCATTTCCCCCTACATTTAAGCTGTTCTGGATTTTCTATGCTACCTTCGCATATGTGTGAATAAATTTCTGCTATAAATCCTCTGCTCTTATTTTGGGAACCTATTCTTTGGTACACTGGGGAGTTGTTCCAAATTGGATCTTGATTCTTGAATTGACTATTTAAAGCGTGTCTAATTTGTAGATATTTATAAAAGGAATGTTTGGGTATATCATATTCCACTCGCAGTGCTGTAAATGTCTTCAATACCCTACCCTCGTACATCTGTGCCAACTCATCTATCCCTTTTATTTCCCACTCTCTAATTTTCCCTATCTTTTCTACTTCCTGCAAGTTTTTATTGTTCCAGAGGGGGGTGTATTTTGTCATACCCTCTAACCCTTTTACTACTTTTACTGCCTTCCACACTTTTAAAGCAAGTCTCACCGTGGGAGTTCTGTAAGGAAAGGAGTTTGCCTCTAGGACTTCTACTATTGATTTATGCGGAGTTCCTGCAATCATTAATTCCTTGTTGCTTCCTTCTGTCATGGCTCCTAGATGTTGCAGTTGGGCTGCTAAGAAGTAACTCCGTGGGTGCGGTACTGCCATTCCTCCCTTTCTTGTTGCTAGTTGTAGTGTTTGTAACCCAATCCTAGGCTGACCACCCTTCCATATAAGTTCTCTAAACAACGTATCTATCTTTCTGAACCATTTTTTATCTATCCATATTGGACAGTTATGCAGCAGGTACAAAAGCTGTGGCTGCCATAACATTTTAATCAGGTTGCATCTCCCTGCAACCGATAATGGGAGACGTCTCCAGATTGCAATTTTACTTTTAAGTCTGGCTAGGAGCGGTACTATATTATCATTTATGTAGTTGTTTGGGTTCCTTGTTATATATATGCCTAAGTATTTCATTTGTTCAACTACCTCTAGCTGTGAGAGATCCTGTACACTCTGATTCCCTAGAGGATCTATAGGCATTAATGCGGATTTTTCCCAATTTATGGTCAGCCCTGAGATTTTGCCAAAGTCTATGAGGATGTTCATCACCTGCCTGAGGGATTGCCCAGTATCCCCCAGGAAGAGGAGGACGTCATCCGCATACAGTGCAATTCTCTCTTCACCCCCTGCTCTTCGGAACCCTTGCATATTTGTGTTTGATCTAATTACACTTGCTAAGGGCTCCATTGCAAGCGCAAAGAGCAGGGGGGACAGTGGACAGCCCTGCCTTGTCCCTCTCTCCAATTGAATCCCCTCGGAATACTCGCCATTAACCCTAATTTTAGCGCTAGGGTCCTTGTATAGGGTTTTAATCCATTTAATGAACGATGGGCCAAATCCAAATTCCTTTAAGACTCGCCATAAATATCCCCACTCTAAGCTATCGAAAGCTTTAACCACATCTAGAGCCATGACTGCCCTTGTACCCGTGTTCTCTATTGGTATCTGTAGGTTGAGGTACAGCCTTCTGATATTCATACTGGTAGATCTGCAGGGTATAAATCCTGTTTGGTCAGGGTGTATTAGTCTAGAGATGATTTTATTTAATCTAATTGCCATTGCTTTGGCTAATATTTTAGCATCCGAGCAAAGTAGGGAGATGGGTCTATAAGATTTGGTCTCTAGCGGGTCCTTCCCCTCTTTATGCAGGACTATTATCGTTGCCTCTGTCATAGACGTCGGCAATTTCCCCTCCTCCTTTGCCCAGTTTAATACCTTAAGAAGTTCTGGCAATAGGATTTTCCCATATTGCTTGTAGGTTTCCGCAGGGAGACCATCTGGTCCTGGTGACTTCTGATTGGCCATTTCTTTCACCGCCAGCTGGATTTCCTCCAGCGTTAACGGTGCCTCCATTACCTCCCTTTCTTCTTCAGTGAGAACCGTGATTTCGGCATTTCTAAAAAATGTGTCCCCTTCCCCTTCCTCCATCGTCCCCCGAGATCTATATAATTTCTCATAGTATAATCTAAAGGTGTCTGTAATTACTGAAGTCTTTGATGAAATTTCTCCTTTCTCCGTCCTAATCGCAGGGACGGTGGAGGGAGGGGAACTAGCTCTCACTAACTGTGCCAGCATCTTTCCAACCCTTTCCCCCTCCCCATAGGCAACTTGTTTCTGAAACAATCTCTTGTTCTCTGATTTCCTAATAGCTACTTCTTTATATTCCTGTTGTTTAGTTAGCCATCTACTTTGTTTTTCTGGGGTAGGGTCTTTAACATATTCTCTTTCTGCTTTCATCAGCTCCATCTTACAATTATTCTCCCATTCTCTTGAGGACTTTTTGATTTTTGAAACTAGTTGGATAAGGATACCTCGCAAATAGGCCTTCAGTGCATCCCACATTACTCCTTTTGTCACTGTCTCTTTGTTAAACTCTATAAATTCTTCCAGTTATAATAGCACCTCCTTTGGGTCCCCAATTATTTCGAACCAAACTGGATTCATTTTCCATGTTCTAGGAGGTCTTTTCCCTTCTAAATTTATTGAAACAATCAGCAAGGCGTGATCCGATACCCCCCTAGGCTGGTATTCTATATCCCTTACTGTTTGACATGCTTCTCCATTTCCCAGAGCTAAGTCGATCCGTGAGAGTGTAGAATAGGAGCTTGAGAAACACGAGAATTGCAACACCCCCGGGTTTCTCACTCTCCACATATCAAACAGCCCTACTTCTTGTAAAAACTGGTATAATCGGCTCTCATCTACCTTCTGCCTCTGTGTGCCTATCGGAAACCTGTCTATTTTTTTATTAATAACCTCATTAAAGTCTCCTACTGCTATGACTGGTATCCCGACTTTGTCTGTTAAAAATTCCATTAAGCTGTACATAACATCAAGTTTAAACGGAGGGGGGATATAAATATTGGCAAGAACATATTCTCGATTTTCTATTACACAATGCAAAAAGATATACCGCCCTAACCTATCTATACTGATCTGCCGACAGGTGAACCCCACCCCTTTTCTTACCATCACGGCCACTCCCCTTGAATAGGAGGTGTGCACTGAGTGGTATTGGTGTTGATATTTTTTACTCTGATTTAGTAACTTGGTGTCTTGGGTTAGATGTGTCTCCTGTAGGCAGATCACTCCTACGTCACTCCTTTCCAGGGTCTCTACCACAGCTGATCTCTTAGCCGGTGTACCCAGTCCCCGTACGTTCCAGGAGCCAATATTCAGTACCCTAGTCTGCATAGACTATCGGAGAGAGAGAGCGGTGTAGAAGGAGGTCCCCATAAATGCATAGAACAGAGTACCAAGGAGGCAAGAGGGAGGAGAAAAGGAAAAGAGACGGGGAAAGGGAGAGAAAGAAAGGGGAAAAACAAAAAATAAAAAATAAAAAAAAAAGAGAAAGAAAAAGGAGGAAGAGAAAAAAAAAAAAAAAAAAAAAAAAAAAAGGGAAAGGAAAGAGGAAAAAACTTCTTAACAAGAAGAAAAGGCCCTTGTGAAAAAGAGAACCCTTCGCCTATCTTAATCTTTCCCTCTAAGTGAAAACATGCAAGTCTTTCTTCTACATATTTATCTATCAGTGTTTTTAACTTGTGATTTATTTTCATATATATTATGTATTTTTTTCCCATTTTTGCATCGTATCTTAGTGTTTCCCTCTAAGTGAAAAAGTGTGAGTCTTTCTTCTAGATGTTTATCTATCAGTGTTTTTGGTTTGTTACTTCCATATAAGTTGCGTGTTTTATCCCCTTTTTACATTGTTGACCCCGCCCCCCCCCCCCCCCCTATACCATTCTAGGTTATCCCTAAGGACTTTTTTTGTGACCATAACCAAACATCCCATACCTACCAACCTCCCCTCCCTCCTCCCCCCCTCACTTGTATACAAATCCGTTCCCACCCTCCACCCTCCTCCCTCCCCAGCCATACATACACCAAACCATACACCCAACCATATTTTGGTGCTTACCCCCACAACTCCTACCCTGTCGTGCTATGTAGCTCCCACCACCCTCCACTCCATATGTATACATTATCTCTAGAACACATCCCTTCCTGTCCATCTAAGTTTATTCCGCTTTCCTTAATCCTGCTATCCCCTCATTTTAGTTATTAATTGGTCTTTTCTATCTTCCAACCACGTTGTCACATTTGCAGGGGAGTCAAAAAAAAAGGTCTCTCCCAGAGCTACCACACGTAGCCGGGCTGGGTACAATAATGCGTAGGTAACATCAAATTTCTGGAGTCTACGTTTAATTTCTATAAAGTCTGCTCTACGCCTCTGCAAATCGGGTGAGAAATCAGGATATACTGAAATTTTAGCTCCATTAAAGAGGATATTCCCCATCTCTCTAGCCTTACGAAGAAGCGTTACTTTATCTTTAAAATTCAAAAATTTCATTAACATAGATCTAGGGTGCCCTCCTTGAGGTGGCGGTCTGAACGGGACCCTATGCGCCCTTTCAACCGAGAATTGTTGTGAGAATGTCTCTCTTCCAAATACTTCGATAAGCCACTTTTCTATAAATGCAATCGGGTCGGATCCTTCACTTTTTTCTGGTAGGCCTACCAGCCTCACATTATCCCTACGGAGTCTATTTTCCATTTCATCCAATTTTCCTGCAAATTTATCCGATTGCTCTTTTAGGATTTTAACCTCTTGACTTAATGGGTACATGTCGTCCTCGATTTGACTAATTCTCCCCTCAGTTGCTGTTATTCTATCAGCTGTCTTTTCAAGCTCCTGGCGCATCAGGGACAGTTCAACTTTAATATTTTTCATTTGACCACATAATTCCCCTAGGGTCTGTTTACATATATTAACTGCCTCCAGTACGTCCTTTAGTGTCGGCTCTCCTTCTGCTGTCAGTGCTTGAGCCACGGCCAGTTCTGATTTCCCGGGGACCCCCAGATTTTTGTTGGTCGAGTTCTTTACCCCACCTGGGGCCGTTACTGGGTTGTTTACTTGTCCTTGGCTCTTTCTATCGGTTGGCATTTTAACTTGGGGTTGTTGTCCTCCTTTAGATGGGGTATGGTCTGGGGTATGAGCGTACTTTTCCAATTTTGCTGCAGCTGATGCCCCGTTTGTTATTGTAGACTGAGCCCCCTTTTCCTTGTCCTTATCTTTGGCTGATCTTAATGATTGCGTCCCAACATTCTCCTGGTTAGCCTGCTCATCAGCTCTTCTCCTTGCTGACATATTACCACACCGAAGTCAAATCCAACCAGGCAATAAATTTAAAGTGGGCTTTTAATCTCCAATTCAAAGATATTACCCCAAATAAGCCTTTTTCCAGTCAGGGTAAAAAAAAAGAAAAACAAATACCGAGCCCAGCTTGTACTTCAGGTTTATTTTGTATTTTTACAAATTTGTAGGGGGCATAGGCTTCCACACACAGCACAGCACTATATATCTCTAAACCGGAGCAGTCCTCTAATTGCAATTAAGAAGAGGCAGACATATAATGCTCACCACCACTTGTGTTTTAAACCAAACTCAGTCCTATAATTGCTCTTGGCATTAAACACGTGCATATGCACAGCACCCAGTCCAGTATCTTCTCACCCACTTCCCGCGGCTTTAGGAGGGCTCTCGGGGACCTAGTACATATACACAGCAAACCATACAGTCGCAAAGTGCCTTCTCACCTACTCCTTGTGGTCTCCTTTTTTTTTTTTTTTTCTCCCTCTTTCAGAAGAACTTCAGAGGCAACCAGGGAGCTCAGCCTATAGCCTAGACCTCTGATTGCGATTACATATGCACAGCCAACACTATGCACATCCGACACAATGCGGTCCTCCAATTGCAAGATCCAAAGGAGAGCACAGCACACAGTTTATATTTTACATAGAGATTACCGTTGGAAGGGGGGTAGACATATATACTCAGCGCATTACGGGTTTATACTTTGCAAAAAAAAAAGGGGACAGTTAACGCTCCTTTAGTTGCAATAAAAGGAGAAATCAGCACAGATGATTAACATAGCCCACTGCTTGTATTATAGCTTTTGCAAATAACGGTCCTCAAATTGCATTGAAAAAAAAAAAAAAAAAAAAAAAGCCAGGCATATATGTGCAGCACCAGGAAAAAAAAAAGAATACAGTCCTCCAGTTGATTATGCGCGTGTATCTATACTCAGCACCCAGTATGGTTTATCTCACCTGCTCCTTATGACTCTGGCAGGACTTCTCAGGCAGCAGGAGAATCCTTTGGGTCTCCTAAGGTTTCTATCCTCCTTCAGTATCCCCTCCGCTTCTCAGCCGTGTACTCTGTCCGTAAGGCCGGTATGTCGGTTCAAATTACCCGCCGCTCTCTTCCTCCCAGCGCGAGCGGCGGTCAGGAGACCAAGTGTGACGTCACCTTCGGCTTCGGCTATCTCCGTATAGATTCGGTGCTGTGGTGCTGTGGTAGGCGGCTCGGCTCGGTCTCGGCTCGGCTTAGCTCCGGGAGCCCCCGGAGAGCCTTGTGCTTATGCTCCGCTGTAAGGAGAGGGTCAAGGACGGTCAGGCAGGCTTTCAGGAGGCTCCGTATTCGGGCATATCAGACGGTCGGGCGGAGGGTGGAGGAGCACACATAGACGCTCTCGCTCTCCTCACTCACCACACCTCATCTCTGGTCACGCCCCCTGATACCCCTCACAAATCTTTGATATGAACGTATTTTTAGACTTCTATAAAAAGCTTCTCTCTACTCCCCCGTCCTTACCCAAACAATCTTCCTTGAATGGGCTCAATGATATTACACTACCCATTCTATCCAACCAACAAATAGAGTTACTTAACGCTTCCTGTACTGACATAGAAATTAATAGAATTTTAAACTCGTTAAAAACATCTAGAGCCCCAGGCTCTGATGGATACTCCTCATCATATTATAAAAAATTTGCCTCCACATTAACTCCTCACCTTACAAAACTATACAATCATATCCTACAAGGAAACCAATTCCCACCGGAAATGCTCCTGGCAAACATGTCCCTTCTTCCCAAACCAAATAAAGATCACTCCATCCCACAAAACTATCGCCCAATTTCAGTCATCGATAATGATCTTAAAATATTTGGCCGAATGCTAGCTGATAGACTAGCTGCAGTTATTTCCCCACTAATAAATCCAGACCAAACAGGTTTCATCCCGAACAGACATATAACAGACAATATAAGACTGACTACAAACATCATTTAAGACTCTAACCTACATTCTAAATCTACACTCCTACTCAGCCTTGATATCCATAAAGCCTTTGACAGCGTCAGCTGGTCATACTTAGACATACTACTCCCTAGATACGGCATAAACAGAGAATTCTTACATGGTTTCAAAGCCCTCTACCACAACCCACAAACACGCATCAAACTCCCTGGCAACAATTCTGACTTTTTCCCTCTGAGCAAGGGTACCAGGCAGGGATGCCCACTTTCCCCGCTCCTCTTTGCCCTGGCAATAGAGCCCCTGGCATGTGCGATTAGAAATAACATAGATATAAAAGGATACACTAAAGGGTCCAATGAATTCAAACTAAGCCTCTATGCCGATGACGTTCTTCTCTTCCTAACAGATCCCCTCATCTCTCTACCGAATCTGACCAAAACACTAGACATTTTTCACGACCTGACTGGCTTAAGTATAAACTTATCCAAATGCTCAGCCCTACCCATTAGTATCCCACCAGCCTTAATAATGACACTCAAAGACAAATTTCCATTCAATTGGTGCACTGACTCATTTAGATACCTAGGTATACATATTACACCCTCTTAAAAACACTATATCACGCAAATTACCCACCAATATTTAATAACATCAAAAATATAATGAAAATATGGTCATCATATAAAATATCTTTCTCGGGAAGAATAGTGGCAACGAAAATGGTTATACTACCCAAACTCTTATTATTTTTCAGAGCCCTTCCCCTGTCACTGCCCAAAAATACGTTAGATTCTCTTCAGAGAGAAATCAACAAGTTAATTTGGCAAAACAAAAAACCAAGGTTTAGTTACTCCTTAATGTTTAGACCCCAACTAAAAGGAGGTCTAAATATACCAAATTTATGGATATATTATCTGTCAGCCAGATTCACCCAACTAGCACAATGGTATGCCCCAGGCTCTCAAATTTCCTGGCTCCTGTTTGAAGAACAATCAGTCCAACCATACAACCTACAAGGTCTACTCTGGTCCAAGTCTATTTCACCACAGAAAATAAGACCGCTAAATTTAATTGTCACACATACACTACAACTGTGGAACAGACAAAATACCAAATTTAACATGTCCTCCGACATTCCTCCCTTAGCATCCTTTCTAGGAGACCCCCACTTCACTTCCTTAGATAACAACCAAAGCTCATTAACAATATGGAAAGGACACAATCTAACAAATTTAAAAGCACTTACCCATAACAATACATTTTACCCTTTGACAGAACTACAAAAGAAATATGACCTTGCACCTACAGAACATGAAAATTATATGAAGATAAAACACTTCTACCAGAAATACTACTCACTCACACTACGTACCCCCTTCTCACAATTCAAACAGATTTGTATATCCTCTCCACGAGACAAAGTACTAATTTCCAAAATTTATAAAAACCTAAACGAATTCAATATGCCTGAAAAATCACACCCCATGCTACAATGGGAATCAGATCTGAACGTTTCATTCTCCCCCGAACAATGGGATACCATCTTTGAAAACTTACATAAATGCACCAAAACTACCACCATCAGGGAATCTGCTACCAAACTACTCTATAGGTGGTATCTTACCCCTGCCAAACTAAATTCATTCTACCCTTCAACATCTCCACTCTGTTTCAGGGGATGCCCTACACATGGGACACTATTACATATATTTTGGGATTGCCCCCAACTTAAAAACATCTGGCACAATGCCAATCTCATGATTGATCGAATCTCAGGTAGAAAGATCCCACTAACACCACAAATGTGCCTCTTATTCTCCCCCATACAAGATATACCAATAGCCAGTTCTAGATTAATCCACACTCTATTTAGTTCTATCCATTGGACCATAGCTTTCAACTGGCATTCACCCAATATACCATGGCCTCAGGTTCTCAACCGTATGGCAAACCAAAAAATATCAGAACGAATACACCACACGTTATATGACTCCATGCATATATACCAAAAAAAATGGGCTCTATGGGATTCCTCACTACTGGGTAATGTCCACTAATGTTATTTTACTTTAGCACATCCATGGACCCATCCACGCAAATGTTACTTAAACTGATAATTGAACGTATGTATCCTGCCGCATGATATGTCTTCTCTCAGCTATAATGTATTATCTAACTGAATCCTTCACTTGTATGTTTTCCACCACTGTCAAAATCTTGTACTATGACCTTACTCATAATAAAAACTGTTTGTAAACAAAAGAAAAAAGCCCACACCAGGGAACTTTTAAAAGTCAGTGGGGAGACAGAAGCACCCTGCACCTGTGGAGGTCTGTGGTGTGATGCAATAGGGTGGCTGCCCTTAAGCTGACTCCTTGAGGACATCCTGCCTCATTGCAGTTGTGCCTCCTCCTCTCTTCTCTGAGACACCCAAGTATGGTCAGTGACCGCTTCATCCCCTTCCCTCCTCATCACTGGAACAAACTTGGCAGTATGCTGCAGCTTGGGAAACACGACTTCCAATTTCTTGTCCTTCTGTGGCACCCCCTCTGTCTAGGCTCACGTTACTCCCTTCCTCCACCTGGGAACCAACATCGGAGCCTTCAAATTGCTGCGCAACCTCCAGCAGCATGTAACTGACACTGTGGTCGAATAATTCTGGGGAATCCTCCGTGCATGATGGTGGGGCTACGGAAGGAGTAACTGTGGACAAGGAGCCAATGGAATAGGTCACTTTGGCAGCTGCGTTGGAAGGCAAACTACTATGAGTTTGGGAGACAAACGATGAGGAGGATGAGATCGGCTTAGTTATCCACTCCACCAACTCTTCTGCATGTTGTGGCTCAATAACACGGCCAGCATCAGAAAAAAAGGACAAGCGTGCCCCACGGCCACCTGCAGAGGATGCACCATGTCCATGACCACCACTGTTGACTGTAGACACAGAGGCTGCTTGCCCTCTTTTAGTGACTTGTGAGTGTCTGCATTTCCTTGGGGGCCTTCTGGACATGATGGGGATTTTTTCTTTTCACCGCACACTACACTGTATTATATACTGTGTACACTGCCTGAACTGTATTAGAGATGGTACACAGGTTGCACTGTATTATATACTGTGTACACCACCTGAAGTGTATTAGAGACTGTACACCACTGAATGCACTGTATATATAGGCTACACTGAATGCAGAGTGTATATATATATATATATATATATATATATATATATATATATATATATATATATATATAAATACACTGCCTTAAGTGTATTATATAATGTGCACCACCAAATTAACTGTATGTGTGTGTGTATATATATATATATATATATATATATATATAAGGCCAGTATGGTGGCCTGAATTTATAGGAAGAGTCGGGGGGGGGTATTTAAGCAGCCCACTCATCTGTGGTCTTTGTCGGTTCCTGTGCGCAGTTCGTTCGGTGTTCGTGAGTTGTGTGTTCGAACTTCCGGAGGATTTCGGTTCTCTGTTTGTGTTTTTTGGTAGATCGAGTCTTGCTCCACTGTCGCAGGTAGCATTTCTTCATTTCACGCATCATTGTTTGCCAGGTACCCCGTATCACTGAAACCCCACTACGGAACTTACGAGTCATTTGTTAAGTCTATGTATGCAGCCTTATTTAGCCTCGTGCAAAACCACAAACTTGTGGCTCAGTTTGTGAGCACAAACACTGAGTAATTTTTCATTGGTTTCATTTGTACATTCTCGTACCTTTTTATTGCAATAGGTTTTTATTGAGTTTTTAGTACAAAAATAGTAAAAAACAGTCCAGTTGCAACAAAAACAGAGTTCCACCTAGCTTGAGTCTAGCTAATTCTCAAAAAGCATTTTTATAGTTAACGTACGAAGCAGGCAGAGGGGGGAATGGGAGGTAGGAAGGGCAGGATAGAGGGTTAGGGTAGGGAAGGGAAAGGAAGGGGAAGGGGGGTTATAGGAGGGGGAGGAGGAACTAGAGAATGGGAGAAGTAAGGGGGAAAATAAGGGGGAGAGGATCACCAGCACATAAAGTGAGGACTTTTCAGAACAGTATAAAAAATATGGTTCAAAACAGTCTATAACACAACAATTCAAAGACCAGAGCGTTTTTTTGCGATTCGGCACTGTGTCGCTTTAACTTATAATTGCGTGGTCTTGCGACGTGGCTCCCAAACAAAATTGACGTCCTTTTTTTTTCCCACAAATAGAGATTTCTTTTGGTGGTATTTGATCACCTCTTTATTTTTTGTGCTATAACCAAAAAAAGAGCTACAATTTTGAAAAAAAAAAATATTTTTTTTTTAATTGTTTATTTGTAAAAAAAAATGTTTTCAAGCATTACAGACAAATGTAACATTCTATATGTAACATAGGATAGGATACATTTACTAAAAATTTTACTATAAAAGTACAGTATGTATATTAGATATAGTATTCAAGTTGTCAAAATTACAGTATACAGGATTAAAGAGAGGAAAAAGAAACATTATGGTATTACATCATTGTATTATTTGGAACCTGATTATAAATCAGCATTTTTAACAGTCGATCAGTTTTAGTGTTCGATTTCACAGATATCTATTGAGTTATCAGTGGTTCATATCTATCCCAATGTGGGATGTTGAGCTTCTGTATTGTGTTCAGAAGAATTCCACTTTCCTCAGATAATATCAAATTTTGGCAGGGAATCTTCTATAACTGCTGTGAGATGTTCCATTCTATGTATGTCTGCGATAGCTGAGAGGAAATGAGCAAAAGTAGGGGGTGTGGTAGTACACCAGCATTGCTGTATAACTCGTTTAGCTGCCAACAGAATATATGTCATCAGTTTATTGAGTGATTTTGTGGCTTTCTTAAGGGGTAGGCCTAGTAGGAGATGTATAGGTTGAAAGGGGACAGGAATCTCCAGCACTTTTTCCAGTAGAGCATGAACTTGTGACCAAAAGGGAGCGATAACGGGACATTCCCAGAATATGTGGAAGTGGGTAATTAGGGAAGAGCCACATCTCCAGCGGTGACTATAGGGTGAAAGTTAGTGGGCTGCCAGGAATTCGGGGGTCCTATACCAGAACATTAGTATCTTGTAGGCTGTCTCCTTCTGGGCTACACATCTGGAAACCTTAGAAGTAGCGTCCCATATTTTCCCCCATTGTGCCAGAGAGATAGGTCTGAGAAGGATCTGGGACCATCTCCGCATATATGAGTGACCCTGTTCAATAATAGGAGTTAAACTATGAAGGATTTTATAGATAGTAGAAATTTGGTGAAGTTCATGAGGGCCATTTTAGCATAACATTTCAAATTCTGTAGGTACATCTTAGGTCGTTCGTGGGGATCTAGAAGTGAAAAAATATTTTATCTGCAAGTAAGAATAGAATAGTGTATTTGGGATCTTATGTTTAGTTTGTAGGTCAGGAAAAGGAAGTAGTTTGCGTGTCACTGGATGTACTAAGTGTCTTAGTTGAAATATGCCAGCTTGGGTCCACGGTAGCATGGAGTCATAGGATAGGCTGTCAGGTATTTCTGGGTTGAATAGAACATTTATTAATGGTGAGCACCGGGAGTATAATGTGTATTTACTGGAGCAGCGCTTCCATATTGAGAGTGTGAATAGCATGAGATTTAGACAGATTTTCCGTAATTGGGGGGGGTAAATTTGTCTGAAGAGGGCCATAGCATACAGCACGGGTGGGCAGGGACTGTAATACTCATCTCAATCTCTGACCATCTGTTTGGGGCAAATCGAGATGTCCATGAAGAAATGGTAGCATAGTAATATTTTTTAATATCCGGGGCTCCTAGTCCCCCGCAATGGCGGGGAGCCAGGAGGACCGAGTTAGCCATGCATTATTCCAAATAAAATTCATAAAAAATTTCTGTCGAGCAGTTTGAGTTGGGTCATTGGGATCATTAAGGGGAGAATTTCAAAAAGATACAGCAATTTGTGGAGAATAGACCTCTTAAGAACGTTAATCCTACAATAAGAGATAGGGGAAGCGCTGTCCAGTTTTTAAGTAATCTGTTGATCTTCGAGAATAGAGGAGGGAAGTTTACTTGACATAGGGTGGAATATGAGGGAGATAAGCGTACACCGAGATATTTGAGTGATTGAGAGCACCATCAATATTTTAAGTTATTTTGCAGAATTGTCGTTAGTTCGGCCAAGAGATTTATGGGTAGGGCTTCGGTTTTAGTTGGGTTGATTTTGAAAGCAGATAGGTTGCCAAATGTTTGTAGGATTGAATGAAATGATGGGAGTTAAGTATGTGGATGAGTGACTGTTAGTAATATATCGTCTGCAAAAAGGGACAGTTTGTACTCCTGATGTCTCAGCAACACCCCCCGAATGTCTGGATGGGCATGTATGGCTGCTGCCAGAGGTTCAAGGCTGAGGATAAAGAGCAGGGGTTACAAGGGGCAGCCCTGTCTAGTACCGTTGCTAAGGGGGAATGAGGCTGAGACATGGGAGGCCATCTGTACCTGGGACGTAGGAGTGGAGTATAATGCTCTTAGGGCTTGTAGAAAGGGTCCAGAAAAACCATATCGTGACAATGTAGCAAACATGAATGACCAGTTCAGGTGGTCAAATGCCTTCTGAGCATCTAGGCTCAGTACTATAGCAGGTCTTTTAGTTTTGGTCAGGGGGTCTATAAGGTCTATGGTAGACATGTGCGATTCGTTTCGTACGAATTCGTAATTCGTACGAATTTTTCGAAATTCGTACGAATTTACGAATCTGTAGTACGAATTATTTTTTTTACGAATTCCGTACGGAATACGAAATTCCGTTTACGAATTTCGTCGCCGAATGATTCGAATGAATTCAAATGAATTCGAATGGATTCGAATGAATTCGAATGACAAAGTGTCATTTTTGCAGGAAAAATTCCGTTTACGAATTTCAGCTCCAAATTATTCGAATCCAACTACCAATATCAAATTTCAACTAATTCAAACGAAATTATTATAGCAGATATAACGAATGAATTCGAACGCACGGGGACGTCATGTGGAATACCCTATGGCTTTCCCCATGACGTCAGAGGGGGGGCGGGGTCACCAGGTGCCTTCGTTATAAAAGACCTGTCAGCGGAGCGAAGCCTCACAGAGCGGGAGCCTCCCATTGCGAGGAGCGGCCTGCGAGAAGAGACGACGATGCCGGACGAGAAGGACGACGCCGACGAGAAGGACGAGAAGACCGGAGGAAGAAGAAGCGAATCGAAGGAAGAAGAAGATGGAAGAAGATGACGGAAGGAGAAGTCATTGATAAAAAAAAGCGTAGGGGTCCCCCCAAATTCAATAACCAGGCCCTTCAGGTCTGGGATGGATATTAACCACTTCAATACAGGGCACTACTCTCACACTTTGAATGACAATTACTCTGTCATGCTACACTGTATCCAAACAAAATTTTTATCATTTTTTTCTCACAATTAGAGCTTTCTTTTGGTAGTATTTAATCACCGCTGGGTTTTTTATTTTTTGCGATATAAGCGGAAAAAGAGCAAAAAATTGGAAAAAAAAAAAAAAACTTTTTTTTAGTTTCTATTGTAAAATTTTGCAAATAAGTAATTTTTCTTCATAAATTTGGGCCAAAATTTATACTTCTACATATCTTTGGTAAAAATAACCCAAATTAGTGGATATTATTTAGTCTGTGTGAAAGTTATAGAGTCTACAAGTTAGGGCGCAAATCATTGAAAATTGATCAAATCTGATCACACCTGATTTACTGAAGGCCTATCTCATTTCTCGAGGCACTAACAATCAAGGAAAGTACAAATACCCCCCAAATGACCCCTTTTTGGAAAGTAGACATTCCAAGGTATTTAGTAAGAGGCATGGTGAGGTTTTTGAAGTTGTAATTTTTTCCCACAATTCTTGGGAAAATTAAGCCTTTTTTTTTTTTTTTTACACAAACATATTGAATTGACAGGTTATTTCTTGAACACAGCATGCACATATTTGCAACAACACCCAAAAATACATTCTGCTACTCCTCCTGAGTATGGCAATACCACATGCGTGAGACTTTTACATAGCCTGGCCACATACAGAGGCCTAACATCCAAGTAGCACCTCCAGGCATTCTAGGAGCAAAATTACACATATAATTTCTTGATGACCTAGCTCAGTTTTGAAGGCCCTGGAGCACCAGGACAATGGAAACGCCCACAAAATGACCCCATTTTGGAAAGCTAACACCCCAACGTATAATCTATGAGGCATAATGAGTCTTTTGAACGGTTCATTTTTTTCCAGAAGTTTTTGGAAAACGTGGGAAAAAAATGAAAACGCATTTTTTTTTTTACACAAAGTTGTCCATTTATAAGATATCTCCAACACATGGCATGTACATAGCAAAAATGACACCCCAAAATACATTCTACTACTCCTCCTGAGTATGCCGATACCACATGTGTGAGACCAGCCTGGCCACATACAGAGGCCTAACATCCAAGTAGCACCTCCAGGCATTCTAGGAGCAAAATTACACATATAATTTCTTGATGACCTAGCTCAATTTTGAAGGCCCTGGAGCACCAGGACAATGGAAACGCCCACAAAATGACCCCATTTTGGAAAGCTAACACCCCAACGTATAATCTATGAGGCATAATGAGTCTTTTGAATGGTTCATTTTTTTCCAGAAGTTTTCGGAAAACGTGGGAAAAAAATGAAAACACATTTTTTTTACACAAAGTTGTCCATTTATAAGATATCTCCAACACATAGAATGTACATAGCAAAAATGACACCCCAAAATACATTCTGCTACTCCTCCTGAGTATGGCGATACCACATGTGTGAGACTTTTACATAGCCTGGCCACATACAGAGGCCTAACATCCATGTAGCACATCCAGGCATTCTAGGAGCAAAATTACACATATAATTTCTTGATGACCTACTTCACTTATGAAGGCCCTGGAGCACCAGGACAATGGAAACGCCCACAAAATGACACCATTTTGGAAAGCGAACACCCCAACGTATAATCTATGAGGCATAATGAGTCTTTTGAACGGTTCATTTTTTTCCAGAAGTTTTCGGAAAACGTGGGGAAAAAATGAAAACGCATTTTTTTTTACACAAAGTTGTCCATTTATACAATATCTCCAACGCACAGCATGTACATAGCAAAAATGACACCACAAAATACATTCTGCTACTCCTCCTGAGTATGGCAATACCACGTGTGAGACTTTTACACAGCCTGGCCACATACAGAGGCCTAACATCCAAATAGCACTTCCAGGCATTCTAGGACCATAAATTACACATATCATTTCCTGACTACCGATCACATTTTTGAAGGCCCTTCATATGTGTAACACATAACATGTACATACCAAATAACAAAAGATTACCTGTGGTTTTAGTAGTGTAGTGGTCCACAGAAGAGAGCATCGGTCCAGGCAGCAGGCAGGGATGTGGTCAGCGACAGCAAAAGCAATCGTCCAGGCAGCAGGCAGGAATACTGTCCATAGTTAGTTCAGGCAGAGATACTGTCAGCACAGCCAAAGCATTGGTCCAGGTAGCAGGCAGAGATGTCCAGGCAGAAATACTGTCTATAGTCAGTAGAGGCAGCAAGCCGAGATATGGTCAACACAGCCAAATTATTGGTCCAGGCAGCAGAAAGAAACGCAGTCCATAAAGTCCTGGGTCATTACAGGCAGCGATATGGTCAGCACAGCCAAAGTATTGGTCCAGGCAGCAGGAAGGGCCATCAAGCTTAGGGCCAGGGGGACAGGGGTAGAGGCTTCTCCCACCCAAATCTCTTTGAAGCCTCCGGGCAACCAGACCCTATTCTGAGAACACAGAAAACCAAAAACTGATTTTCTCTACTCAGAACGCTATTCTGAAGCCCCTCACATATGTGAGACCCCTGTGTACTGAAGTAGAAGGGCAAAAGATCAGTCCAAGTGGCAGGCAAAAACATGGTCGATTTAACAGGCCGAGGTCGGTGCACGTGGAAGTCAGAATAGTGGTTAAAACGGCAGGCAAAGACATCGTCGGTAAACAGGCTGAGGTTGGTGCACGTGGAAGTCAGAATAGTGGTTAAAACGGCAGGCAAAGGCATCGTCGGTAAACAGGCTGAGGTTGGTGCACGTGGAAGTCAGAATAGTGGTTAAAACGGCAGGCAAAGGCATCGTCGGTAAACAGGCTGAGGTTGGTGCACGTGGAAGTCCGAAACTTGGTTAAAACGGCAGGCAAAAGACATTGTCGGTAAACAGGCCAGGGTCAGTTAACATGGAAGGTAGAAACATGGTGGCAGGCAGGCAAATGATGCACACAGGTAATTGAAATGGGGAAATGGCAGTCTGTTACTAATAAGGGGAACTAATATCTGATGGATGTGTGATACTGTTTGAAACAATCACCGATACATAGGCCAGGTTGGGAGGGACAATCGGGACAATAAAAACTTGTATCTCTTCTAGCTCCTTTACTTGCGCATACACGACATCTCTTTTGGCGTCTTCTTTCGGATTCTGCGGGGGGAAGGTTAAAGGGAAAATGTTGCTCATGAAGCCGACTCACGCTATCAGAGCGAATGCTTCTTGGGGCGGGTCCTTGCTGGTAAATAAGGGCAGTGATAATGTTTTCAAAATATTTGAGGTAGGTGATGGGTTGGTTTTCGTGTGATTTTTGATAGCAGACAAATGAATTGTACAGGGCCATATGAAACAGATGAACCGCAACTTTTTTATACCAATAATAGGACCTGCGGGTTGACAAATATGGTTGCAGCATCTGATCATTTAAATCCACCCCCCCCCATATAAAGATTGTAGTCATGGACACATTCAGGCTTTACTACAGGGCCACGTCTTCTCTGAATCTCCACCAAGGTGTCATTGTGAATGGTACTCATCATGTGAACATCCTTCTTGTCCCGCCACTTCATGGCCAACACCTCCTCATTCCTCATGAATGCGGCTTCCCCCTTTTGTAGCTGTTTTGCCAGTAAATTCTGTGGGAAGCCCTTCCTATTTTTTCGGAAGGTACCGCAGGCCAGGGTTTTTTCAAGATACAGGTGACGGAAAAGGGGCAAGCTGCTGTAGTAATTATCTACATATAAGTGGTAACCTTTTTTGAACAGGGGGTATACAAGGTCCCACACAATTTTACCACTGGTTCCTATATATGTGGGGCACTCAGGGGGCTGGAGCTGGGAGTCTTTGCCCTCATAAATATGAAATGAGTACACGTATCCCGTGGCTCGGTCACATAATTTATTCAGTTTTACACCGTACCTGGCTCTCTTACTTGGGATATACTGCTTCATATGCAGCCGGCCAGTAAAGTGGATAAGGGATTCGTCTACGCAAATATTTTGGTCGGGGATAAAGACTTCAGAAAATCGTTTGTTAAAAGAATTTATTAGGGGGCGAAGCTTATATAATTTGTCGTAGTTGGGATGATCTTGGGGAGGGCACTGCGAGTTGTCATTAAAATGTAGGAAACGCGAAATCATATCGTAGCGTGTCCTGGACATAATAGAAGAATATAAGGGCATGTGGTGGATGGGGTTGGTGGACCAGTAGCTATGCTGTTCGTTTTTCTTTGTAAGCCCCATATTAAAAGTAAGGCCCAAAAACATTTTGAATTCGTCTAGTGTGAGACGTCGCCAATGGAACATACGGGCGTAGGACGAACTGGGGTTGGCAGCAATAAATTGCTCTGCATAGAGATTTATTTGGTCCACCATGTACTGCAAAAAATCTTCGGGGAAAAACAAATAGAAATAGTCCAAATCTGCAAAATTTGAAGTGTTGGGCTGCACACCTGGCTGTGCAGTGAAAGCGGGGATTGTAGCAGATCCTGAGTTGGCAGGCAACCATAAGGGGTTTGCCAGGGCATCGGGAAGGTAGGACTGGGCCTGGATTCTTTGGGCTGGATGCGCAATTCCAGTACTTGTACTGGGCTCTTCTTGGGGTCTGGCGCTGCTGGCGGTAGGCAGGTGTTCTGATCTTGGTCCTGATCTAGGTCCTGATCGCCTTACTCTTTTAGGAGGAGGGGTTTCCTCCGCTGACTCTGACTCCGATCCACTACCCTCCACTGGCTTATATTCTGAACCAGAATCGGATAATGAGAGCTCCCCGCTGCTCTCATCATCCGACATGGTAAGGATGTTATATGCCTCCTCAGCTGAGTAAACTTTTTGGGACATGATGGTGGCACTTTTGGCAGGCCTGTGTGACGGAACTGGTGGTGTGATGGGACTGACAGGTTACTGATGGCCTGTGTGATGGTACTTATGGCGGGACTGTGCGGCGGTAGTGATGTCGGGCCTGTGTGACAGATGGGCTGTCAGATCCAGATGGTACCGATGGCGGTACTGATGGTAGCGATGGCAGTGCTAATGGTGGTGGCTGTGCTGATGGTGGTGGCTGTGCTGATGGCGGTGCTGATGGCGGGCTGTGACAGATCCAGACGGGTCCTGCTGGGCTGTGATGGGTCCTACTGGGCTGTGATGGGTCTTGCTGGGCTGTGATGGGTCCTGCTGGGCTGTGATGGGTCCTGCTGGGCTGTGATGGGTCCTGCTGGGCTGTGATGGGTCCTGCTGGGCTGCGACGGGTACTGCTGGGCTGCGACGGGGTACTGCCGGGCTGCGACGGGTACTGCTGGGCTGCGACAGGTCCTGATTGGCTGCGACAGGTCCTGATTGGCTGCGACAGGTCCTGATGGGCTGTGACAGATTCTGATGGGCTGTGACAGATTCTGATGGGCTGTGACAGGTCCTGATGGGCTGTGACAGATCCTGATGGGCTGTGACAGATCCTGATGGGCTGTGACAGATCCTGATGGGCTGTGACAGGTCCTGATGGGCTGTGACAGATCCTGATGGGCTGTGACAGGTTCTCTTTATTGGTAAGAGGGGGGGGGGGGTGTTCGTGTTGTGCAGACAGTAACTGTAATAAAAATATCTCACTCACTGATCAGATAGATCTCTCCTTCTCTCTCCTCACGATCGGTGTGAGGAGAGAGAAGGAGAGATCCCTGGAAACCGCCACAATGTTTATACTTGTGACCGGCTGTGATTGGACACAGCCGGTCACGTGGGTAAACAGCCAATTTCATTGGCTGTTTACCCTGATCGGGGACGCGCTGTGTCCAAGGGACACACGCCATCTCTGATCGGCGCGCTGCGCGCCCCACTGCGGCGCGCACTGCGGCGCGCACGGTTTGTTTTGACATGTGACCGGCTGCTATTGGACACAGCCGATCACATGGTAAACAGCCAATGAAATTGGCTGTTTACCCTGATCGGGGATGCGCTATGTCCGAGGGACAAGCGTCATCCCCGATCGCCGCGGTGCGCGCCCCCGGGGGCGCGCAATAGTAGGGAATCCTGAAGGACGTCATATGACGTCCTGTCAGGATTTCAAAACCACTTTGCCGACGTCATTTGACAATTGGCGGGCGGCAAGTGGTTAAGGGGGACCCCAGCCAAAAAAAAAAAAATGGCGTAGGGTCCCCCTCAAAATCCATACCAGACCCTTGAGGTCTGGGATGGATTTTAAGGGGAACCCCAGCCAAAAAAAATGGCGTGGGGTCCCCCTCAAAATCCATACCAGACCCTTTATCCGAGCACGCAACCTGGCAGGCCGCAGGAAAGGAGGGGGGGACGAGAGCGCCCCCCCTCCCGCCTGAACCGTACCAGGCCACATGCCCTCAACATTGGGAGGGTGCTTTGGGGGTCTGAGACCCCTAAAGCACCTTGTCCCCATGTTGATGAGGACAAGGGCCTCGTCCCCACAACCGTGCCCGGTGGTTGTGGGGGTCTGCGGGCGGGGGGCTTATCGGAATCTGGAAGCCCCCTTTAACAAGGGGACCCCCAGATCCCGCCCCCCCTGTGTGAAATGGTAAGGAGGTACAAAAGTACCCCTACCATTTCACCAAAAAAGTGGCAAAAATGGTAAAAATGACAGGAGACGGTCTTTGACAATTCCTTTATTAAAATCTTCTTTCTTCTGGTCTTCCTTTCTTCATCTTCTCCTTTCTTCATCTTCTCCTTCCGTCATCTTCTCCTTCCGTCATCTTCTTCCATCTTCTTCTTCTTCCTTCGATTCGCTTCTTCTTCCACCGGTCTTCTCGTCCTTCTCGTCCGGCGTCGTCCTTCTCGTCCGGCATCGTCGTCTCTTCTCGCAGGCAGCTCCTCGCAATGGGAGGCTCCCGCTCTGTGAGGCTTCGCTCCGCTGACAGGTCTTTTATAACGAAGGCACCTGGTGACCCCGCCCCCCCTCTGACGTCATGGGGAAAGCCATAGGGAATTCCACATGACGTCCCCGTAATCACTGTAATGAAAGCATGTAGGAACTGAGCGCGAGGGATCTTCCCTGTCATCAATGAAGCAAAAAGCGTCTCCATGTAAGGTAATATAGTGGGAAGAAATTTTTTATAGTAGGAATAGGGGAGACCATCAGGGCCTGGGGATTTGTGGGCCGGAAGTTGTTTGATAACTTTAGTGATTTCTTCGGCCGAAATATGTGCATTGAGTCCTACACGGTCATCCGGGGAGAGGGTAGGAAGATTAAGAGAGTTAATAAACATCAAATTTATCTTGAGTAAAATGGGAATTTGGATCTGTGGCCAGGCAATTATATAATTTTCTGATAAAAATCTCCAAAAACACCAGTCATAGCCTGGGGGCAATATGTGGGTTTACCATCATGTTGTGTTAGGAAGTCAGGAATAGAAGCTTGGGGGCCTGGTTTTAGTTTATTGACTAGCAGTCTATGGGGCTTGTTGGCGAATTCATAACATTTTTGTTTTGACTAAAGCATGGATTTAGTGATTCTGGCTAAGTCTAATGTTTTTATGCGATTACGTGGAGCTGTTACGGCATGGAGATGCTCCTGTCAGGGCTCTAGCCGCCCTGGGCACCCTAGCCGGAGGGTGCGCGCGCTCCCGTGCGCAAATAGCGGGCGCGCGCGCCCCCGTGCGCGTGCACGTGCGCGATCGGCGCCGCTTTGGCGCCAGTGGCCTTATTTAAAGGGGACAGCTGCCTGCATGCGGCGCTGTCCGTCTCAGCTCCCACCTGTGACCCCAACCTGAACCTGTCTGAAGCTCCCTACCTGTGACCCGGCTTGTTTGACTCCGCTACTCTCTCCGTTCCTTGACCCCGGCTTGTTTGACCCTGCTCTGGACTGTGTTACTGTTGCTGAACCCCCGGCTTGCCTCCTGACCATCCTCCTGCCTGCCGTCCATACCTGTCTGCCTTACCTGTTGTGACCCGGCTTGCCTGACCATCCCTGCTCCAGTGTCCCTGCACAGGTCTTCGCTGCTGCCGTCATCTGCTGATCTCCTGCCGTTGCTGTCAGCTACTTCAGCCGTCTGCTGCTGCTCCTGTTGTCGGTTTACCTCCTGCCTCCTGGTTTCCTGCCGAACCTTCATCTGCAGACCTACCCTCTGAGCAAGCCCTGCATCTACCCTGCATCAGCCTGCTGCATCCACACGGACACTCCTACCCGCTGAGTTCACGGCTACGCTGTCCCCAATCCAGCAGGCCCTGAACCAGAGTTGTAAGAGAGGTCTCCAACCATCAAGTCAAGCTCAGCACTACCAGGTACCTAACAGTACGGACAGCCAATATGACTGAGCCTGCGGATGGAGCCTCAACCATGCGGGAAATGTGCTCCCACCTGGCAGCCCTCACACAAGCCGTGAAATCCCTGCAGGAGGGATACACCAAGCTGGAAGGCCAAGTTCAACAACTTGCCAGCCCCATGGCTGCTGCACCTCCACCACCAGTGCAACCTGCCTCCCAACCAACAGTGGTGATGCTTCCCCCTGAACCTAGAGTACCTATCCCAGAAAGGTTCTCGGGCGACCGGTCCAAGTTTCAAGCTTTCCGAGATGCCTGCCAGCTTTACTTTGCCCTGCAACCCCGGACCTTCTCCCTGGAAGTCACCAAGGTGGGATTCGTGGTGTCCCTTCTACAAGGAGAACCCCAGTCCTGGGCCCACCGTCTTCTGGGAACCAACAGTGTCATGACCCAGTCCTTAGCCGCCTTCTTCCAGGCAATGGCACAGTTGTATGACGACCCTCAACGCACGGCTACAGCTGAATCTGCCCTATCCGCGCTCCAGCAAGGCCGCAGGACGGCTGAGGACTATATCACGGACTTTAGGCGCTGGAGCGCGGATACTCAATGGAACAATGCAGCCCTCAGACACCAGTTCCGCATGGGCCTCTCAGAGGGGTTGAAAGACGAACTGGCCCGTGTAGGAGTTCCTGAGGATCTTGAGGACCTTGTCACTCTGACAATCCAATTGGACCGTCGCCTACGGGAGCGCCGAGCTGAACGCTCTGCTTTGCCCAGTCGCCCAGCTTGGATGGTCGCTAGGGCTCCTGTTCCTGCCACTCGCTACCTACCTGCTCCCTCTACACCTCCCGTGGGACCTGCTTCAGATGGTTCCGAACCGATGCAGATTGGTCTTCTACGTGCCCCCTTGACGCCCGAGGAACGGGCCCGACGTCGCCAGTTGAATCTGTGTCTGTACTGTGGGGGCTCTGGACATTTCGTGAATGGTTGCCCTGTCAAGACGCGTAAGTGCTTATCATCCGTATCTCCTCTCTCTGCACCCTGCCCAGCCAGTACTATTCACCTTACCCTTCCTCTGTCGTTGCAGTGCCAGGGAAGGACAATCCTCACCAGCGCCATCATTGACTCCGGGGCGTGTAGCTGTTTCGTGGATGCCACCTTCGCCAACACTCACGCCCTGCCGCTCCAGAAGAAGACCCAAGGACTTACTGTGTTTCTGGCGGATGGGTCCCGCATTAAGTCTGGCCAGGTGACTCAAGAGACTTTGCCCTTAACCGCTACAATTTTCCCTCAACATCAGGAGCTCCTGACCATGGACGTGATCTCCTCTCCCCTGTTCCCGGTCATCCTGGGTATGCCATGGCTCCAGGCCCATAACCCGCTGATCCATTGGTCCACCGGGGAGGTAGAATTTCAATCTCGGTACTGCCAGGAACACTGCCTACCTGCAACCCTCGGACCATCCTCTACCTTGCTTTGCCTAGACGCGGATCAAGACCTACGCCAATCTGTACCCCAACCTTATCATGACTTTCTGGACGTTTTCAGCAAGCGGGGGGCAGACTCCCTTCCGCCCCACCGTCCCTATGATTGCCCCATCGAGCTCCTCCCTGGGGCTGAAATTCCCTTCGGTCGCATTTTTCCTCTCTCCGAGAAAGAACAAGAGGCCCTGAAGACCTACATTGCCGAAAACTTAAAGAAGGGGTTCATCCGCCATTCCACCTCTCCTGCTGGCGCAGGCATCTTCTTCGTCACCAAGAAGGATCAGTCCTTGAGGCCCTGTGTGGACTACCGGGAGCTCAATAAAATAACGGTCAAGAATCGGTACCCCCTGCCCTTAATCCCTGAGCTCTTTCAGAAGCTAAGATCGGCAACGGTTTTCACCAAATTGGACCTCAGGGGTGCATACAATTTGGTCCGCATTCGGGCCGAGGACGAGTGGAAGACGGCTTTCGGACTCGTTTCGGCCACTATGAGTACTTGGTCATGCCCTTCGGGCTCTGTAATGCCCCGGCCACGTTCCAGCATTTCATCAATGATGTACTCAGAGACTATTTGGACATTTTCGTGATTGTCTATCTGGACGACATCTTGATTTTCTCCCAAACCCTTGAACAACATCGTGGGCATGTGGGCAAGGTACTCCTTCGACTCCGACGGCACGGCCTGTATGCAAAGGCCGAGAAGTGCGAATTTGAGCAGCAGGAAATCCAGTTTTTGGGACTTGAAATCTCCCCGGCAGGCATTAGAATGGACCCTCAGAAGGTGTCCGCCGTTCTTGACTGGCCAGCACCTGTAGATAAAAAAGGAATCCAACGGTTCGTAGGATTTGCAAACTTCTACAGGAAGTTTATTAAGGGGTTCTCTGCTATCATCACCCCCATCACCCAGCTGACCAAGCAGGGCACACGCTTCCACTGGGGCCCGGAAGCTCAAGGGGCCTTTGATCAGCTTAAGAGACTGTTTACCTCCGCCCCTATCCTCAGTCACCCCGACCCTGCCCTCCCTTACATCTTGGAGGTCGATGCATCTGAAGTGGCAGTTGGGGCGGTCGTGTCACAACGACAGGGCAATAAAGACGCCATGCACCCAGTGGGATTTTTCTCTCGGAAACTTTCTCCAGCCGAGAGGAATTATGATGTCGGGGACCGGGAGCTCTTGGCTATCAAATCGGCACTAGAAGAATGGAGGTACCTCTTGGAGGGAGCTAATCATCCAGTACTCATCTACACTGACCACAAGAACCTTGAGTACTTACGAACTGCCAAGCGACTCAAACCCCGACAAGCCCGCTGGGCTCTGTTTTTCTCAAGGTTCTGCTTTCATATTACGTATCGTCCCGGTTCCAAGAATGTGAAGCCTGACGCCCTTTCCCGGATGTTTGACAGTCCCAAGGACTCCACCACCCCAGACACCATCCTATCTTCCGGAAACTTTCTACTTTTACAGCCAGATCTGCTATCTCAAATCCGGGAGGCATCCGCCAGTTCCAGGGACCCCATGGGGTCACCCTAACTTCCAGCGATGGACTCCTCTGGAGGGGAAGTCAAGTCTTCGTCCCCGAATCTGTAAGGGTGAAGGTCCTGACCCTTCTACACGACCATCCACTGGCAGGACACTTCGGGAGCCGTAAAACTGTGGAGTTGGTGCAACGCACCTTTTGGTGGCCCAAACTAAAGGAATTCTGCAAGTCTTATGTTGACTCCTGCCCTGTTTGTAACCGCAGCAAGACGTCTAGGAACCGAGCTTGGGGACTTTTGAAGCCTCTTCCTGCACCTGATCGACCTTGGCGAATGTTGTCCATGGACTTTATAGTCGAGCTTCCGTGCTCAGAGGGGTGCTCTGCTATTTTTGTAGTAGTGGACCGGCTGTCCAAAAATGGCCCACTTTTTGCCTTTAAGGGGAACACCATCTGCCACAGAGACTGCCCATCTTTTTATTAAGGAGATAGTCAGGTTACATGGGGTTCCGGCCAATATAGTATCAGATAGGGGGGTCCAGTTCACGTCCCGTTTTTGGAGGGCCCTTTGTGAGATCCTTAAGATTGAGCTGGCCCTTTCTTCTGCATACCACCCCCAAACTAATGGGCAGACGGAACGCACCAACCAGACTTTAGAGCAATACATAAGGTGCTTCACGTCCTTTGTACAGGACGATTGGGTGTCCCTATTACCCCTAGCTGAATTCTCTTATAATAATGCCAGTCATTCAGCCACAGGTCAATCCCCATTTTTTGCCAACTACGGTTTTCACTTGTCTTTTCTCCCTGACTTTCTCCCAGAATCTTCAGTCCCGGCAGTCCAGGATACAGCTTCGTTCCTCAGCCGCAACAACAGGATTCTTCAGGAGGCAATCACCAAGGCACAGGAGGACAGCAAAAGATTCTTCGATCGGAAGAGGAGGGGTGAGCTGAACTTGCAGGTGGGCGACCAGGTATGGCTAGCTACAACTAACCTTAGACTTGCTTGTCCCTCTAAGAAGCTTGCTCCCAAGTTCTTAGGACCTTTCCCTGTGAAGAGGAGGATCAATGAAGTTTCCTATGAGCTGTCCCTGCCCGACTCTATGAGAGTCCACCCAGTCTTCCACGTTTCTCTCCTGAAACCCGCTGTGCCCGATCCCTTCCCTGATAGGGGTACAAACCCACCCGGACCTGTCCTGGTCCAAGGTAATGAGGAGTACGAGGTAGAGGCCATCCTTGATTGCAGGAGACGTAGGGGGGAGAGGCAGTTCCTGATCAAGTGGAAGGGGTATGGGGCCGAGAGTAATTCATGGGAGCCAGAATGCAACCTTCATGCCAAGAGACTAATCCGCACCTTTCTTTCTTCCCATCCAGAAAGACAACGCCTAATGGGCACCCGGAGGTTGCCCCTTGTGAGGGGGCAATGTCAGGGCTCTAGCCGCCCTGGGCACCCTAGCCGGAGGGTGCGCGGGCACCTGGGCAGCCCTGGTCCCTCTGAACGCCGGCGCGCGCGTCGGCGCGCGCCGCGGGCGCGTGCACGCGCCCGCGGGACTCGTGCGCGCGCTCCCGTGCGCAAATAGCGGGCGCGCGCGCCCCCGTGCGCGTGCACGTGCGCGATCGGCGCCGCTTTGGCGCCAGTGGCCTTATTTAAAGGGGACAGCTGCCTGCATGCGGCGCTGTCCGTCTCAGCTCCCACCTGTGACCCCAACCTGAACCTGTCTGAAGCTCCCTACCTGTGACCCGGCTTGTTTGACTCCGCTACTCTCTCCGTTCCTTGACCCCGGCTTGTTTGACCATGCTCTGGACTGTGTTACTGTTGCTGAACCCCGGCTTGCCTCCTGACCATCCTCCTGCCTGCCGTCCATACCTGTTACGGCATGGAGATGCTCCA
This sequence comes from Lithobates sylvaticus, assembly GCA_028564925.1. NCBI lineage: Eukaryota > Metazoa > Chordata > Amphibia > Anura > Ranidae > Lithobates > Lithobates sylvaticus. The sequence continues at coordinate 287,284,410 of CM053029.1, forward strand.
TTGTGGGATGCCTGAGAAGTTATTTTTCTGCGTCTGATAGTTGAGTTAGTAAGGTCGAGCATTATAAGGCTCGATCTTTTTTGAGGCGCGATCCAGTGGCAATACATTCACCCCTGAAGAACGCCTTGTGAGCTTCCCATTAGGTAGAGATCTCCGATACCGAATCTTTGTTTATCTGAAAGTATTCATTTCGTTTTTCCTGCAGGGGTATTTGGGTCACAGGTGAATTAAGGAGCGATTCATTAAGATGCCAATGGCATTTCCTAGAGTTAGGCGCAGACAAGAGGAGGTCTAAGGTTATGGGTGCGTGATCTGACCACGTGATTGGAAGAATGTTTGAGTCAACCAGGTATGGCAGTAATGGTGCAGAAATAAAGAAATAATCAAGTCTTGTGTAGAGTTTGTGGGGTGGGGAAAAAACGAGAACTGTTTGGCTGTTGGGTGTTTTATTCTTCAAGAGCCAAACAGTCCGTGTGTCCTAATCATCAAGTTTCTCAAAGAAATTTTCTAGAAAACCAATTTGTCTCGAGTTGGGTGCATACACATTCGCTAAGGTGAAGGAGGCATTCAAGTGATCACAGTCCAGGATAATATAACGGCCTTGAGGGTCGAGATAAGAAGATTTTACTCGTATGGCAGAGGAGCGTTTGAGCAGGATAGCCACCCCAGCTTTTCCAGAAGGATCAGAGGCAACATATGCCGTGGGGAAGTGTCTAGATGCAAATTTGAACGATCCCTCTGCCTTGAAATGTGTCTCCTGGACCATGATCACATCTGCGTTAGAGGCTCTGAGCTCTTTTAGTGCCAGCCATCTTTTCCGGATGGAGTTCAGGCCTTTAACATTGCATGAAAATATACTAACAGCCATAGGTATATATCGTGGACAAATCTCGCATTATAGTCATTAAACACAAGTTCTGCATAAACCATGATGTAAAGAGCAAATACTGTATACTTATATAGTTACACCTGTAAGGGTAAATTTGTAGGGTGGAAATATAGAGATATTTCCTAGTTGGGTCAAAAAAGGACCCACGTAGAACCTTAAAATAAAAAAAATAAAAAAACAGCATCATATAAGGATTTATTTTTGTTTTATTTTTTATTTTTTTATTTTTTAAGGATCCTTTTTGATCCCATACTCAACTACATAGTCTTTTTTCACTTACAGGTTCGTAAGTGAAAAAAGACTATGTAGTTGAGTATGGGATCAAAAAGGATCCTTAAAAAATACATTTTTTTTAAATAAAACAAAAATTGTGAACCATATAGGTAGAATGCCTGAGGAGGGATAACTCTCCAGGGGGACATGGTCAAAAATCAGGACCATGTTGGGGGAACATGGCAGTCCGCAAGACTTAACTCGTCGGCCCTAGTCTTATCCGAACAGCAGATGTAAAAAGTAAATAGGGAACTTTTCAACTGTATTTATCTCGGAAACCATCGCCCTTGGGTGGGCACCACAAGGAAGGGACATCAGTATCTGAGCCCAGAGACTTAAGAACATAGAGGCGAGTAAACAGGGCCTCCATGTGTAACAAAAGGAAAACCAAAAAGATTTATCCAAGGATATTATCAAGTGGGGCCTTTATATGATGCATTCCTCTGAGGGGTGAAGGTAGCTTTTCTGGGTTTATGGCGAACCAGAGTCCATATATTCCTGGGTGTTGAGAAGGGTCTAGAAGATGGAACCTGTGTTTGCAGATCCTCTTCAGGGACAGGGGGAAGTCCCAGATTTTTGATGAAAGATTCACTTTCTTGGAGGTGTGTTGAGCGTAGTGCAGAATGCTGTGGCTGGGGAATGCAGCGTTTGCAGTTATGGACTGGCTGGACACAGTAGTCCGATTATTACCATGTGCTAGGCCGTCGGGAGAGGTACCAAGTATATCTGTTTTGTTTTAAATATTATTTTATTGAAAAGATTTTTTCACATATACAAAAAAAAAAAAACAATAAAAAAGAACATTTCACTTTTTATTCAAAATACCATATATATATATATATATATATATATATATATATATATATATATATACACGCACACATACATAGGACTTGTACATAAATAAATACATAACAAATTAATAAACACAAAAAAAAAAAAAAACACAATCAACAAAACACATGGATCAATCTCAATATATTTTTCAGAGAAGAAACCAATAGTAGTAGTCCCCCGTCTTCCTGATATAATTATTTTACTCCCTCTAACTTTATTCAAGCAATATTTTATTTAATATTTCTTTTTCCTTCCCTCCCCTCTAAATGTGGTATTATGTGGCAATAGATCCCTATATCTATTTTAGTGATTTAGTGATATTTTAGTGATTCTCTAAGTGGTCCTTGTTCCAAAGGTGAGAGAGGAAAAAAAAAAGGGGGGGGTGAAAAAGGTATGGAAGGGGACACTGCCTACTTTCTACATGTGATATTATGTGGGAGTGAGCCCCTACATCTATTTTAGTGATTCTCTAAGTCAGGGGTGTCCAAACTTTTTTCAAAGAGGGCCAGATTTCATGAAGTGAACATGCGTGAGGGCCGACCATTTTTTGAACCATTAAAATTAAATGCAAATTAAATATTTTATGCAAAGTTTATTGCAAACTGCATATTATTAATTTCATAACATTGATGACAACATATGATGATATAATATATATATATATATATATATATATATATATACATACATTATATATCTTCCCTTCTCCGCTCAGGGTAACAATGAGCTCAGGCGTGTTATGTTTAAAAAAATATCTAAGTCTCTCTCTCTGTCTGTCTGTCTCTCTCTCTGTCTCTCTCTCTCTCTCTCTGTCTCTCTCTCTCTGTCTCTCTCTCTGTCTCTCCCTCTCTCTCTCTGTCTCTCTCTGTGTGTCTCTCTCTGTCTGTCTCTCTCTCAAGGAAAGGAACCGCGTTCCGGTTTGATGTGGCCCCCAAGTATATCCATCTGTCGCCCCCGAAGTTCGAGTGTGTTATGTTTTTTATGCTGTTAATATATCCATCTTCTTTAGCCTGACAAATCCCAGAGCGTCGCGCTCATTCTTAGTATGAGCCGGGCCGTGTGGCTGGGCGTGTTCACAAGTCTATGTGCCCGAGCCCGCAAGGAAGCTGACAGCGTGCAGCGCCACCGCCAATCACAGGCACTGTGACATTTTCCCGATCTCTGCATCTGCAGTCCGCAGATGCAGAGATCGGGAATAGTCACAGTGCCTGTAATTGGCTCTTAGCGCTGTCAGCTTCATAGCGGCTCGGGCACATTGACTTGTGAACACGCCCAGCCACACGGCGCTCGGGATTTGTCAGGCTAAAAAAGATGGATACATTAACAGCATAAAAAACATAACACGCTCAAGCTTTGGTGGCCACAAATGTACATATATGCAAATTCCAAGTGGGGGCCACATCAAACCGGAACGCGGGCCGCAAATGGCCCGCGGGCCGGACTTTGGACATGCCTGCTCTAAGTAATCCTTGTTCCAAAAGTGAAGGGAGAAAAATAAATAATAATAAAAAAGATTTGGTGAGAAAAGTATGGAAGGGGAAACTACCTACTTCCTACATGTGATGTTGTGTGGCAATAGCCCCTACATATATTTTAGTGACTCCCTAAGTGATCCTTATTCCTAAAGTAAAAAAAAGGGAAGAGATATAAAAAAAAAAAAAAAAAAAAAAAATTTAAGAAGAGGAGAAAACCCTTTCTCCTCTCCCTTTTTCCCTTGATAGTTGATAAAAACACCTTTATTTTATTTTTGTTAACTCCCTAGGTGCTCAGTGAGAAAAAGGGGGGGGGGGGGACAATGGAAAAAAGGGGGGGGGAAGAGAGGGGAAGAGGCGGGGACAGGGGGGGAATCCAGAAATGGATAATAATAAAGCATCTAATTGCTCCCCACATAACTCATATAAACTTGAGATAATCTAAATTCCAACCAACACTTCCAAGTGTCAAGATATTTTGTTTCTAAATTGTTTTGCAGGTGTATTACTTCTTCCATACGTCTAATTTTATCTATCTCCCTAAACCAGTCCTTTATTGTCGGAATGTTTTTCGTCTTCCATTGTTTCGGAATTAATTTCTTTGCTGCATTCAGCAGGAATGGTATAATAGATTTTCTATATTTCTTCCTCGGTATCCCTGTTGCATGGAACAGGCATTGCCAGGGGTCAAGTTCCATTACAGTCCCGCTAATCTTCTTTATCCAATCCACCACTTCCCTCCAATATGATTGGATTAAAGGATACTGCCACCATATATGTGCATGGGTACCTGCAGGGCCGGTGCTAGACTATTTTGCACCCTAGGCGAGACCAGCTACTTGCGCCCCCCCCCCCCCTGTTATTTTGGCCCCCCCCCCCCCCCCCCCAAAAAAAAAATCTAAAATCAATCTAAATCTAAAAGGAATTCAATAATTTTAGCATCAGAACTCCTGGAAGAGTTGGAGGGATGGAGTCAGGTGGACAGGAGGGGGGTGCAGCCAGGTGGAGGGATGAGCCAGGTGGACAGGAGGGGGTGCAGCCAGGTGGAGGGATGAGCCAGGTGGACAGGAGGGGGGGGTGCAGCCAGGTGGAGGGATGAGCCAGGTATAGGGATGAGCCAGGTGGACAGGAGGGGGGGGGGGTGCAGCCAGGTGGAGAGATGGAGTCAGGTGGAAGGATGGAGTCAGGTGGAGGGATGAGCCAGGTGGACAGGAGGGAGGGTGCAGCCTGGTGGAGGGATGGAGTCAGGTGGACAGTAGTGGGTGCAGCCAGGTGGAGGGATGAGCCAGGTGGATAGGAGGGGGGTGCAGCCAGGTGGAGGGATGAGCAAGGTGGAGGGATGGGCCAGTTGGACAGGAGGGGGGTGCAGCCAGGTGGAGGAATGAGCCAGGTGGACAGGAGGGGGTGCAGCCAGGTGGAGGGATGAGCCAGGTGGAGGGATGAGCCAGGTGGAGGGATGAGCCAGGTAGACAGGAGGGGGTGCAGCCAGGTGGAGGAATGAGCCAGGTGGACAGGAGGGGGTGCAGCCAGGTGGAGGCATGAGCCCGGTGGAGGGATGAGCCAGGTTGACAGGAGGGGGGTGCAGCCAGGTGGAGGGATGAGCCAGGTGGACAGGAGGGGGGTGCAGCCAGGTGGAGGGATGGAGTCAGGAGGAGGGATGAGCCAGGTGGACAGGAGGGGGCTGGGTGCAGCCAGGTGGAGGGATGAGCCAGGTGGAGGGATGGAGTCAGGAGGAGGGATGAGCCAGGCGGACAGGAGGGGGTGCAGCCAGGTGGAGGGATGAGCCAGGTGAAGGGATGGAGTCAGGAGGAGGGATGAGCCAGGTGGACAGGAGGGGGTGCAGCCAGGTGGAGGGATGAGCCAGGTGGACAGGAGGGGGGGGTGCAGCCAGGTGGAGGGATGAGCCAGGTAGACAGGAGGGGGTGCAGCCAGGTGGAGGAATGAGCCAGGTGGACAGGGGGGGTGCAGCCAGGTGGAGGAATGAGCCAGGTGGAGGGATGAGCCAGGTTGACAGGAGGGGGGTGCAGCCAGGTGGAGGGATGAGCCAGGTGGACAGGAGGGGGGGGTGCAGCCAGGTGGAGGGATGGAGTCAGGAGGAGGGATGAGCCAGGTGGACAGGAGGGGGCTGGGTGCAGCCAGGTTAAGGGATGAGCCAGGTGGAGGGATGGAGTCAGGAGGAGGGATGAGCCAGGCGGACAGGAGGGGGTGCAGCCAGGTGGAGGGATGAGCCAGGTGGAGGGATGGAGTCAGGAGGAGGGATGAGCCAGGTGGACAGGAGGGGGTGCAGCCAGGTGGAGGGATGAGCCAGGTGGACAGGAGGGGGGGGTGCAGCCAGGTGGAGGGATGAGCCAGGTATAGGGATGAGCCAGGTGGACAGGAGGGGGGGGTGCAGCCAGGTGGAGAGATGGAGTCAGGTGGAAGGATGGAGTCAGGTGGAGGGATGAGCCAGGTGGACAGGAGGGGGGTGCAGCCAGGTGGAGGAATGAGCCAGGTGGACAGGAGGGGGTGCAGCCAGGTGGAGGGATGAGTCAGGTGGAGGGATGAACCAGGAGGAGGGATGAGCCAGGTGGACAGGAGGCGGTGCAGCCAGGTGGAGGGATGAGCCAGGTGGAGGGATGAGCCAGGTGGACAGGAGGGGGTGCAGCCAGGTGGAGGGATGAGCCAGGTGGAGGGATGAGCCAGGTGGACAGGAGGGGGTGCAGCCAGGTGGAGGGATGAGCCAGGTGAAGGGATGGAGTCAGGAGGAGGGATGAGCCAGGTGGACAGGAGGGGGTGCAGCCAGGTGGGGGGATGAGCCAGGTGGACAGGAGGGGGGGGGGGGGTGCAGCCAGGTGGAGGGATGAGCCAGGTAGACAGGAGGGGGTGCAGCCAGGTGGAGGAATGAGCCAGGTGGACAGGAGGGGGTGCAGCCAGGTGGAGGAATGAGCCAGGTGGAGGGATGAGCCAGGTTGACAGGAGGGGGGTGCAGCCAGGTGGAGGGATGAGCCAGGTGGACAGGAGGGGGGTGCAGCCAGGTGGAGGGATGGAGTCAGGAGGAGGGATGAGCCAGGTGGACAGGAGGGGGCTGGGTGCAGCCAGGTTAAGGGATGAGCCAGGTGGAGGGATGGAGTCAGGAGGAGGGATGAGCCAGGCGGACAGGAGGGGGTGCAGCCAGGTGGAGGGATGAGCCAGGTGGAGGGATGAAGTCAGGAGGAGGGATGAGCCAGGTGGACAGGAGGGGGTGCAGCCAGGTGGAGGGATGAGCCAGGTGGACAGGAGGGGGGGGTGCAGCCAGGTGGAGAGATGGAGTCAGGTGGAAGGATGGAGTCAGGTGGAGGGATGAGCCAGGTGGACAGGAGGGGGGTGCAGCCAGGTGGAGGAATGAGCCAGGTGGACAGGAGGGGGTGCAGCCAGGTGGAGGGATGAGTCAGGTGGAGGGATGAACCAGGTGGAGGGATGAGCCAGGTGGAGGGGTGAGCCAGGTGGACAGGAGGCGGTGCAGCCAGGTGGACAGGAGGCGGTGCAGCCAGGTGGAGGGATGAGCCAGGTGGAGGGATGAGCCAGGTGGAGGGATGAGCCAGGTGGACAGGAGGGGGTGCAGCCAGGTGGAGGGATGAGCCAGGTGGAGGGATGAGCCAGGTGGAGGGATGAGCCAGGTGGACAGGAGGCGGTGCAGCCAGGTGGACAGGAGGGGGTGCAGCCAGGTGGAGGGATGAGCCAGGTGGACAGGAGGGGGTGCAGCCAGGTGGAGGGATGAGCCAGGTGGAGGGATGAGCCAGGTGGAGGGATGGAGTCAGGAGGAGGGATGAGCCAGGTGGACAGGAGGGGGGGGGGGGGGTGCAGCCAAGGGGAGGGAGTCAATCACCAGTGATAAGGTCTGACTTGGGGCACTCATCCCCAGCACTTCCCCCACTCCCTGACATGTTCTTACCTTGGGGCACTTCTTTCCAGCTCCCTCCACATGTCAGGCAGCGGGCGTCGGTTGTTGTCACCAGTCCCAGGATCCTGCATGGGGAACCTCCTCCAGCTCCTCCCCTTTTAGATCAGCTGATCATTCGGTTCCACCCCCGGGCTCCGGCGGCCGCGGAGAGGCTGGTTAAGCAGGGCGGGCTGCAGGAGCAGCTTTGCTTAGGATCCTCCAGCTCCAGGACAAATGTCCCGGCAGCCTCGGCCCAGTATGTGTCCTATGGCCAGTCCGGGTCTGGGTGGATCCATCCTGGCTGTCTTTCTCTGTGCACAATGCTGCCCGCCCTGCTCCTCCAATGGCTGCACATCACCAAGGGAGGGGGGCGGGCAGAGAGCTGTAACCCACAGATGCTGCTGGACATCGGCATGGTCGCCTTTGGCTCAGGGAAATGGGGGGGGGCATTTACACTGACACACAGAGAGCGCCCTGGGGGTTGCTGGACTGGACACATCATTACTGGCTCGCTGCAGAGCAGAGAGGCAGAGAGGGGGGATTACTGTCTGTGAACACATTACACATCAACGGAAAGCCAGAGGGGGGGGCGGCGGCGCTGCTTGACATGGCAGGATAATTACAAGGACAGACTGCAGGACTAAAGTAACCAGCGGCCGGGCGCCCTAGGCGGCTGTGCGCCCTAGGCGGTCGCCTAGTCCGCCTAGTGGTAGCACCGGCCCTGGGTACCTGTCTCTCCACACTCCCTCCAACATAGAGGTGATTGAGTGGGATTGATTTTATGTAATTTTAATTCGGACATACGGTAGTACCACTTTGTTAATAATTTATAATTCATTTCTTTTATCCCTGTATCCACTGAAGTTGAGTGCGTGTAATCAAGGACTTTACTTCTCATACTTTCAAGCAACGGATGATTTAGTTCCCTTTCCCAATTCTCCACAAGACCCAGGGAGTCCTGTTCTGGAGGGGTTAACAGTAGGCTATATACTTGAGAGACCCTGTCTATTATTCCCGGCTTTGTCAACTAATCTTTCCCATCTATCCAATCTCCTGTCAGAGCGGAGCGGCTTTGGGAGAGAGCCTACAAAATGTTCGAGTTGCCTATATCTCCATGCATCCCAGGGCATTTTACCATATTTTCCTTGTAGTTCGAGTAGTGTACAGAGAGCATTCCCTTTCAGAACATCCTTTAACCTCAAATGGTCCGATGAAGTCCACTTTAGGTATAGTTTATTTTCTTTGCCTGGAGGGAAATAATTATTTCCTGTAAGGGGTAACAAAGGGCTATTATATTCCATAGATCTATTTTTAGATATTTTATCCCATATTCTGAGTGTTTCTACAGTGGTTGGGGGCATATCCCTAGGGAGGCCTCTATATTGGGTTGGGATCCAGATAATCTGGTTCAGGGCAGAGTTACTCAGTTCTAGTTCAAGTGTTACCCATTTTTTATATGGGGAGCCATGGGCCCAGTCCAGGACTCTCCGCAATGACGCTGCCTCATAGTATTTTTCAAAATCTGGGAGAGATAATCCCCCTCTCTCCTTTGGTCTACTCAGAACTTTATATGAGACACGGTTCCTTTGTTTTTCCATATACATTTTTGTATTATTAGTCTGAGAATTTTGAAATATGTGGCGGGGATACTTATTGGGAGACACTGAAAGATATACAAAGCTTTCGGAAGGGTCATCATTTTAATCACGCTTATTCTGCCAAACCATGACAGTCTATGGGCCTGATAACCTTTTAAGTCCTGTTTAACTTTATTTAGTAAGGGTAAATAGTTATCTTGATATAAGTCAGTTGTTAATGCTGATAAAGACACTCCCAGATACTTCAATCCTCTTTTTCTCCACTTAAATGGGAATAGGATTCTAAGATCCCTAGCTTCTTCTGGGGGGACCGAGATATCAAGTATCTCGGTTTTCTCCATATTGATCTTAAAATTTGAGATGGCCCCGTAGCCATTAGGTTCCATCAAAATATCTGGGAGCGTCTGTGTCGGGTTCATTGCGTATAACATAATATCATCAGCAAATGCTGATATCTTATGTTCCTGTCCCGCAACTTCTATTCCTTTAATTTTCTTATTTGCTCTTATAAAGATCAGAAGGGGTTCCAAAGAAATCACAAAAAGTAGTGGCGAGAGGGGGCAGCCCTGTCGTGTACCGTTGTTCAGCCGAAGAGTATCAGACAGGGTTCCATTAACCTGAATTTTAGCCGTGGGGTTTGAATAGAGAGCTTCAATCCACCTCAGCATTTTTGGGCCTATGCCAATTTTTTGCAGTGTCTGTACCATAAAATCCCAATCTAACCTATCAAAGGCCTTTTGGCCTCTATTGATAGGAAGATGGCAGGTTTCTTTCCCTTCTTTGCAGCATGCATTAACAGGATTGTCCTCAATACATTGTCTCTTGCCTCCCTCCCCGGGAGAAACCTTGCTTGATATTTCTCAATAAAGTCAGGCATAAGGGGTCTCAATCTCTCGGCCAATATCCGGGCATATAATATATTTTAACATCCTCATTTATCAAGAAAATTGGCCGAAAGCTTGAGCATACAGTTGGATCCTTGCCTTCTTTTCCTATAAGTGATATATATGCCCCCAAGGCTTCTTGACGAATTTTCAAGGCTTCCCCTATGGAATTCATATAAGAATGATAGAATGGAATCAGGATATAAATAAACTTTTTAAAGTACAGGGCAGTGTATCCGTCTGGACCCGGACTTTTGCCCCCCTCACTTTTCCTGATTGCCTGCTTTATTTCGTCGCTCGAGATGTCTTTTTCTAAATTATTTAAGTCCTCTTCTGATAATTCTGGCAACTGAATCTTCTCAAGATACTGTTTTATATTTTGACTTCTATTTTGTCTATCTTCAGGGTCTTCAGTAATATTTATATTATATAATGATTGATAGTACTCGAAAAAAACTTTGCTTATATCCTTATACCAAGTATATCTGGCCTGGTAAAGCACTTTGGTAATACCTTCCAAGAGACTTTGTAGCTACCAAATTCACTGAGCCACTGGGGAGAGGTAATTGTATGCCTCTGGCTTATTGATTTGCTGAATCAACACCATTCAAGTACAGCCTGCCAACTGGAATTATTCAGAGTGGTCCATTTTTGTAATACTGGAAAGTGAAGCAACAGGAATCTAACAGTAGAGGATTTGTACAAGACGAGAGATAGTCTGCAGGAGTGAGTGCAGAGGAGAAGTAGCAATAGTCTGCAGTGGAGATATGCAGAGGAAATAGACTGTGAATGTTAGAAGTGCATCATTTTCAGGGCTAAAGCTGCTAAGCAATGTCTTACCAATGTGATGACATTTCAAATTTCATTCTATATAACTAGGGATGGAGATGCATGTTACTATGCATCACATTTAAAGTCCCACCTCTCTTCCTTGTTTTAGGAGGCATATGTACTGGGCAAAAAGTATACATCTTGAATGGCAGATAAAATCCCTCCTTTGTGGCAGGTGTTGGGCCATTTAAGATATGCTTTAGGGTTAAAGTGGTGGAACACCCTGAAAATGAAAACTAGAAAAAATGTTAGTAACAATTTAAAATAAAAAAAAAAAAATAATTTTTTTTTTACTTACCAGAAATGGCTGTTGCTAGGCAGATCTTCCTTATCTGCCTCCTCCAGCGCCGCGGTGATCTTCTCTTCTTCTTCCGTCTTCAGGTGAATGGGGCGCGGTGCGTTATGGGAACTGTGTCCCACAACACACCGCGTTCCCCATTCACAAATGACACTCGCGCATGCGCAGTCGGCCGTGCGCCGACTCGCGCATGCGCAGTAGGCCGTGCGCCGACTCGCGCATGCGCAGTAGGCCGTGCGCCGACTCGCGCATGCGCAGTAGGCCGCGCGCCGACTCGCGCATGCGCAGTAGGCAGCGCGCCGACTCGCGCATGCGCAGTAGGCCGCGCGCCGACTCGCGCATGCGCAGTAGGCCGCGCGCCGACATGCGCAGTAGGCCGCGCGCCGACTCGCGCATGCGCAGTAGGCCGCGTGAAGCCGCTTCCCTTACTGAGGATGGCGGCGCTGGATCCGGATAGCCGAGGGACATCTCGGCCTCCATGAACGACATTGCGGGCGCCCTGGGAGGGTAAGTGTACTTATTAAAAGTCAGCAGCGACTTTTTTTTTAGCTGCTGACTTTTAAAAAAAAAATTTTGAAGGTGAAACCCCGCTTTAAGAAAGCAAGGACTGATGCAAAGGAAGTAGGAAGTGGAGAAGAGTAGTTGAGACTGATGGGAGTGAGACTGTGTGCTGCACCTGTCTGAATTTTGGAAACCTTAGAAATATTTACTTTAAAGTGATTGTAAATGCTTTAAAAAAACAAATAGGTTTATACCTAACTGCTCTGTGCAATAGAATTGCACAGGGCATCCCAAACTGCCTCTTCTCTGGTTCCCCACTGGCACTTCTGGTTCTTCTTCTCCAGTAAGTGCCCCCATAAAAAGTCACTTTCTATGGGGGCACTCGTGCGGGCTCGTTTATAAACCTCCATGTCTGCATCTATAGACAGACACAGACAGCAGGAGATGCAGACAGCAAGACTCTGTCCCGCACCCTGTTCCCTCGCCAATGGCTTTGAGTGACAGTAGCGGGAGCCAATGGCCCCCACTGCCTCAGCAAAGCCTGTGAGACCAAAAAGTGATGGGAGAGAAGAGCTAAAGATGGGCACAGCAGTGGATCGAATGAGTGTTCAGGTAAGTAAAAGGGGGGGGGGGGGGGGGGGGTAATGATGCCTAAATGTTTTTTCCTTAATGCCAGGTATGCATTAATATTAAAAAATTTAGGTTTTACAACCACTGTAATAAAAGTTCTCAATTATGTGCGATAACCTATGTTTGCCAGTTTAGAGATAGACTTACATGAACTTTATTTTTCTAGACTACCAAAACAAACACTATAAATGGTTAGATATTACTGTTCCCTGTTCTACCATTTTAAATGCAACCTTATATCTATAAATTTACAGTCTCACTGTGAAATAAAATATAGATTTTGTGTGCACCTAAATAAATTGTAATTAGGGATGCTATGTACAAAAGGATGCAGTTCAAAACAGTCTTTCAGCTGGCATTGAAAAGACAGAACTTTTTATTCATGCTGTGAATTTCTGGTGACATTTATTTTACTTACAGACAAACTATGGGATAAAAACGTAGTTTTCAGAGTAAAAGTTCCAAGTTCTTAAGCACCCTGCTGGTATTAAGAAAACTCAGTGTGGTGTCTTGCAACTCTTTCAAAATTCTCCCAGCAAAATCCTACTGTGACAAAGTGTCAGCTTTGACAGATCAGTGTTCACTACTGGACAACTTTGAATTAATAAAGGTCAGAATAGTCAACAGGAACTGACTGCAATTGTACCTGCAAGAACATATATTGTGCATAGAAATGAATTTTATCTAAAAATAAAGAAAAGAAAAACCTCACTGTTAGAAAAAATTACTGTATGTGAAGAATGTACTGTAAAATCATTCATGTATATGAAATAGTTAATTGCACATATGCATGTATTGCAAGAATATGATTTTCTAAACAATAGTGTTAAATCATATTTCAAAGACATCTTCTGAGTATATTTTATATCTGAACTTAGTGTTAATAATGTGTGAGCTGACAAAAAAAAATATGTAAAAGTTTTAGATAACAGACCTCACTTGTATTTAATAGACATTAAGTATGTTCAGCTATTATAACCCTGAATTAACTTAGACATTTTTTCAGGATGAAGGGGTTAAATAGTATTGTTCTAAGGGTTTGGAGTAGACTACTTTTTTTGTCAACTGCAAATGTGAGCACTCAATAGTTTTTTTGCAAAAACACAATGGCAAAGCAAAATGGTGTTATAATAACGGAGAACTGTTAACCTATTGGAAAAATGACAATGAGAATTTTTTTCTTGACAACATTTATACCAACAAAAAATGGACTTTGAATAAATCATAGAATCAGACAAAGATTTTTTCTTCTTGAGGCAATACAAATAGGTTTTTATGCTGCTATCCCCTCCCACAAGGCATCCTGAAATAACTAAAACTGGAGTTTATTTTTTTTCCAACAGTGATTTTGACCTGGGGGAGATATCTGAAGATTAGAGATGGGCCGAACACCCGCCTGTTCGGTTTACAGCAGAACTCCCCAACAGGGTAACATTTCTATGGGAGCAGAACAGGAAAAATCAAAAGTGCCCATTTTGAAGGCTTATATGCAAGTAATTGGCCATAAAATGGATATGGGGGTCCGGGTACTGCCCTGGGGGACATGTATCAATGCAAATAAAAAATTTTAAAAACAAAAAAAATGTCAGAAGTGATTTTAATGATGCTTAAAGTGCATCAATAAAAATTAAAAATTCCTTTAAATTTAGTGCCTGGGAGGTCCCCTTAGTCCTGCCTATAAAGAGGTACATCTGTAGCATGCATAGAACATGCTGTATCAAAAATGACATTTATAAAGAAAACAACTAGTCAAATCACATTTAAAATGACTTGCGGTTGCAATTCCCATCACCAGGCTTTTGAAAAAAGAAAAAATTGGTGGCCAACATGTAAAAAAGTAAAGGGCGTGGGGTCCCCCCCAGAATCCATACCAGACCCTTATCCAGGCATGCAGCCTGGCAGGTTAGTAAATGGAGGGGTGAGAGCGAGTGTCCCCCCTCCTTAACCTTACCATGCCACATGCCCTCAACATTGGGGTGTGGGTGCTTTGGAGCAGAGCGGAGGGAGCCCGCCCACCCCAAAGCACCTTCTCCCCATGTTGATTGGGACAAGGGCCTCATCCCAACAACTGTGGCCAGTGGTTGTGGGGTCTGTGGGCAGGGGGCTTATTAAAATTTGAAAGCCCTCTTTAAAAAGTGGGCACCCAGATGCTCACCCCATATAAATGAGTATTGGGTACATAGTACCCCTACCCATTCACCCAAAAGTGTCAAAAAGTAATAAAAACACACACGCAGTTTTTGACAATTCCTTTTATTTAAAAAAAATTTTAATTGTGTCCCCAATGTAAATTCATTGTCAGTCATGCTGCACCCAAAAGATAAAAAATGAAGGCTGGCTGCTTACTGCAGGCTGCCCCATTTGACATTTCTTATATAGGTAATGGGCAGGGCCACCTGACAATGTCACCTGGTGGCACCGCCCCTTGTAACCTTGCCAACCCAGCATTCACCAGTTTGTGACATCAGAAGGGGGCAGTTGCACCAGGTGACGTAACCAGGTGGCCTGGTCTCTTACCTATATTAATCAGAGGACAACTCCATAGAACAGGGCATTGAGGAGGAGGATAAGGAGGAGGTGGAGGGCACAGCTCTGGTACCATCACCAGTAGCTGTAAGAATGCAGAGTGGCTGAACAAGTTCTAGAAGTGTGCTCTGTTCTGCACCTATCCCAGCTGTCAGCAGACTCACTCAGTGGGCCGTAAACTATATAGTGCCTCTGTCCTTACTTGATGCTCCACATGTTATGTGGATTTTACTACTAACCCCGTGGTTCAGCAACATGTAAACATTGCCCTTTGTGTGATACTGAAGGGCAAGGATGGCCTTATGGGCAAAGAAATGGCAGACAGGAACTTGCCACTGCGATATAACAGGTCACAAATTATCAAAAGAGAGCAGAATTCATGTTTGCAAGTTTGCAGCCTCTTTGTCCTACTCTGCGTGGTTCTATGAAAACACTCTTCTCTGCCAGAGTGTAATGTCTCAGGCAGTGAGCTAGTAGTGTTTTTGTAGAGGATCACAGCTTTGGACTTATATACATACTATGTAGTTAAGTGGTCACACCTTATGGCAAATTACAGATAAAGGAACGAAGGTCTGTTGAAGGATTAGTTGGGGTTTATTTAGAGAGTTTATATACAGCCATAACTTAGGTATCAGGAGGGTCAGCAAGGCATTAGCAGTTCAGAAGTACAAAGTTTATGCAGTTCAGGTATACTTACAGTAAGCTGCATTTATGCTGATGGGGACACTCCGTAGGTCTGGAGAGATGGTGGTGGAGCGTTCATTGGCCCAAAACGAAGCGTAGTAAGTGGGGGCTCTGTCCAGCCCAAACGAAGAGGATGAAATGGGGCTCTGTCCAGCCCAAACGAAGAGGATGAAGTGGGGCTCTGTCCGGCCTAAACGAAGAGGATGAAGTAGGGCTCTATCCGGCCCAAACTTGGAGAAGTAAGTACCAACATGAGGCTGGTGCACTAGGCCTGTTAACTGGTTCCTAGCACGAGCCATGAGTCATTGGCGGCAGCTGTTTAAATAGGAACAAGAGGAGGTATCAGGTGATGTGGCTGAGACCTCAAAAATGTGCTGAGGGGATAGTGGAGATGACTGAGCCCCCAGTGGATGAATCAGACATTACAGGACCCCCCCACTGAGGGACCCCTCCTGGGGGCCAAGGGAGTAGGTCTGTCAGGATTATGAGTATGAAAAAGGCGTACAAGCCGTGGGGCATGAACCTCAGAGGCGGGTTCCCAGGAGTCCTCCTGTGGACCGTAGTTTTTCCAATGAATCAAATATTGTAAACGGTTTCTATGTATTTGGGAGTCTAGGATCTGATCAATCTCGTATTCTTCCTGCCCCTCAACTTCGATCGGCGGTAAAGGGACTGGAATTCTGCCGGAGAAAGTGTTGGCATGGTATGGTTTTATCAGGGAGACATGGAAGGACAGATGAATCCGTAGGGTCAATGGTAATTTTAGCTTCACTGCAGCCTGGTTGATAACTAAGATTATGGGAAAGGGACCAATGAATAAACCACAAAATTTGCATGATGGTGTCTTTAGGTTAAGGTGTTTGGTGGAAAGCCATACTAAATCACCGAGTTTGTATGAAGGTGGAGCTCTTCTGTGGAGATCGTAGTAAGCCTTTTTTCTGTTTTGGGCTCTAATGAGGTTGGCACGCAGATGAGGGATGAGGTTTTTCAAGGTGCTGATAAATTCTTAAGCTGCAGGATTGTTGGTATGTATCTGCTGAGGGATAAAGGAGGGATGAAACCTATAGTTTGCATAAAAAGGTGAAAAACGTGTGGTAGAACTGGTGTGGTTGTTATATGCAAACTCTGCGAGAGGGAGTAACTCATGCCAATTGTTTTGTAGATAAGTGCAATAGCAACGAATATATTGTTTTAGACAGCGGCTTACCCTTTTGGTTTGCCCATTAGTTTGAGGGTGGTAGGCCGATGATAATCGATGGTCAATTTGGAGTTTTAGGCAGAGGGCCTTCCAGAATCTGGAGATGAATAGTGATCCTCTATCGGACACAATTCTGGATGGGATTCCATGCAGTTTGAAAACATACTGCTGTCTCTTTGCAGTTTGGTAGTTTTGAGAGGGGCGTGAAATGAGCCATTTTGGTGAGGTAATCAACTGCAACTAGAATGCTGTTGTACCCACCTGAGCGAGGTAATTCAACAATGAAGTCAAGTGAAATGGCCTGCCATGGTTTTTCGGGAATAGGGAGACTTGTGAGGAGACCAAAAGGGGGTCGAGAATTGCGTTTACAGTGGGCACAAGTCTCACAGGAGGATATGTAATGCCTTACTGTCTCCTCCATTTTCAGCCACCAGAAGTGACGGCGAAGGAGATTGAGGGTGCTAGTGATACCGTGATGCCCAGCTAGTGGAACGTCGTGGGTAAGTTGAAGAACACACTGGTGTAGAGTCGACGGGATGTACAACCGGTTATCACTCTGGAGGAGAGTGTAAGGCCTGTGGCAACTGTTCTTTGAGGGACAAGATGGTGCATAAGATTTTTTGCTGTGGGATGATTTGGTAATGCATTTGAGTAGTAGTTTGGTGTTCATCTAGGCGAGAAAGGGAATCCGCTTTTCTGTTTTTGGATCCGGGTCGGTAGGTGATGATGAAGTGGAATCTATCAAAGAAGAGGGCCCAGCGTATCTGTCTGGAGGAGAGTGTCTTGTTATGCTGGATGTATTGGAGGTTTTGATGGTCTGAGTACACTATAAAGGGTAAAGAGTTACCCTCGAGTTGGTGTCTCCAAGTCTCCAAGGCGTCTTTCGCGGCTAGTAACTCCTTTTCACCTATGGGATAATTGATCTCAGCAGGAGTGAGGGATTGGGAATGGTAGGCGACAGGGTGAAGAGGTCCATCAATGGATGATCTTTGGGATAGGATCGCCCCTAGGGCCAAGTGGGAGGCATCTACCTCTAAGATGTATTGTAGTTTAGGGTCTGGTAAGCGTAGGATGGGTGCAGTAGTGAACCGACATTTCAGGGTATCAAAGGCCTCCTGGGCTTGTGTGTTCCACGTATAGTTGGCGTGGATACTGGTTAATTGAGTTAAAGGTTTTGCAACTAAGGAAAACATTTTTATGAATTTGCGATAAATAGGAATCTTTGGAGTGCCTTCCTATTCAGGGGTCTGGGCCATTTTTGGATACAATCAACCTTACCAGGGTCCATCTGAATGCCTTTGTCAGAGATGATTCAAAAATGCACTTTTCTAATTTCGCAATCTGGAGAGAACCCATCAAACATGTTTGCGATGGTCTGTGATGTTGTCAGAGTATATAAGTATGTCATCAAGATATACTACTAAACAAACATCTAGGAGGTCCCTGAAGATGTCGTTCACGAAGAACTGAAAAGTGGCAGGTGCACTGCACAAGCCAAAAGGCATGACTAGGTACTCAAACAGGCTGTAACGGGTCTTGAAGGCAGTCTTCCATTTATCGCTGTGCCGGATTTTGACCAGATTATACGCCCCCTTCAAATCCAATTTGGTGAATAATTTTGCCGTTTGTAAACGTTCCAATAGTTCAGGGATGAGAGGAAGAGGGTATCTGTTTTTTACAGTGATTTTGTTTAATTCTCTATAGTCGATGATTGGGTGTAGACTTTGATCCTTGTCCGGACAAAAAACATGCCAGCAGCTGCGGGTGACTTGGATGGTCTTATGAAACCTTTCTTCAAATTTTCTTCTATATATTCTTTTAGGTGGGCCAATTCGGGCTGTGATAAAGAATATATATGTCCGAAAGGGATTTTGCTGCCTGGTACTAACTCAATTGGGCAGTCATATGGTCTATGAGGGGGTAGAAGCTCTGTGTTCTTTTTGTTGAAGACATCAGCAAAATTTTGGTAAGGCTTTGGAACCAGTCTGACTTATGCCTCGTACACACGTAGGGACTTTTGCCGGCGGACCTAGTCCAGCGGACAATCCCGCGGGACTTTCCGGCTAGGTCCGCTGGACTTTCCGAGGGTGTGGACTTGCCCACACACGCACGGACTTCTCCAGCGGATAATCCGCCGGCCAAAAGTCCGCGGGACTTTTGAAAATGAACGGACTTGCCCACACACGGAGCAGTCCGTTCATTTCGAACGTAACTTCAGGTTACGTAGCTAGCGTAGGCAGTAAATGCCGCCGCGCTAGCTCCGCAAGCTGGCATGGATTTAAAGGGAATCCCCACGCCGAAAAAAACGGCGTGGGGGTTCCCCCCAAATCCATGTCAGACCCTCATCCGAGCACGCAGCCTGGCAGGCCAGGAAAGGGGTGGGGACGAACGAGCGCCCCCCCCTCCTGAGCCGTACCAAGCCGCGTGCCCTCAACATGGGGGGTGCCCTGGGGAAAGGGGGGCCGTGCGGCCCCCCCACCCCAAAGCACCTTGTCCCCATGTTGATGAGGACAAGGGCCTCTTCCCGACAACCCTGGCCGTTGGTTGTCGGGGTCTGCGGGCGGGGGCTTATCGGAATCTGGGAGCCCCCTTTAATAAGGGGCCCCCCAGATACCGGCCCCCCACCCTATGTGAATGAGTATGGGGTACGATGTACCCCTACCCATTCACCTAAGGTGTAAAATGTAAAGTAAAAAAAAACACCCACACTTTTGAAAAAATAGTTTATTGCACTGCTCCGGGGGTCTTCTTCCGTCTTGGGGGTCTTCTCGCCGGACTCCCCCGCCATTTACCAAGCTCTTTTACCGAGCGAGGGGAGTCCGGCTACCTTCTTCGTCGCCGCCGTCGTCTGGGGGTCTCGATCCGCCTTCGGGGGTCTTCTTCCGTCTTGGGGGTCTTCTCGCCGGACTCCCCCGCCATTTACCAAGCTCTTTTACCGAGCGAGGGGAGTCCGGCTACCTTCTTCGTCGTCGCCGCCGTCGTCTGGGGGTCTCGATCCGCCTTCGGGGTCTTCCGGGGGTCTCTTCTGTTCTTGCGGCGGTCGTCGTCTTCCGCGCCGCCGGCGCCTTGTCCTTCTTCTTGTCCTTCTTGTTCTTCTTCTTCTTCCGATGTTGACCCGTCGCTGTCTCTGCCCGGAATGCCTGTGCCGATCTGCGCTCGGACTTATATAGGGACATGGGGGACAGGGTCACATGCACATGTCACATGGTGACCCCGCCCCCTTGTGTTGTCACAGTCCCGGAGGATGCTGGGACTGTGACATCGCAAGGGGGCGGGGTCACCATGTGACATGAACATGTGACCCTGTCCCCCATGTCCCTATATAAGTCCGAGCGCAGATCGGCACAGGCATTCCGGGCAGAGACAGCGACGGGTCAACATCGGAAGAAGAAGAAGAACAAGAAGGACAAGAAGAAGGACAAGGCGCCGGCGGCGCGGAAGACGACGACCGCCGCAAGAACAGAAGAGACCCCCGGAAGACCCCCGAAGGCGGATCGAGACCCCCAGACGACGGCGGCGACGACGAAGAAGGTAGCCGGACTCCCCTCGCTCGGTAAAAGAGCTTGGTAAATGGCGGGGGAGTCCGGCGAGAAGACCCCCAAGACGGAAGAAGACCCCCAGAGCAGTGCAATAAACTATTTTTTCAAAAGTGTGGGTGTTTTTTTTTACTTTACATTTTACACCTTAGGTGAATGGGTAGGGGTACATCGTACCCCATACTCATTCACATAGGGTGGGGGGCCGGTATCTGGGGGGCCCCTTATTAAAGGGGGCTCCCAGATTCCGATAAGCCCCCGCCCGCAGACCCCGACAACCAACGGCCAGGGTTGTCGGGAAGAGGCCCTTGTCCTCATCAACATGGGGACAAGGTGCTTTGGGGTGGGGGGGCCGCACGGCCCCCCTTTCCCCAGGGCACCCCCCATGTTGAGGGCACGCGGCCTGGTACGGCTCAGGAGGGGGGGGGGGGCGCTCGTTCGTCCCCACCCCTTTCCTGGCCTGCCAGGCTGCGTGCTCGGATGAGGGTCTGACATGGATTTGGGGGGAACCCCCACGCCGTTTTTTTTTCGGCGTGGGGAGTCCCTTTAAATCCATGCCAGGTCACGGAGCTAGCGCGGCGGCATTTACTGCCTACGCTAGCTACATAACCTGAAGTCACGTGCTAAATGAACGGACTTGCCGATGAGCGGCAAGTCCGTTCATTTCAAAAGTCCCGCGGACTTGCCCACTAACGGCGGGATTATCCGCTGGACTGCCAAGTCCAGCGGATAATTTGAAAACAAAACTTCAAACTTTAGTCCGCCGTACTTTGGCGCCAAAAAGTCCGCCGGCGCCCACACACGAGGGGATTATCCGCTGGACTTCAGTCCAGAGGATAATCCCGCGGGATTGTCCCTTCGTGTGTACGCGGCATTAGCCTAGGGACAGTGACTGCGCCTGTGATAACGATATCTCTTTATAACAGGTCCTCTGGCAATATTGGGAGTCAAGGAGCACTGTGCTGTCTTCCCAACGTAAGGTGGGTTTGTGAGCATGCAGCCAGGGAAGACCTAGGATGAGAGGAAAATGGGAAGAAGGTATCACATCTAGACTGATATATTCTATGTGTGTTGCTTCTGTTACCATAAGTAGAGGTTGCGTTTGTGAAGTAATGGGACCCGAGGTTAAAGTAGTACTGTCAATAAGTCTAAGGGAGACAGGGTTGCATTTAGTGGATACAGGAATTTTATTGGTTATAACTATATGAGAGTCTATGAAATTCCCACACGCCCCGGTGTCAATCATAGCCTCGAGAGTAATTCGGGTTTGGTCCCACTGTAGGGAAACAAGAATTTTGAAATAATTAATGTCTGGTAAGAGGGGGTTTATTAGCTTGCATAGGTAATCTGAATTTCCCGGTCTTTTTTTTTTTGAGTATGGGACAGTCTTCCGTGATGTAATGTGGCGCGCCACAATACATACAAAGCTGAAGGGACCTAGGCCTCATTCTCTCGGCTGGGGGAAGTGGACCCCTAATTGCTCCGATATCCATGGGAACAACTGAGTCCGAAGTATGGCCTGAGGGAACTAGATATGAGGCCGTTGAGAGTCTCTCTGCTTTACGTTCTCTCATTCTTCTATCAATGGATATACTGAGTAGGATGAGATCATCCAAGGTGGAGTGCATTATAGTACGGGCTAACTCATCTTTCAAAGACTCTGATAATCCCAGCCTAAATAGATTTTTTTAGGGAGACTTGATTCCACTCAGACTGCGTGGCCCAACGTTTGAATTGGGCGATGTAATCTTCGACAGGGTGTTTATCCTGTCGCAGGGCACGTAAGGCAGACTCTGCAGAGATCTGTTTGCTGGGGTCATCATATAGTAGTTCCATGGCGGCACTGAAGTCACTAAATGAGTTAAGAATTGGATCATCTCTCTCAATGAACATGTTAACCCAGGCTCGGGGTTCACCTCTAAGGTAGGAAATGGCAGTGCAGACTTTGGTTCTGTTGAAGGCATAAGTACGTGGCTTCATGTCAAACAAAAGTTTGCACACATTGATGTATTCTCTGTAGTTTTTCCTATTGCCCGAAAAAATGTCTGGGGGGCTAATTTGGTTGGTTCTGGGGAGTCAGATTGTATAACCCGGTTGGGGAAGTTGTCAGAAACAAAAAAGTCTTGAGATTCTGGTTTTCAGTAGCGAGGTCGGAGACCATCTGTGAAAGAGCGTCAAGTCTCTGAATGCCGCCATGTGTGTAACAACATCCAATGGATCAATTTTCCTACTTTTGGTAGGTGGTTCGTGCTATCTGTAATGTCTCAGGCAGTGAGCTAGTAGTGTTTTTGTAGAGGATCACAGCTTCGGACTTATATACATACTATGTAGTTAAGTGGTTACACCTTATGGCAAATTACAGATAAAGGAACGAAGGTCTGTTGAAGGATTAGTTGGGGTTTATTTAGAGAGTTTATATACAGCCATAACTTAGGTATCAGGAGGGTCAGCAAGGCATTAACAGTTCAGAAGTACAACGTTTATGAGTCATTGGCGGCAGGTATCAGGTGATGTGGCTGAGACCTCATCAATGTGCTGAGGGAATAGTGGAGATGACTGAGCCCCCAGTGGATGAATCAGACATTACACGGAGGCTGCTAAGAGGGATCTGTAGAGGTAGAGGCAGAAAGGGAGGAGATGGAAGAAGGAGGAGTCCTTTTCCGGTTGGAGAGCATTCTGGTGCTGTTACCACTGAGCTGCATTGTGAGAGGTTAGATGTATTTTTATACAGGTGGTACCCAAATGGCCAATTGTATTGCCAAACTTGATATGCTGGAGGCAGAGACTATAAATAGCAATGGTGCAATCTGCTGCACATGTGTTATGAAAGGACCACACAGATGAGCTCCAGGGAGCAGAACAGGTGTCCTGCACCCATGAAGCTTTGCCATCTGGTAGAACATGGCAGTTTCTCCCTCCACTTCTCTGTGAGCTGCACCTGGATGATACCCTGCCTCTCTGGGGTTGTGCTTCTGTCTCTCTTTCCTCTTCTGCTTCATTGGGCACCCAGGTATAGTCAGAGACATCAGCATTATGCCCTCCCTCTACATGAGTGGAACCAACTTGGCAGTATGCCACGGCTGCGGGAACATCACTGCCCATCGGTTCTTCCTCTTTGGTGTCCTCTCCCTCTAGGCTCCACTTACTTTCCTCCTCATCCTCAGAGCCCATTAATTGCTGCACATCCTCTTGCTACAAGGGGCTCTAGCAGTGTTAAAAAAAAATAAAAAATCAGCTGACTCCTTCATGCTAGTTGATGGGAGTAGCTTTGGGTGAGGAGCCAAACTGAGAATATGCTATTTTGGCAGCTGCAATATATTGTGTGCTAGTCTGAGCCTCAATGACTGAGGAGGAGGAGGATGAAGACTTGCTTAGTCATTTCATCACCTCCTCTGTGTGCTCTGACTGTACAGCATTCCCCTCTGATACTGTAAAAACAAAAAACACTAGTTGCACACTATACTATCTAACGTTCTCTCCTTAAAAGTGATATAAGCTATCTTTCGTGCTCACTAAATTCCCATATACTGACAAAAGGGCTGCTTTGTCTGCTTATCTCCAACCAATCATTGACCAAAGAGGTAAGGTGCAAGACCTAGAGCAATGATGCTTTTGCAATGTATTATGGGATATTTGCCAGAGGAATTCCCTAAGAATGCTCTGTAAGTTCAGGATTTGTCCAAGCAGTGAATGTTCAGTTAGGTTCAGACCCAACACTTAGCTCATCTCTAACCAGCACCTCTCCCCCAGTCACAACAGGAGGGGGAAACAGTTGTTTTCCACTCTGCTCTCTATAGTAAGCTGAAAAAGGAAAGGGAAATCAGTACCTACCTGGTAGTAGACTTAAGTGCCTGATTATCAGGAGCAAGTAAACTTATCCTGTTCTATGTACAGGGAAGTTGAAAAGTAATGCATCAAGTACAGGTGGGAACTGCAATATAAAAGAACTTAAATATGAGAAATCTGACAGCTGATAGTTGGGCAGCCACAGAGAAGTGGATGCATCAAAGTAACCAAATTGCAGTTGTCCAGTGACCAATCCCACCACCTGATATATAGAAAATAGAAATACCAGGCAAGACTAAGCTGACCCTGCCAAGAGGTACCAGTATCACTCTTGCAGTTGCTGCCAACAGAAGACTTTTGGGGATGGTGATGTCACAGGGTTATGATGGAGCAATGTTGGAATGTATCCAGTGTTGCCAGGCCTGCGAGAGGAGGAGGAGGCTGAAAATGTGGAAGAGAGAAGGCAAGAAAACAGTTCATGATGACACCATACTTTCCCCTTCTTCCCCCTTCTGCACCAGTAGAAACCTCTTTTCTAGAAGCTTTATTTTTTAACAAAAAGGTAATCTTCCAAGTGAGCCAAAATGAAAACACAAAAAAAGAAAAACAATGAAAGTAGAGAGAGATAGTCCTAAGTGAGGACAAGAGGAGATCATCCGCTAGTGGAGACTTCTTTAATGTATTTATCTAGTTATGGGTTGTCCTATAGCGGGGTTTCTCAACCAGGGTTCCATGGAACCCTGGGGTTCCTCCAGAGGTTGCTAGGGGTTCCTTGAGCAATTTCTGCCTCTCAGATAAGTTCCCACTGACACCATTTATCTTTTTAGCTATCTGTAAAGGGGTAATTTATTTTTTTTCTAATTTTTTTTTAATTCTTTTTTTTTTTTTTTTTGTGTTTGTGCTGAGTGTTGGTTTATTATCTGTATTGTCTTGTTTGGTGTAGTAACGATAATCATGTGTAAAGACATTTACAAGAATTATGTTGGATTAATTAAGTGACTCAACTTTTGAGCAACCATGTAATGGATTAAAAATGTCTTAGTTTGTATAATTAATTTATAATAAAATAAGATTGAGACAAAAGGGGTAATTTCTCCCAATGACCATAAGCGTAAGGAGCATTCTACCCATTGGCCATCACACTAATGTATCATGAGTTGATGATATAGTAATTTTTAGCAGGGGTTCCCTGAGACCGGAAAGTTTTTTCAAGGGTTCCTCTGTGTTAAAAAGGTTGAGAAAGGCTGTCCTATAGGGTTGAGGGTGGGGCTATATGTCATCCTCATTTATACTTTATAACATAATCTAGTAGAAATGACACAACATTATCGGAAAGATGGTCAGATATCATGGTACATTATTAGATGACTTACAATATGCAATTCTTTGTATGCATGTGAAAATCAAATACCAGAATCAAAGAAGGGGATTGAAATAAATTACAGTGATGAGACAATAGATTAGCTTCACTATTTTCCAGAATGAAACAATTTGATAATCTGCTGTAAATTATCACATTTGCTTTTAACCTGATGTATCATTTTTGCATTTACAAACTATTCCAGAAATATAACCTGTGTTCTCTAAGATTTAGTTTCCCTCTGCTGCAGACTTTGATAAAAATATTTTTCCGAGTTTCATATCTCACTGTGAGCGCTGACAAAAAGTATAAGGTGAAATCTTTTTGTTTTAAATTAAGTAATTAATTTATGTCAAAAATTTGACAGAAAATGTAACCTCTGATACCAAATCACTGATATTGTTTCATGTGATCTAAAATAGAGCACTTTAAGCAGATTTGCTAAAAAGCATAGATATATACTAATTAAAAAAAGAATAATTAAATAGTTAATGTTGGCATCAAAGGGATTAAGTTAAAGATGAAAGTGACGGATACAGAAACTAAATATAAATATGCCATCTGCCATGAATATTGAACTTTTATCAGATAACCATGTGAAATAAACAGAAAAATATGGGCAAAATACAAAATAGCTAAAAGAAATTGTCAGTTACAGTTTTATTTAGTTGAGTAAATACTGCATTATATATTGCAAGATGCTAGATGTTACACAGTTGAGATATATTTTTGTTAAATATTGGTACATTTATCTTTCTCTTAAGGTAGAATTTCTAGAAACCTGTTAAGGAAAGCTGCATATTCTTTTTTCCTTTTTTCATATTGCTTCAGTCCGGGCACATGATTTGGCTTCCCTGTGTAAGGGGAAAGGAGGGAATGCTGACAACAGATGGGCCATTGTAACCCTTTAGGTGATGTGACCACTCATGTATTATCAACTATTGGCTGACACAGGGGAGATTACGTGACTGGACTGGAGCAAAATGAAATTAGGTAAGCATATGCATCTTTCTTACACAGATTAGTAAGCATAGAGGGGGGGGGGGGGTATTTTTAATATTATTTAGGGTTACCTGAAACTCTACTTTACCCTCTTTTTCATTCTGTGCTGTAACTAAACATTAGTCTGAAGGGTTCCTGGTGCCAGTAGAAAAAATGGTTTGGCATACAATTCAATTGAAGTGTACTTAGCAGTATAGGAGAATTTAACAGGAATTCAATGCAATTCAGGAAGTAAGAGTAGTGCTTAGATACACCTCTAGATGCACTGTTCTGCATTTGGGTAACCACCAATGCTAGACTAATCACTGGGTCCTTCCCCTCTCACACTTCATATGTTTCATTCTGACCCCACTAGATGGCAGTAGTGTAATTCCTGCGATGTCCACGGTATTGTAGTCTGTAGAATAGCAGTTTCACCACTTTAGGGTCAGGGGGGCCCACTGCCTGCCCGTCTGCCAGTGTGAGGGGCCTGCCATTATGCCTGGGCTGTGTGTGTGGAAGACAGTACCGGGAGGCCCTCCGTGGCCGTGCTGCCTGGCCGTTCGTTCCGCCGTGGGGAGGTGGGCTTTCGCCTGCTGAGCTGAGGCTTAGAGAGACTGTCTGGACCCCCCCATCCCGCAACGCCTATCCAGAGAGAGAGAATGTAGGGAGGTGGGGCGAACACTGAAAAAATGTGATTACATGATCACAATGAGAACACAACTGCTATGAATGGGTTTAATTCATAACAGCTGTGCTTAGTGTTGTGAAGTTGTGATTGGCCCACACCTATCACATGATACCTGGGACAATCACAGCACCTTGTACCATGTGATCACTGCAACAGCAATCAAAGTGTATAAAAAAAAATCTCTGATTACCCCCCTCCAGAGTAGTACAGTGTCACTGATCTACTGTACCCTGATGAATGTATGTAACAAAAAAAAAGTGTCAGGTGTCAGTCAGTATCCATGATCGCTGCCACACCAGACATATGATGACACTCTATTGCACTGGTGACCGTATGTAAATAAAAATGTATTTCATTTCTTAATTGTGCAAAAAATTGCGATAAAAAAATTACAACTTCAAAAAACTCATCACACCTCTTACTAAATACTTAATACTGTCTTCTTTCTAAAAAAAGGTTCATTGTGGGGGTATTTGTACTATCCTGGCATTTTAAGGGCCTCAAGAACTAAGGCAGGCCATCAGTACATCAGGATTGATCAGTTTTTAAATATATACCATAGTAGATGCTATACCTTTCACACAAACCAACTAATATACAATTATCGTTTTTTTTTTTTTTTACCAAAAGCATGTAGCAGAATACATTTTGGCCTAAATTTATGAAGCAATTTGATTTTTTTTTATATGTTTTATAACAGCATATAGAAAGTTAGTATAGTAGAAAAAAAAAGTTTTGGTATTTTTTCTGTCTTTTTTTTGTTTATCGACTTCAAGACTGCTATATATATATAGATATATATATATATAGATATCTATATATATATATATATATATATATATATATATATACACCTTATGGCTTTGAAGTGGTTTCACCAGGTTTATGGCTGAAGCTATCAGCCATAACCCTGTTTTTTCTTTTTTTTTTTTTTAGCCAGCAGCTGGCTTTCTCATGAAAGCGCTCCGAGCGGCTCATGAGGGACGTCCCCTTCTGCCGTTGACAGTGTTTCTCAGGCTTGGCAATTCCACCGCCTCACCCGAGAAATGATCCGACAGCTGGTCCCAGAGGCATCCAAAGAGTAGTATGGCCTTGGAGGAACCGAGCGACATTATGACATCACTTCCTGTCCATGGTGAAAGTAAACTATTTTTTTTTAAAGCAAAACTTAAAAAAGTTTTTATCTTTTGCTTTGAAAGGTAAGGGAGGGATTTGGGGTCTTTTTGACCCCAAATCTCTCCATAAAGAGGACCTGTCATCCTTATTTCTATTACAGAAAGTTAAAATTTCTCGTAATAGGAATAAAGGTGATAAAAAAAAATAAAATGAACGGAACAGTGTAAAAATAAAAAGTAAAATAAATAATAAAAAAATAAAAATAAAGTGGCCCCATCTTTTTGTGCTCACGTGCAGAACGGTGTTCGCACCACAGACCCAATTACACTACTCCTATGAACTGATGATGGCCTATAGTTATTGTAGAACAGATCATGTGACTCAAACTGAAACAACCTTGGAGTGAATGGTGTTCCTCGCATTTTTTATTTTTAATCTCGGATTCCTAACTCCTATATTAATACTTTGTTTAAACAAAGCATTCATCAGTTAGCAGACGCCTGTTTCATTCTTTCCTTAGTATGACAAAATCCATTGTTGGATTTCCTCCCATTAACTCTAATGAGAGGTAAGATTATTGTTCAGCTATAGATTATTCATGTTAAATAATCTATTTGATGTTTGTGTTCTTTATAGAGACAAATGTACTATGTCTCAAAGGTCCTTCTGTTAGCTACCTAATTGTTTGCAATTTATTACGGTTTTTGTATACACCATAATATTAAATAAAACCTATTGAAAAGAAAAAGTAAAAGGACATGAGGAAGAAGAAACATTTTTGTCAAGGCTATACATCCTGCCCAGGATGTTTTGATAGGGTGCAGAGCCAAGCTAATCTTTTGAAGTTTTTTGACTAAGGAATTAAAGTTAACACATAAAAGATCAGAGGATGGAACAACCAGTTGTATTCCCAAATAAAGCAGCCCATACATGGAGCAAATTTCTTTTCTGCAACCACAGGTCAGTGTTGACAGGGGAATCCCTCCCACTAAGCCATTGTACTACACTAGGCGCTAGCAATAATCACAAGAAAAATCCAACAGGCTGGTTGTATCCACATTGATCAATCAATCAACTTGGTACATTCATTCTGCCCATACATGGTTCGAATCTACAGCCAGCCTAAGTCATAGTAAAATTTGGTGCCCATGAGAAAGATGTCAACTGAGCAATATTGTATTTAACAGTTGAAGTAAGGAAAATACCTAAAATACTGTAAAAGATTTAGAGTGGTTAAACTTATATAAAGATAGGGTTCAAAAGGCATCTTATGCTGCGTACACATGATCGGAAATGCCACCAGCAATACTCCGATAAGAGCGTTTTGTCTGAAAATGTGACTGTGTGTATGCTCCATCGGTCTTTTGCTGGCGGAATTCCAGCCAGCAAAAGATTGAGAGCATGTTCTCTATTTTTCTGTCGGGAAAAGTTCCTATCCGAAAATGCGTTCATCTGTATGCAATTCTGACGTGCAAAAAATCACGCATGCTCAGAATCAAGTACGAGACGGAAGCGCTTGTTCTGGTAAAACGAGCGTTCAAAATGGAGATCGCACATTCGTCACGCTGTAAATTTTTTGATCTTTTAATGTAGTGCAGTCTTTTGTTCTTTATAATGCTAGAAGAATGAAGTTGTTTTTCTGCTGATATTCTCACAAACTTATTTATCGTGATTGCCTGAATAATCTTTTTTGTTTTTAAAGCCAGATCTCCATAATAATGTTTAGAATTATTTTTTATAGTCAAGATTTTTTATTTTTTTTGATTATTTTCAAATAATTTTCTAGTGATCTCCATAATTTTTTTTTTGTGTGTCAAGTTTCCACACCAACATTATTTTTTTTCCACAAAGATTTTATTGAGAAAACAGGAATTGAAAAACATTTGAACAATGTACAAGGTACAATGGGATCCAGGATCAAGCAGAGAAATACATTTACAGTGTAATAAGGCTTTTGGCATAAAGTCATTACAATATATATACAAACAAATGAGCTTATTGAAGACCAAGGAGTATGCCGAACATATATAATACCAATGGGACCAATATCACCAGGTCCAGCTATGGCTTTGTTTTAGTAATTTCCTTGATCTTTTGCTAGTCAGTGGATCCCTTAGTGTTATTGAACGGGTAGGTTATGACTATAGGGAAAAGGAGAGCAGGATGGGGAGGAAGAATGAATGGAAGATAGGGATGAGAACAGATTGGGGGGAAAGGGGGAGGGGGTATAGTGTATTGGGGGTCCCCTCTCGAGCCAGCCAGGCCCTCCATAAGAGGATGGAGGGATCATCTAGGAACCAGGCGTACTTTTCAAGTGATAGCCTGCGAGTTGGGAAAGTAAGATTTATATTTTTCAGTGGATTTGAAGTGGGTCCAACAGGCCCAGGTGTCTCGCTTGAGAAATATGAATCAACTCTTCCATTTCTTCTATTCTGGAAATTCTTTGTAGCCATTCTCTAATTGATGGAGGCGTCGTAGATCTCCAGTGTACTGGAATACAGAGTTTGGCAGCGTTGACCATAAACATAGCCAGTGATTTGTAGTAGGCTCATTTGGATAAGGTGGTATGGTGTAAGAGGTATTGAGTCGGTTTGAAATTCAAGGTGTAGGTGGTGACCTGTTCTATTAGAGAGTGCACCTCCCTCCAGTATGGTTGGAGGAGGGCGCACTCCCACCAGATGTGAAGCATCATGTCCACTTGAGATTTGCATCTCCAGAATGTGTTCAGAATAGAAGGGGAGAATTTGTGTAGGCGTTCAGGAGTTCTGTACCACTTGGTGATAATTTTATATCCATTCTCCTGTATTGCCACGTTCATTGTTCCTTTGTGTGCGAATGTGTAGATGCCTGTCCAATTGTCATCCAATAGGGATATTTTTAGATCTTTTTCCCAAGATGAGCATGTTGTGTCTGTCACCTTGCCTCTGCCTGATGAGTCTTGGAGCAGGGTGTAGATATAGGAGATAATGTGTCTTTGCGGTGATGTTTGGGAACATAAGGACTCAAACAGTGTAAGTTTTCTGTTCCATGTCATTAGGGGGTCTTGAGAGAGGAGGAAGTGTCGCAGTTGTCTGTAGGCCCAAAATGGGAATGATTTGGTCCGGGACTGGGAGACTAGGTTCTCAAAAGACCTAATCTGTCCTTTGTGTGTTAATTGACCTCGTGGGGCCACTTGTTTATCAAAAAGGAGTGTGATTCCCCAGGAGGAAAGTCCGGGTTACTCCGTAGGGGAGTTAATGGTCCAGGGTGTGAGGTAAAGTTGGTGGAGCCTAGTAGAGATTTGAGGGCTGCTAAGGAGAGGTGTATAAGTGGGTGGTTTTTCAGGGTCGGTGGCCAGTGTTTGGCTGAGATCCAGGGCAGTGAGTGTAGAGGGATAAGAGAGAAAGCGTTCTCCAAGGGGACCCAGGTTTTTTCTCTTTTGTGCACCTTCCTGTCCACTATCCTAGTAAGTTGGCAAGCGAGGTAATACTTATGGAGGTCTGGTAAGCCAATGCCCCCTGTCGTCTTTGATCGTGTAAGACATGTATACTTAATGCGTGGAGAGTTGTTTCTCCATATAAATGCTGAACACGCTTGTCGGTATGAATTGAAGAAGGAGGATGGTAAATTAATAGAGACCGTCTGCATAAGATATAATACTCGCGGAAGTATCACCATTTTAATGAGGGCTGAACGTGAAAACCAAGAGACGTTTAGGTTGGCCCATTCTTGCAGGTCAGTCTGGATCTTGGAAAGGGTAGACTGGAAGTTGCACCTGTAGAGGTCTGACATGCTTCTAGTAATTTGGGTGCCCAAATAACTGATGGAGTCACTTTTCCATGTAAATGGAAATGAGTCCTTACAGTGAGAGACTTCCTGGGAGGGGAGGGAAACATTAAGGGCATGTGATTTGGAGTGGTTGATCTTGAAACCCGAAAGGGATCCAAAGTGCTGTACATCTTCTAATAGATTAGGGAGAGAGATGCGCAGGGTTCTTATTGATAATAGAATGTTGTCCGCAAACGCTGCTACCTTGAATTTGCGGTTCGCTATTTGGATTCCGTTTATGTCTGGATTAGATCTCAGTCTGTTGAGGAGAGGTTCAAGAGTCAGAACGAAGATGAGCGGGGAGAGCGGGCATCCCTGATGTGTTCCATTGGAAATAGAGAAGGCGTCTGATAGGTGGCCATTGACCTTGACCCTTGCAGAGGGTGATTTGTACAGAGCTTCTATATATGCACACATGCGGGGGGAAGTCCAACCCCCTTAAGCACTTCACGCATGTAGTCCCAGGCCACTCTATCGAACGCCTTCTCCGCATCCAAAGAAAGAAGAAAGCCCTGTGTTTTTGAGGAGGTGAGCCAGTGTTGTAAGTTAAGCGTTCTTATTGTGTTATCTCTGGCTTCTCTACCAGGGATAAAGCCAACCTGGTCAGTAGGGACGAGCCGAACACCCCCGGGTTCGGTTTGCACCAGAACCCGCGAACGGACCTAAAGTTTGTGCGAACATAAAAACCCTATTAGTTACAATAGAAGCGAACGTTCGAAATCAAAAGTGCTAATTTTAAAGGCTAATATGCATGTTATTGTCATAAAAAAGTGTTTGGGGACCTGGGTCCTGCCCCAGGGGACATGTATCAATGCAAAATTAAAAAAAACAAAAAACGTTTTTTCAGGAGCAGTGATTTTAATAATGCTTGAAGTGAAACAATAAAAGTGTAATATTCCTTGAAATTTCGTACCTGGGGGGTGTCTATAGTATGCCTGTGAAGGGGCGCATGTTTCCTGTGCTTAGAACTGTCCCTGCACAAAGTGTAATTTTTGCAGGAAAAAAAAGCTATTTAAAATCACTCACGGCTAATGAATTGACGGATCCCGTAACACAGAGAATTGTCATTCATTGAAAGTCATTGATAAAAAAAAAAAAAAAACGTGGGGGTCCCCCCAAATTCAATAACCAGGCCCTTCAGGTCTGCTATGGATATTAAGGGGAACCCCAGCCAAAAAAAAAAAGGCGTGGGGCCCCCCTCAAAATCCATACCAGACCCTTATCCGAGCACGCAACCTGGCAGGCCGCAGGAAAAGAGGGGGGACGAGAGCGGCCCCCCCTCCCTCCTGAACCGTACCAGGCCACATGCCCTCAACATTGGGAGGGTGCTTGGGGCTCTGAGACCCCCCAAAGCACCTTGTCCCCATGTTGATGAGGACAAGGGCCTCGTCCCCACAACCCTGGCCATTGGTTGTGGGGGTCTGCGGGCGAGGGGCTTATCCCCTAGATCCCGCCCCCCCCCCCCTGTGTGAAATGGTAAGGGGGTACTTTACCACTACCATTTCACCAAAAAAGTGTCAAAAATTGTAAAAATGACAGGAGACGGTCTTTGACAATTCCTTTATTAAAATCTTCTTTCTTCTGATCTTCCTTCTTCCTTTCTTCATCCTTCGGTTTCTTCCTCTTCTTCTTCCGGCATCTTCTTCCATCTTCTTCTTCCACCATCTTCTTCCTCCGATACGCTTCTTCTTGCTCTGGTCTTCTCGTCCGGCATTTTCTTCCACGGAGTCCGGGTCTCTTCTTGGGCCGCTCCACGCAATGGGAGGCTCCTGCTGTGTGAGGCTTCGCTGCGTCTGACAGGTCTTTTATAACGGAGGGCGGGGCTACCTGGTGACCCCACCCCCCTCTGACGTCATGGGGAAAGCCTTCGGGAATTCCCCATTACGTCCCTGTGCGTCAGAGGGGGGCGGGGTTAACAGGTGGCCCCGCCCTCCGTTATAAAAGACCTGTCAGACGCAGTGAAGCCTCACACAGCGGGAGCCTCCCATTGCGCGGAGTGGCCCAGTAGAGACGCCGACGCCATGGAAGAAGATGCCGGACGAGAAGACCAGAGCAAGAAGAAGCGTATCGGAGGAAGAAGATGATGGAAGAAGAAAATGGAAGAAGATGCCGGAAGGAGAAGATGAAGAAACCGAAGGATGAAGAAAGGAAGAAGGAAGAAGACCAGAAGAAAGAAGATTTTAATAAAGGAATTGTCAAAGACCGTCTCCTGTCATTTTTACAATTTTTGACACTTTTTTGGTGAAATGGTAGGCCCTTACCATTTCACACAGAGGGAGGGGGCGGGATCTGGGGGTCCCCTTGTTAAAGGGGGCTTCCAGATTCCGATAAGCCCCCCGCCCGCAGACCCCCACAACCAATGGCCAGGGTTGTGGGGACGAGGCCCTTGTCCTCATCAACATGGGGACAATGTGCTTTGGGGGGTCTCAGACCCCCAAAGCACCCTCCCAATGTTGAGAGCATGTGGCCTGGTACGGTTCAGGAGGGAGGGGGGCGCTCTCGTCCCCCCCTCTTTTCCTGCGGCCTGCCAGGTTGCATGCTCGGATAAGGGTCTGGTATGGATTTTGAGGGGGACCCCACGCCATTTTTTAATTTATTTTTTGGCCAGGGTTCCCCTTAAAATCCATCCCAGACCTCAAGGGATCTGAAGGGCCTGGTTATTGAATTTGGGGGACCCCCACGCTTTTTTATTTTTATTTTTTATCAATGACTTTTTTTTTTATCAATGGCTTTCAATGAATGACTGTTCTCTGTGTTATGGGAGCCGTCAATTCATTAGCCGCGAGTGATTTTAAATAGCTTTTTTTCCTGCAAAAATTACAGTTTGTGCAGGAACAGTTCTAAGCACAGGAAACATGCGCCCCTTCACAGGCATACTATAGACACCCCCCATATGTGATACTGCAATGCTGTACTAACAGCACGCACACACTAATCCCCAGAATCACAGCACATAATGTCAGCAGTCAGCAGCACATAACACTGACACGCTGGAACACAACACAATATACGAGGCCGCCGGCGCGGCGGCCTTTTATACTGTGGGGCGTGTACTAAACCCCCTGAGCTATAATTGGCCACAGGCATCCTGCCTGTGGCCAATTATTGCTCTCCTCGCCGCTGGCTCTTTGATTGGCCAAGCATGCGGTTCACAGTGCATGCTTGGCCAATCATCAGCCAGCAATGCACTGCGACTGGCGCAGTGCATTGCGGGCCGCTCGCATCACACGAATTTGATGCGAGCGCCCCAAATAGTTCTGGGCTCGCCTGATGTTCGATTCGAACATGGGTTTGAATCGAACACTGGGCTCATCCCTACTGGTCAGGCAGTATAAGTGAGGGTAAGAGGGGAAGTAGGCGATTTGCTAAAATCTTGGCATATAACTTAATGTCCACATTAACCACTTCAGCCCCGGACCATTTGGCAGCCAAAGGACCAGAGGTCTTTTTTCAATTTCGCACTGCACTACTTTAACTGGTAATTGCGCGGTCATGCAATTTTGTAACCAAACGAAATTTGCGTCCTTTTCTTCCCACAAATAGAGCTTTCTTTTGATGGTATTTGATTGCCTCTGTGATTTTTATTTTTTGCGATATAAACGGAAAAAGAGCGAAAATTTTGAAAAAAAAAAAAAAAGAGATTTTCTACTTTTTGTTATAAAAAAAAATCTAATAAACTCAATTTTAGTCAAACATTTGGGCCAAAATGTATTCAGCCACATGTCTTTAGTAAAAAAAATGCCAATAAGCGTATATTTATTGGTTTGCGCAAAAGTTATAGCGTCTACAAACTAGAGTACATTTTCTGGAATTTACACCGCTTTTAATTTATGACTGCCTATTTCATTTCTTGAGGTGCTAAAATGGCAGAGAAGTACAAAACCCCCCCAAATGACCCCATTTTGGAAAGTAGACACCCCAAGCTATTTGCTGAGAGGCATGTTGAGCCCATTGAATATTTTTTTTTTTAGTCCCAAGTGATTGAATAAAGACAAAAATAAAAAAGATTTTTTTTTTTTTTCAAAAAGTTGTCACTAAATGATATATTGCTCACACATGCCATAGTTATATGTGGAATTGCACCCCAAAATACATTTTGCTGCTTCTCCTGAGTATGGGGATACCACATGTGTGGGACTTTTTGGGAGCCTAGCCGCGTACGGGGCCCCGAAACCCAAGCACCGCCTTCAGGATTTCTAAGGGTGCAAATTTTTGATTTCACTCCTCACTACCTATCACCGTTTCGAAGGCCATAAAATGCCAAAATAGCACAAAACCCCCCCAAATGACCCCATTTTGGAAAGTAGACACCCCAAGCTATTTGTTGAGAGGCATGGTGAGTATTTTACAGCTCTCATTTGTTTTTGAAAATGAAGAAAGTAAAGAAAAAAAATGTTTTTTTTTTTTCTTTTTTTCAATTTTCAAAACTTTGTGACAAAAAGCGAGATCTGCAAAATACTCACCATACCTCTCAGCAAATAGCTTGGGGTGTCTACTTTCCAAAATGGGGTCATTTTGGGGGGTTTTATGCCATCTGGGCATTCCATGGCCTCCGAAACTGTGATTGGCAGTGAGAAGTGAAATAAAAAAATTACACCCTTAGAAAGCCTGAAGGCGGTGCTTGGTTTTTGGGGTCCCGTACGCGGCTAGGCTCCCAAAAAGTCCCACACATGTGGTATCCCCGTACTCAGGAGAAGCAACAGAATGTATTTTGGGGTGTATTTCCACATATGCCCATGACATGTTTGAGCAATATATCATTTAGTGACAACTTTTTGTAAAAAAAAATATATATTTTTTTTTTTTTCATTATTCAATCTCTTGGGACAAAAAAAAAAAAATATTTAATGGGCTCAACATTGCTCTCATCAAATAGCTTGGGGGGTGTCTACTTTCCAAAATGGGGTCATTTGGGGGGGGGGTTTGAACTGTCCTGGCATTTTATGCACAACATTTAGAAGCCTATGTCACACGTCACCCACTCTTCTAACCACTTGTAGACAAAGCCCTTTCTGACACTTTTTGTTTACATGAAAACATATTTTTTTTTTTGCAAGAAAATTACGTTGAACCCCCAAACACTATATATAATGTTAAAGCAAAGGCCCTACAGATTAAAATGGTGGGTGTTGCATTTTTTTTTTCCACACAGTATTTGCGCAGCGATTTTTCAAACGCATTTTTTGTGGAAAAAAATACACTTTTTTTTATTTTAATGCACTAAAACGCACTAT
This sequence comes from Lithobates sylvaticus, assembly GCA_028564925.1. Classification (NCBI taxonomy): domain Eukaryota; kingdom Metazoa; phylum Chordata; class Amphibia; order Anura; family Ranidae; genus Lithobates; species Lithobates sylvaticus. The sequence goes on from CM053029.1 coordinate 287,321,440, forward strand.
ATTGCTCAAATTTTTGATGAAATAAAAAATATGATCTTAGGCCGAGTACATGGATACCAAACACGACATGCTTTAAAATTGCGCACAAACACGCAGTGGCGACAAACTACATACATTTTTAAAAGCCTTTAAAAGCTTTTACATGATACCACATTAGATTCACGGAGGAGGTCTACTGCTAAAATTACTGCCCTCGATCTGACCTTCGCGGTGATACCTCACATGCATGGTGCAATTGCTGTTTACATATGACGCCAGACCAACGCTTGTGTACGCCTTTGCGCAAGAGAAGGGGGGGCAGGGGTGCTTTTTTTTTTTTTTTTTTTTTTTTTTTTTTTATTTATTTAGCTTTTTTATTTTATTTTTAAACTGTTCCTTCCATTTTTTTTCTTTGTTATGATTTTTATTGTTATCTCAGGGAATGTAAATATCCCCTATGATAGCAATAGGCAGTGACAGGTACTCTTTTTTTGAAAAAATTGGGGTCTATTAGACCCTAGATCTTTCCTCTGCCCTCAAAGCATCTGACCACACCAAGATTGGTGTGATAAAATGCTTTCCCAATTTCCCAATGGCGCGGTTTATATCCGGGAGGGGGGACATTCCCTCCCACTGCTTGTAAAAGCAGTCTAGAGGCTAATTACCCGCTAGAATTGCTTTTACATGAAAGCCGATCACTGGCTGAAAAGAATGATACCAAGATGATACCTAAACCTGCAGGCATCATTCTGGTATAACCATTCAAAGTCCAGCAACATACTGGACATATATTGTAATCTTTTTTTTTTCATGCAGCCTCTTGGCTGAACGAAAAAAAGAGATTGATTGGTGGGTATGCCCACCATTAGAATACCTCCCTTCATCCACCCACTTCTAATGATGGGCATACATGCACCATTTATATATGCCGATGCATGGGGGCATCCTCCCGCAAAAGTTATGCCGTGTACACACGGTCGGAATTTCGACCGTATGTACGTGGCATTAGGAGCCAATCGCTCCTCCCCCCCCCCTGCTGCCCCCATGCTTCGGCATATATGCTCTTTTTTTTAACTGTGGTGGTGAAATCACCTCCTACAGCGTTGTAGTCGCGGCTTTATGTATCGTGGGAGCAAACGCTGTTGCTGTCAAGATAAATAAATCCGCGTTGCAACTGAATGGCGCACCTGAAAACAAAAAAATGCTTAACACTAAAACACAGTAAACAAAATTACATACCTGAAAAGCAAGCATGATAAAACATGATAAAACATAATAAAACATTGCAGAATAGAATGGAGTAAAAAAAGAGCAACAATAGAGAGAGAATAGAGTGAGAGAGAGAACAATAAAACGACAACTATTTTTTTTTTTTTTTTTGAGATTCACAGGTAAAAAAGCTCCTGACTGAAGCGACTGAATCAAAACGCTACCACAAAAAAAATGTTAGCGATCGCAGGGATCAGGCCTGACTCTGCGAACGCTGCAGTTATGTGTGCTTAGTGTTTTGTAAGTGACAGTGATCGATCGATACTGCACTTGGGTGGGCTGGGCTGGGCTGGGCGGAGGGGGAAAACGCAGGTGCTAGCAGGTATCTGGGCTGATCCCGCTAACAATGCGGTTTTTTTTGGAACCCTAAACTGCTGGGACGCTAGTATAGATCTGATCAGATCAGATATTGATCTGTTCAGATACTGTACCACTAAGGGAGGTGTATGCTTTGCGCGTGGGTGTTTGCGGTACTGGCACTAACCTGGGGCGACGCAGACCTTATTTGACCCTAAAACCTAATTGATATCACCCGCCGGGCGATCAGGGGGTTAAACCGTTATTGGGTAATAAATGGCGGGTGCCCTGACAGTATAAAAAATAAAGCTAACTAACCAGCGTCACCCGTAACAGTAATACAAAAAAAAACTGGTTACCTAGCGACACTAATGCAGCGATCAGAAAAACGATCGCTTAGTGACACTGGCAAAAGGGGGTGAAAGGGTTAACTAGGGGCAATCAGGGGGTTAAACCTTTATTAGGTAATATATGGGGGTACCTGACGCTATATAAAAACCTGACGGGGAACCTAAATAACGAAATAACTAACTGGCTAACCAGCGTCACCAGTGACAGTTATACAGTGATCACTGGTGAAAGGGTTAACTCTAGGGGCAATCAGGGGGTTAAAACCTTTATTTAGGTTGTAATATGGGGGTACCTGACCTATAAACCTATTTATGAACCTATATAAACATGGCGGTTACCTAAAAAAAAAAAATGGTTACCTAGCGACACTAATGCAGCGATCAGAAAAACGATCGCTTAGTGACACTGGCAAAAGGGGGTGAAAGGGTTAACTAGGGGCAATCAGGGGGTTAAAACCTTTATTAGGTAATATATGGGGGTACCTGACGCTATATAAAAACCTGACGGGGAACCTAAATAACGAAATAACTAACTGGCTAACCAGCGTCACCAGTGACAGTTATACAGTGATCACTGGTGAAAGGGTTAACTCTAGGGGCAATCAAGGGGTTAAAACCTTTATTTAGGTTGTAATATGGGGGTACCTGACCTATAAACCTATTTATGAACCTATATAAACATGGCGGTTACCTAAAAAAAAAAAATGGTTACCTAGCGACAGCAGTGACACTAATACAGCGATCAGAAAAACGATCGCTTAGTGACACTGGCAAAAGGGGGTGAAAGGGTTACCTGGGGGGCAATCAAGGGGTTAAACCTTTATTAGGGGGGGGGGTAGGGGGCTACCTTGGACCTAAAACTAACTGCACTGACAGTTATTACAGTCACACTGACACTAAATGCAGTGATCAGTAAAAAAATGATCACTGCAATGAGTGACACTGTGACTGGGGGGGGGAGGGGGGTGATCTGGGGGGTGATCTGGGGGTGACAGGGGGGTGTTTTGTGTGCCTATGTGTACTGGTGTCAGTGTACTGTTGGTGCACTAACCTTTAGATGTTCACAGCTCGGCGTTCCGGTCACATAGACCGGCGCACCGAGCGTGACATCACTTCCTCTGCCTGTGTTTTGATTGACACAGACAGAGGAAGCATCTGATTCGCCAGGAGCGATCGCGAGGGGGTGGCCAGAAACCACTGGCCGTCCCCTCATCCCGGATCGCTCCTGAAGCGATCCCGACCGTCCCCGCCGGCCGGGGGGGGTCCGATCGGACCCCCCACCCGCCGGAAGAATGTCACGTACAGGTACGTGATTCTGCCTGTACGTGCCATTCTGCCGACGTATATATACAGGGGGCGGTCGGCAAGTGGTTAAGGAGGGAGAACGTCTGTAGTTGGCTACCTGTGCAGGGTCTTTGCCCTCCTTAGGAATCACAGCAATGTGGGCTTCTAGCATCTGACCCGGTTGTGAGTATAAATCAGCTAGGGAGTTGAATGTTGACAGCAATTTTGGGGATAGTGATTCAGAGAAAGTTTTGTAGTATATGAGCGACAGCCCATCTGGACCCGGACTCTTGCCTGTCTTCATTTGTTTCATGGCGACAGCAAGTTCCTCAGCCGAGATGGGGCTGCTCATGGAATCTGCCTGTTGGGTAGTAATTAGTTTGGGGGAAAACTCACTCACGTAGTCTCTAATTTTTGCATTCCAGAGATCTATTGACTCTGGGGTCGGATAATCTTTCGTCAAATTATACAAATTGGAATAGAAGGACTCAAATGGTTTGGCTATGTCTTCATTCTTAGAGTAGGTTGATCCCTGATGGTCACGGATGTGGTGTACGATGGAAGAGGATTTAGCATTCTGTATTGTACGGGCTAACAGTCTCCCGCTTTTATTGCCCTGTTCGTAGAATACCCGTTGTTTCAGGATATATTGTCGTCATGTATGTTTGCCCAATTCGTCGAGCAGTAGGGAGCGGGTAAAGGTCAGGCCTTGGAGGATCTCTATTGATGTCGATTGCTTATGGGCTATTTCTAGGCCCTTAATTTTCCCTATCAGGTTATTAATTTGTTCTTGTTGTCTTTTCTAGTCGCCGCAGCTAATGAGATAAGTTTCTCATTAATGACACATTTGTGGGCCTCCCAGAGAGTGACAGGTGTAACCTCTTGGGTGGAGTTTTCAACAAAGTATTGTTGAATAGATGATTGAATCTGAAACACTGTTTCTGGGTCTTTTAAAAGGGACGCGTTAAGGCGCCAGGATCTTGTCTTTCTGGTAGAGTCAGAGAAAGTGAGTGTGATAGTAATGGGATGATGATCAGAGAGAAACATTGGATCTATTGATGCCTGGGATAGGAAGGAAAGATTGGATTGAGAGAGAAAAAAGTTATCTATTCTGGAGTATTTTTGGTGATGAGGGGAGTAAAAGGTGTAGTCTTTGTTGTCGGGGTACATGGTACGCCAGGAGTCATGTAATGTGAGGTTCTGCATCTGCAGTTTAATCTGTCTAAGCACCCTAAAAGGAAGGGAGGAGGAACCTGAGGATGTATCCAAGGTCAGATTGAGAGGTACGTTAAAGTCCCCTCCCAATAGGACCATGCCTTTTTGAAAAACCGATAAAAGGTCACCCACTTTCCTGAAAAAGGAAACTTGGTGTTCATTGGGGCAATATATATTTGCAAGTGTGATAGGCTTAGCTCCGTAGGTACCTTTAAGGAAGAAGTATCTACCCTCAGGGTCTACTAGTGAATCTGAGAGTTTAAAATTAGCATGTTTGGAAATTAGGATGGTCACCCCTTTAGTCTTAGCAGTTGAGTTAGTAGCATGTATGGCGGTTTTGTATACATGGTTCATCAGCTTAGGGATAGCATCATTTTTGAAGTGCGTCTCCTGAAGAAAAAGAAAGTGTGCTTGGTCAGTTCTGACATTATTTGCAACCTTTTTTCAGGGATATTTAGTCCCTTGACATTCAGTGAGACGCATTTCAAAGAGAGTTGCTGTTCAAATGACTGAGGTTCCTTCATTGTAAGACCTGAAGTATCACGCGCTCTAGTAGGTGATAGGGCTGAATCTGTTGGCCGGGTGGGGCGGCGACCCCCAAGGAGGTGGGTAAGAGGATTCAGTAAGGGTGGGAAAGATGGACGAAGGGTGGGAAGGTTGTGGTAGGGGTCAGGAGAGATAAAAGGTGGGAAGAAGACCAAAAGGAAAGACGGAGGGACTATAGGAGAGTGTCCCCGGAGTGAAGGATTAGCTAGGGGGAGGAGAAAAGAAGGGAAAGAAAAAGAAAAAGAGAAAGGAGGGGGGTACGTGGATTACACAAATACTGTGTAAGTAGGGATACCAGAGGTGGAGGTAGAAAATCTAATCCACCTTATATAATACAACTGGCTGGTCAGCCAACGTCCTTGAGGACTGCTGTGTGGGGGACTGAGTACTGGAAGGGTCTGGATGCCAGTGCATCAGTGAGGATTCTAAGGGCGTAGAAGGACTGAATGGGATGTCCAAAGGTGGGTACTGTGGTCAGAGATATCTTGAATATTAACGTAAACCAGTGTATAGAGAAAGCTTCCCAGTGTGGCAAGTGTAGTGTAGGGTCTGGCAGATATTGTTAACGATTAATAAAACATGTTATATAGACTCTGCAAGTGCAATAATGAAATTGCTTAGGACAAAAACAAAACCTCAAAGTATATTGCTTGTTAAGCTACAGAGCTCCTCGGTCTCATGCCTGCTCCCTCACGCTTATAGTTCCTGCACAGAAGTCGCTCAGAGGTGTTGGGAAATGGGTATAAGGGTCCTCCTGATTTTCTTATTTTTACCCCCCTCTGTAAAGGCGAGTAGAGCTGTCAAGAACCATCTGTGCACAGATATTGTTGTTGGGAGGAGCTCGGGTCTAAGGAGCTCAATAGTCTGCTGATAATAGACCGAGGTCAGCTTAGAGAAAGCTACACTAGTAGGTAATTGAGCACACACCTCGGTGACCAGGAGGGTATGGGGGGGATTGGGAGAAAGGGGTGCATATGGATAGTGTTTTACTGAAATCAGCAACTCGTCAGGTAACATTGTAATCCACCGTAGGGGATACCTTTAAGTGACATATGATGGTCAGTGAGAGGAGTCATCCCATGGTAGGGCAGTCGGGATAGTCCCTGAGGTGGGTGGGTTGCAGGGAGTTGGATGGGATAGACACTTGCTACCTTGTAGATCCCTGCTGACATTCAAATAGCATATAGGAATCCAGCATATATTCAGTGAAGCATTAAAAATATAGCCTAAAGCGAAACAGGTAGGTACAACAGGCAAAAGGAGTGACCCCCCCCCCCCCCCCAGGCCGAATAGTCTCAGGTTAGAGCTAATTGCCATTTTTGATCAGATGGTATTGAGCTAAGCAGTTTGGTATACCCTGTTGGTAGTAGTAGTTTAGTCTAATGTTGTCTAGTGGACCTCGCACTCGGCCGGAGAGGAGATTGGGTGTCACCCCCCATACCATAGCAGCATGTAAATAAAACATATACAAACAAGATGTATAGGCTAACTTAAGTGCCGTAGTAGATCATGCAGCCAGGTTCAGGTCGCTGTCCCCACCCCCCTCTCAGTGCAGATGCTCTTTCTGAGCCTAGGTCTGTGTGTTTGAGGTAGGTTCCGGGAGTCACTGACGGGGCATAGGGTCGATGACCCCCATCTACGTTAAAAGGGGGGTACATTGGTGCAGAAAGAGCATTATGGAGCACTAGACGCTCCGTGGAGTAGGGCCAAAGTGTCAGTATAGCAGGTTGTAATAGTTACCAAAAATGATCTGAGCTGAGCTGGTCTGATGGAGGAGCAGGAACTGTGCAGGTTCTGTGGGCCGCGGCTGAGGAGTCCCAAGTCCCAAAGGAAGTTCAAGCCGTGGTAGCAAGGGCAACTGAGGTGTAAACAAACATTGTCACAAGAGCGGCATATTGGATGCACTTACGTGTCTAAACGAAAAGCGTGAGAGTCACTGCAGCTTCCTTTGTTTATGCTTCCTGACGATTCCGTCTCGGCGTAGCTTGATTCGGGCTGTGTGAGAGGTGGTCTCGGCGGGATGGATGATTCACCGGTGACAACGGGTCCAGTCTGCGGCGCCTGGATCTTTGTCTTTGCGACTTCGGCGAGGGGTTGATCGTGACTTGCTTCCATGGCTCCAACGGGAAGTAGAAGGAGCACCAATCCGGCAGGTCCACGCTCGGGATGTCGAGTTGCTCACAGAAGGCAGGAAGGTTGTCTGGGGTTCGGAGTACGGCGGTACGCCCTCTAGCGGTGGCCGAAAGAGAAAATAGGAACTACCATCGATAAGGTATGTTGCGAGTGCGGAGAACGTCCAACAGAGTGCGCAGGGATCTTCCATTCTGCAATGTTATTTGCGAGAGATCCTGGAATAACTTGATTTCTGTGCCATTAAACATAATGAGGCCTCTTAATCTGGCTTTACTTAGTATTTCCTCTTTCAGGGGGAAATTCACTATGCAACACACTATGTCTCTCGGTGGTTCAGTGTCTCGGGGTGGGGGTCTCAATGCACGGTGGAATCTTTCCATTTCAATAGGGGTGTCTACCGGGCGATCTAGTAAGTCATTAAATACAGCACAAATCGCCTGAAGCAGTACTGGTGCCTCAATACTCTCCGGTACCGCTCTCACCCGTACGTTATGACGGCGCCCCCTATTATCGAGGTCCTCCACTTGCCGATGGAGCTCAAATATGTGTGGTAGTTGGGCATCATAGGTTTTTTGGACTTGCCTGATGGCCACCGCTTGCGCTTGAGAGGCTTGTTCCACATCCGTCAGCCTGTGTGCCATGCTGTGGATATCCGCCTTCAGGTCTGATATTGCGGCTGTAATGGTGTGTCTTATGTCCAGGGCCACTTTTTGCAGGTCATTCTGCAAATCCAGGAGGCTTGGGGGGGGTGAATGAGGCTGCCGTCGCTTTCCATCGCTGATGTAGAGCTGCTGCTGCTGCGGGAGAGAGGAGATGAGGCCTGTGGGGCCTGTAATACTTGTGGCGCCTTGTGCTTTCCTGCTTTCTGGGAGCGGAATAGCTCTGGAATGTTCTTGCCGAGGATCGGTCACCGCTCTGGGAGTTGAGGTGCTCCTATTTGATCTGACCATCGTTGTTTAGGTGGTTATATCCCGATAAATCAGCTTTATGAGTCCTCACTGTGCGGGAGCTCTCACCTCAAGCTGCCATCTCGGATCCAGGCCAGGCCACGCCCCCACACCAACATTATTATCTTGTATTTTTAAAGCTCAAGGAGGTTGGTTGTTGTCCCTTGTTAATTTGACATTGTATTTTTGAAATGTACCTGCCTACTCAAACAAACTGTCCTTTTTGAAGAAACACACAAGTATTTTCATATATAAAAATCTCCATTTATTTTACAAAATAAAGAGGAAGGCAACGCTGGATAAACTGCTTGAATTTGCAAAGCCTTTATACCCCAAGGCACACATCAACTCTTTGTAACTAAAAATATGGTAGCCTGAGAAGTCCATAGAATAGGCAGCACAATCTGGTCCAAGACTCCCAGAGATCATGAACAGCAGCAGATGACATATATGTCCCCAGGCTGTGGTAGTAAAACAGCATGCGTCTTCTGTCAGACCAGACTGAACCCAGGCCATCACTTTGTCTTCCCTGCTGTAAGGTTTAAACCTATTTATAGACTGGAGTCTGACATCCCTTCTAGTCCTATACCGACAGGCCTGGAGATATACTTATTACAAATGTGACACAGATAACCAGGGCTGTGGTTTGCTCAGGGTAAGTCTGATAAGCTTTTATTTCTCTAACACTTATATAGGAAACAGATTATCATACAATGCTATACAATACCCCATGTGCGTCTTGGGACTTTTCACAGTTATGCAAAACAATTATGTTCCAGACATGAATGAATGAATAAAAGATTTGTATAACGCTGCAACTGCGAACTGAATCGCCTCGAGGCGCTTGATCCGAACTGGGTTGATTCCTTCTTAGAAGAGGTGGGTCTTAAGTTTTTTTCCTGAAGGCCCGATGGTCTTTTTCTAAGCGGATGTTCGTAGGTAGAGCGTTCCATAGCCGTGGTCCTTGGACTGCAAATCTTCTTTCTCCCCTTGATTTGTACCGGGACTTGGGGACGAGGAGGAGATTTTGGTCGTTAGATCGGAGGTTGCGATTCGGAGTGTAGTGTCGTATTTTTTCACATAAGTATAGAGGAGCATCTACTTGTGTGCATTTGTGGGTCAGGCAGAGGGTCTTGAATGTTATACGATCCTTTACAGTTAGCCAATGGAGGGTCCTCAGGGAGGGGGAGATCGATTCCCATGGTTTTTTTCCTGTGACTAGTCTTGCTGCCGTGTTTTGAACGACTTGTAGTCGTGCAATCTGGAATTTAGGTAGTCCTATGTAGAGGGAGTTTGCATAGTCGAGTCGAGAGGTGATGATTGTTCCTACCACTATGGCTTTGTCCTTTTCTGGAATGAAGGGGATGAGTCTACGTAGCAGGCGTAGAAGATGGTAGGATCCGCTGACTACTGATCCTATTTGTGCATCCATTGACATTTCTGAATCGAAAGTGACTCAGACTTTTGGCTTTTAAGCTTAGAGGGATGGTCTGTCCAAGGATGGTGGGCGGAGTCCATGGTGTTGTAGAATTAGTTTTCCAGTTTAGGAGAAGGAGTTCTGTTTTGGTTCCGTTAAGTTTGAGGGAGTTAGTGGACATCCAGTCGTCTATTGATGCAAGGCATTTTTCCAATTCCTGATATTGGTCTTTTTGTCCGGGGATCCGAAGGTAGAGTTGAGTATCATCTGCGTATGAGTGGAAGCATAGGTCAGATTTTCTGATGATTTTAAGAAGTGGACGGATGTAAATGTTAAAGAGCACGGGTGATAAAGGTGATCCTTGAGGGACTCCACAGGAGACTGCGCGAGATTCACTGGTGAAGGCTCCAAGTTTCACTGTCTGTGACCGATTTCTTAAGAAGGAAGTGAACCATAGTAAGTCTGAGTCTGTGACTCCTGCTACTTCTTTGAGGCGGGTGAGTAAAGTGCTGTGATCCAGTGTGTCAAACGCTGCACTAAGGTCCAGGAGTACCAAGAGACATGATTCTCCATCATCTGCTGCTTCCAAGGCATCGTCCCATATTTTAAGGAGTGCTGTTTCTGTGCCATGGCCCGGGCGGAAGCCTGATTGCAGAGGGTCCAGGAGATTGTGTGTGTCCAGATGGGGTTGTAGCTGTTGTACCACTACTTTCTCCATAATCTTGGAGATGGTGCTCAGGCTAGTTATCGGTCTTCGGTGGTTAGGGTTTCTTGGGTCCAAGTTGGGTTTCTTTAGGAGGGGTTTTACTATGCCTTGTTTGAGGGAGTTAGGAACAATTCCTTCTTTGAATGACTGATTAATGAGTAGCGTTATAGTAGGTGCCAAGATGTCAGAGCATTCTTTCAGAAGTTTTGTGGGGATGATATCATTGGGTGATGTGCTGTCCCGGAGGCTTCTGATGATATTTTTAGTGGTGTCTATGGCGATCGGGGTCAGCGAAAAGTTCGGTGGTTTTGAATGTTGAATGTTGTTTGAATCGGTTTCCTCTTTTTGGATGTGATCGATTGTATTTTTCTGTTGGATTTTTTTCCCGAATGCTGTCGATTTTGTCGATAAAAAAATCCGATAACTCGTTGCAAAATTCTTGAGTTTCGTTTGTGGGGGGGCTCTAAGCAGCTAGGGTTCATAGTCTGGGCAACTAGTTTGAATAGTTCACGAGGGCGGTTTAGGGCTTTTGTGATGGTGTTTGAGAAGTGTTCTTTTTTAGCTTTGAAGATAGCTTTGTGATATTTCATTGTGAGAGTATTGTAGTTTGTGTGGTTTTCCTTCGAAGAGTTTCTTCTCCAGGTTCTTTCATCTTTCAGCTCTTCTGCGTTCCTGCTTCAGTAGAGTAAGAGTTCCATTAAACCATCCAGGATTTCTCTTGCGGATGAGTGTTCTGCGTTTCGGAGCGACTGCGTCTGCTGTTTGTAGTAACGCTTTGTTTAAGGAGCTGAGTGTTTTTTCCGTCGAGTGGTTTAAATTTAGATTTGTTACTTTGTTGTATAGTGTGGTTTTGAAGAGTTCTGAGTGTAGTTTCTTCTGAGATCTGGTCCAGTATGTTGTTGAGTGGTTCGGTTTCTGGACGGTGTTGTTGGTGGTGATTTTGAATTTGATGGCGTGATGGTCAGTCCATGGTAGCGGCGAGTTGTTGAGTATGTTAATGTCGATGTTTTGTTTAAAGATGAGGTCCAGAGTGTGTCCTGAACCATGCGTTGGAGCATTTATCAGTTGTTGAAGACCTAGTTCTTCCAGTTGGTTTATGCAGGCAGAGGCGATGGGGTCTTCGTTGTTGTTTGCCCAGAGATTGAAATCTCCAAGTACCAGAACGTTTTTAGTTTTCAGGGTGTGCATTGAGATAAATTCGGTGAAGGGTATCAGGAGATTTGTCTTTGGTCCTGGTGGTCTGTAGCATAGCAGTATATGAATGCTGTCTTGGGGTGTTGTTTGCAGCTGTAGAGAAAGTGTTTCCATAAAAGGCACTGGGTTCTGTAGCGTAGGTTTGCTGAGCGTAAGGTGAGATTTGAAGATCACTGCTAGGCCTCCTCCTTTTTTTCCTATTCTATGCTCCGTTAGGATCCTGTATTTTTCAGGGACCAATTCGGTTAGGATGGTGTTGCAGTCGGGTGTTAGCTAGCTTTCTGTGATGAAGAGACAATCTAAGTTGTTATGGGTGATGAAGTCGTGGACTTCTTGTCTGTGCTTGACTGCCGATCTGGTGTTAATCAGGGTGCATGTTAAGTGTTGCGGCTGATTTGGGGTCTTCCTTTGATTGGTGGTTGGTTGATCCTTAGTAGTTGCTCTTTTTGTAGTATTTTTTGAATGGGCGTTGGCAACGTTGAGGTGATGTTTCTTAGTCTCTGAAGGGTTTCCGCTGAGTATTTGTAGATGCACATGCTGAGAGAAAAAAAATATAAGTATGACGATGGTGGTATTGATTTGACGACGATGTGGTTGCTGGAGGTCCTGCGACTTTGTGGCGACGATGTGGTTACTGTGGTGATGATGGTCCTGCGAGATGTGGCTATCGATGTGGCGACGACGTGGTTGATGAGGAGGCGGTGATAGTCGTGCGAGATGTGGCTGACGTGGGTCCTGCTAGATATGGCTGTTGATATGGTGACGATGTGGTTGCTGAAGAGTTGATGGTGCTGCGGGATTTGGTTGTCGATGTGGCGATGTTGTAGTTGCTGGGGAGATGATGGTCCTGCGATATATGGTTGACGAAGGTCCTGCGAGATGTGGCGATGATGTGGTTGCTGAGAAGGTGATGGTCCTGCGAGATGTTGCGACGAAGGTCCTCCCGGAAGCGGCTGTTGATGTGGCGTTGGTGTGGTTGCTGAGATGATGGTCCTGCGCGATGAGGCTGTCGATGTAGCGAGAAAATGGTGGTCCTGGGATGTGTGGCTGATGAAGGTCCTGCACGAGGTGGCTGTCGATGAGGAGATGATGATCTTGCGAGATGTGGTCGACGACGGTCCTGCGAGATGTGGTTGTTGATGTGGCGACGATGCAGCTGCTGAGGAGATGGTCCAGCGAGATGTGGTTGATGACGGTCCTATGGGATGTAGCTGGCGAAGGTCCGGCGAGATGTGGCAACGATGTGGTTGCTGAGATGGTGATGGTCCTGCGAGATGTTGCGACGATGTGGTTGCTGAGGAGATGATGGTCCTGCGAGATGTGGCTGACGAAGGTCCTCCCGGAAGCGGCTGTTGGTGTGGCGACAGTGTCGATGCTGAGGAGATGATGGTCCTGCGCGATGCGGCTGTTGATGTAGCGACGATGTGGTTGCTGAGAAGACGGTGGTCCTGCGATGTGTGGCTGACGAAGGTCCTGCACGAGGTGGCTGTCGATGAGGAGATGATGATCTTGCGAGATGTGGTCGACGACGGTCCTGCGAGATGTGGTTGTTGATGTGGCGATGATGTGATTGCTGAGGGTTGATGGTCCTGCGAGATGTAGCTAGCGAAGGTCCGGCGAGATGTGGCGATGATGCAGCTGCTGAGGAGATGATGGTCCAGCGAGATGTGGTTGATGACGGTCCTGTGAGATGTAGCTGGCGAAGGTTCGGCGATGTGGCTGATGATGGTGTGATGCTGATGATCCGGATGCGCGTACGATTGTTCAGGTGGTGGCGAAGAAGGCGAACCCTGCTATTCTGCCCTCCCTCCCCGTTGATCCAGAGGAAGGCGAAAAAAACCCTGGCTGAGGCTGGTCAATTGCTGCAGCCAAGGAAAAAATTCCTTCCTGACCCCGGAGGCGATCAGTGGACCCTGGATCAACTGATAGTGTGGTGCCCTGGGGTCCTTACCTGTTCTTGATACCTATTCTATGCGGTGAGTGTGCTGGGGAAAAAGCATACCTGGTCGGCTGCTATGGATGTTGCCCTGTTGAGCTGGGGGCTGAGTGGGAGCCGGAAATGGTGGGGGGTCACGGTACCGTTGCTGGTGGGTACGGTGTAACCAGGTGTACCAAGATGGCTGACGGTTTTAAGGCCCATGGTGCTGACGTCTGGGGCTGCTTCCAAAAAAGTAACTCAGCTAGAGGCTGAGTGGGTGCTGAAAGGTAGGTGCTCTGTGCACTTCGTTGGGGGTTTAAGTGCAGCTGGCCTGTGGTGTGCTGCGGGCGCCTCTGGGTGTACCAAGATGGCCGCCAAGCTAGGCCCGATCCACGGGCTATCCTGAAGCTAGGGGGCTTCTGGTATGGCTGCAGATGGGTCTGGAGGTACAGGGGTGAGTGCGGGTAGGTGGGGGATCGCAAGGCGTCCCGGGTGCGGGGTGAGGAGAGTGGTGGGCCGGTTATGCCAGGTCTGGCCGGCGCTAGGCCGGAGCCGCAGTGTTTCCTAGGCGGCTGGCGGGCGGCTAGCTGGCTTGCGGCGTTCCGGTCAGTATCCGCCAGGGGCTCGAGTTAAGGGGGGGCTGTGGTGCCTAGTGTCCGGGGAGGGTTCCAAGTGTGTTCCCTTCCCGGTACACGTTACTAGGGGGTCCGAGGATGCGTCCTGGGTACCTGGTGGCCTGGATGGACGGTGCTGCTGGAGCTGCTGACAGTGTCAGTGTTCCCTTCCCGGTACACGTTGCTAGGGGGTCCGAGGATGCGTCCTGAGTGCCTGGATGGACGGCGCTGCTGGACGGAGCTGCTGACAGTGTCAGTGTCAGATCCTCTCTCACTTCCTCACTTTCTCCTGCCAGGAATGGGTACTCCTCACACAAGAGATGGTGGGAGTGTAACTCCAGCTTGATACATATAATACATAACAATACATATAATACATAACAAACTTAGCTTGTTTACAGTACAACAGTATCTATTCCTCAGAAATCACAGAACAAGCTAAGTTCTGAGAGATAGCTTTGTGGGAACCTGCGTAGGCGAACTCCTACGACAGACAAGTTATGTTTGACTATGTGCATACTGACAAAATGGATACTATACCTAAAATGGAGTCACATTGGCTCTAGGGATTGTACATATTCCTTCACTTGCACCTTCGCTCCACGCTTCCCTGCAGCCTTCCCTGTAGCCTTCCTTGGAGGCTGTGGCTCTGGAGGTGAACTTGTGGCAGGAGGAGGAGGATGGGCGAGCGCACTAAGTGCATGTTTTCACTAATTTGGCCCCTCAACCCCTTCCGAAGGGCCAGAAAAATAAGATTCTCACACATGAAGCATTGGCCCTCCTCCATATGCTGAAATTTTGCAGCTACATAGCAGCCATAGGCCTCTTCAGTGTTGGGGGTGTTTTCAGGGCCGCACTAGCATCATTAATGAGGCCCAGTGCTGCCTCCTCCACATTACTCCCCTTCCTGGCCTTTTTGGCTGTAAGGCGGAGGGGAGGCACCTGGGATTGGGTGAGGCTACTGGGCCTGGCCACCTCCTGGCTGACACTTACCCACGCCTCCTCCTGGCTGACACTTACCTCCGCCTCCTCCTCGCTGACACTTACCTCCGCCTCCTCCTGGCTGACACTTACCTCCGCCTCCTCCTGGCTGACACTTACCTCCGCCTCCTCCTGGCTGACACTTACCCCCGCCTCCTCCTGGCTGACACTTACCCCCGCCTCCTCCTGGCTGACACTTACCTCCGCTTCCTATGTGATGTAAACGTGTAAACTCAAAATACTGATTCCAAGAATAAATATATCAAAATATATTACAAAGTGCTATAGTGATTATTATAAATATAAACTATAGTAAACAGTTGTTGCAAATCTTTATCTCAATACATGTTGTTTCATAAACACAAATAAGTATACAAGTGCAGAAAAAACTAGAAAAGATACAATTTCTGGGGAAATTGTGTGACGTGTTCTTGCCTCCACCTACTAGAGTGGGCGGAGTAACTGGGTGGGTGGCTTGAGTAACTAAACTTTTATTTTTTTTTTTTCAAAAATGATTATTTATTTTTTTTTAATGATTTTTTTGATTTTTATTTAATTATTTAAAAAAAAAAATATTTTTCAAAAATTATTTTTTTTTCAAAAAAGATATATTTTTTTTCAAATTTCCTAATTTTCATTTTTTTTTCAAATTTCCTAATTTTCATTTTTTTTTCAAAAATTATTTTTTTTAATGATTTTTTTGAATTATTATAATTTTTTTCAAAAAATATTTTTTTTTTCAAAAAATAATATTTTTTTCAAAAAATAATATTTTTTTTCAAAAAATAATATTTTTTTTCAAAAAATAATTTTTTTTCACATTTCCTAATTTTTTTTCTAAAATAATAATATTTTTTTTCTATAAATTATTTTTTTCAAAAATTATTTTTTTCAAAAATTATTTTTTTTAATTATTAATTTTCTAAAATTATTTTTTTTTCAAAAAAGATTTTTTTTTCAAAAAATTTTTTTTCAAAAAAGATTTTTTTTCAAAAAAGATTTTTTTTTCAAAAAAGATATTTTTTAAATTTCCTAATTTTCTTTTTTTTTCTAAAATTATTTTATTTTTTTTATTTATTTTTTTTTTTTTTATTTTTTTCAAATTTCATAATTTCATAATTCCCCTCAGAACTGTGTGGGACTACCTATAATCCTCCTCAGATCTGTGTGGGACTACCTATAATCCCCCTCAGAGCTGTGTGGGACTACCTATAATCCCCCTCAGAGCTGTGTGGGACTACCTATAAATCCCCTCAGCTGTGTGGGACTACCTATAATTGCCCTCAGAGCTATGTGGGACTACCTATAATTCCCCTCTGAGCTTTTGTCACCTCCCACTCTAGTTTTGATCATTTCTCCATTCATTCCTATGGGACAAATTTCGCCGCAAAAATGACGATATTTCGTAAACCATTCTGCGAAACGACGAAGACTACCTATAATTGCCCTCAGAGCTATGTGGGAGGAGCTATAATTCCCCTCAGAGCTTTTGTCACCTCCCACTAGTTTTGAACATTTCTCCATTCATTCCTATGGGACAAATTTCGCCGCAAAAATGACGATATTTCGTGAACCATTCGGAAAAACGTTCCACAAAGTAATAGCACACCATTCGGGAACAATCCGCACGTTTTGGTATATATTCGGTATATGTAGCATAAAAACTGTGGGAGGAGTTAGCGTGCAAAATTTGGCTATAATAAGAATAATAATAACTAGAAAAAATACAATTTCTGGGGAAATTGTGTGACGTGTTCTTGCCTCCACCTACTGGAGTGGGCGGAGAAACTGGGTGGAGTGGCTTGAGTAACTAAACATTTATTTATTTTATTCAAAAATAATTTTTTTTTTTTTTAATGATTTTTTTTAAATAATTTTTCAAAATTATTTTTTTCAAAAAATTTTTCACTTTTTTTTTTCAAATTTCGTAATTTTCATTTTTTTTATAAAATTTTTTTTTTTTTCAAAAATAATTTTTTTTTTTTCAAAAATAATTTTTTTTTTCAAAAATAATTTTTTTTTAATTATTATTATTTTTTTTTAAATGATTTTTTTTCTAAAAATGTTTTTTTTTTCAAATTTCCTAATTTTCATTTTTTTTTCTAAAATTATTTTATTTTTATTTTTTTTATTATTATTATTTTTTTTAATTATTTTTTTTTTTCAAATTTCATAATTCCCCTCAGAGCTGTGTGGGACTAACTATAATCGCCCTCAGAGCTGTGTGGGACTACCTATAATCGCCCTCAGAGCTGTGTGGGACTACCTATAATCCACCTCAGATGTGTGGGACTACCTATAATCCCCCTCAGAGCTGTGTGGGACTACCTACAATCCCCCTCAGAGCTGTGTGTGACTACCTATAATCCCAGTCAGAGCTGTGTGGGACTACCTATAATCCCCCTCAGAGCTGTGTGGGACTACCTATAATTCCCCTCAGAGCTGTGTGGGACTACCTATAATCCCCCTCAGAGCTGTGTGGGACTACCTATAATCCCCCTCAGAGCTGTGTGGGACTACCTATAATTCCCCTCAGAGCTGTGTGGGACTACCTATAATCCCCCTCAGAGCTGTGTGGGACTACCTATAATCCCCCTCAGAGCTGTGTGGGACTACCTATAATTCCCCTCAGAGCTGTGTGGGACTACCTATAATTCCCCTCAGCTGTGTGGGACTACCTATAATCCCCCTCAGAGCTATGTGGGACTACCTATAATTCCCCTCTGAGCTTTTGTCACCTCCCACTCTAGTTTTGATCATTTCTCCATTCATTCCTATGGGACAAATTTCGCCGCAAAAATGACGATATTTCGTAAACCATTCGGCGAAACGACGAAGACTACCTATAATTGCCCTCAGAGCTATGTGGGAGGAGCTATAATTCCCCTCAGAGCTTTTGTCACCTCCCACTAGTTTTGAACATTTCTCCATTCATTCCTATGGGACAAATTTCGCCGCAAAAATGACGATATTTCGTGAACCATTCGGAAAAAACGTTCCACAAAGTAATAGCACACCATTCGGGAACAATCCGCACGTTTTGGTATATATTCGGTATATGTAGCATAAAAACTGTGGGAGGAGTTAGCGTGCAAAATTTGGCTATAATAAGAATAATAATAATAATAATAATATATATGTGAGATAACAATAAGTGATCTTGCTATGCAAGAACACTTAATAACTCAGTGAATACTCCAAAAAATAAGTCCATAGATATGGATACACCAAACGTATATCGTGAAAAAGTCAGTTAAAGTGCTATAGATTATAATACATGTGACTGTGCAGGTTGTCTGAAGATATCCGCCACCACATGGAATAAGGCTTACCGACTAGCGTGGACTCAGATAGGCATATGCCCTATGAGTCTCAAAGGCATAATGGTTAGACATGTGCAATTCGTTTAGTTTCAAATTCGTTTTCTGTTCAAATTCGTTATCTTCGTTCGTACGAATGAACAAATGATTTAGTAAAAATTTTAACGAATTATCGAAACAATTGAATATGAAAAACAACGAAAATACGAAATAATTAAATTAGAAACAACGAAACTGCGAATGAATGAAAATCCGAAAACAGAAACAACGAAAATACCGAACAAAGTTTCAAAAATAACGAAAGTCAAAATGAACGAAAAAAAAGTGTACATTCGTAACTTTTTTTTTTTGTTTGTTGATTCATAATTTTCCGTGTCTCTTACAATGGCACTGCTTAACGTGCTTCGAATGGATTCGTAAATTTGTTACTTTTTTTTTGTTAGTTGATAAAGTGGTTGGGTCGGAGGCACTGTTTTGGTTGATTTTTGAGTTAAGTTCTGACTTGTGAGAGAGAAATTCTTTGTTTCTTAAACATGTAATAGCATACACATTACATAAAATTATGAATTATGCTCCGATTACGAATCTATGAAAACAATGTTACAAAAGTACGAATAAATCAATCTTACGAAAGTAACTAAATCTACAAAAATACGAATGAGTCCGAATACAAAATATAACGAAAATACGGATTTCAAATAAACGAAAATTAGACTAACGGAAAAACGAATCAACGAAAAAATAACTCTTACGAAAATACGAACGAGTCCGAATACGAACACCGACGACTTACGAAAATACGAACGAGTCTGAATACAAACACCGACGACTTACGAAATTACAAATCGTTACGAATCAACGGAAACGAACAGAAACAAAACTAAACTAATTTTTCGATTGTGCACATGTCTATTAATGGTGTCGCTACACTGAAGGTTAATTCAGCTCTCAACTCAGATGCACATTGATAGAAGCCAGGATCGTTCACAGGATTGGCTCAGTGGAAGTCAGTCAAAGGAGTAATGGATGGTATACAGTATGTTTCTTCCCCAAAGTTATTTACACCGGCAAGGAAAGAGATAGAGCCACATAGTGTAATACCATCAATTAAAACAATTTATTAAATCTTTAATATGGGTACTCACTAAATACTAAAAATTCCCTAAATACATCCCATCGTTTGTAGACGCTATAACTTTTGTGCAAACCAATCAATATACACTTATTGAGATTTTTTATACCAAAAATATGTAGCAGAATACATATTGGCCTAAACTGAAGAAGAAATCTGATTTTTTTTTTTTTTTTTTTTTTTTTTTTTTATTGGACATGTTTTACAGCAGAAAGTAAAACTTTGTTTATTGTTTTTTTTTTTTTATCAAAATTGTCGGTCATTTTTTGCTTAGAGCGCAAAAACACCCCAAAAAAGACGAGGTAAACAAATACCACCAAAATAAAGTTCTATTTGTGGGAAAAAAAGAAGAACATACATTTTATTTGGGTACAGTGTCGCATGACTGCGCAATTGTCAGTTAACTACTTCCCACAAAATCACATAACTGTTCGTCATTTTGCTTAAAGCGTTTGTTCACCCCTTTCTTTCCCAGACCAATTTTCACCTCAATACTGGGCACTTTCACCCCCTTCCTTCCCAGACCAATTTTCAGCTTTCAGTGCTCTTGCACTTAGAATGACAGTTAATAAGTCATGCTATGCTACACTGTACCCAAATTAAATTTGTATAATTTTGTTCACACAAATAGAGCTTTCTTTTGGTGGCATTTATTCACCACTTCATTTTTTTATTTTTTGCAATATAAGTGAAAAAATAGCAAATATTTAAAAAAAAAAAATTTTTTTTTTTCTACTTTCTGTTTTAAAAGGAAATCCCCAAGAAAATCGAATTTCGTTGAAAATTTAGGCCAAAATTTATTCTGCTACATGTCTTTAGTAAAAAAAAAAAAATCCTGACAAGTGTATGATAATTGGTTTGTGTGAAAGCTATGGAGTCTACAATCTATGCTACGCATTATTGAAAATTGATTAATCCTGATGGCCTATCTCATTTCTTGTGGCCCTAAATTGTCAGGACTGTACAAATACCCACCAAATGACCAATTTTTTTTGGAAAGAAGACAGTCTGAGGTATTTAGTAAGAGGCATAGTGATTTTTTTGAAGTTGCAATTTTTTTCTCACACACAGTGCAGGCATACTTGCAATTACACCCCAAAATACATTATGCTACTCGTCCTGAGTATAGCGATACCCCATGTGTGAGACTTTTCACACAGCCTGGCCACATACAGAGGCCCAACATGCAAGTAGCACCTTTAGGCTTCTAACACATAGCATGTACACACCAAGAATTATACCCCAAAATACATTCTGCTGCGCAAAGAGTAAAAAAAAGGATTATCTGTAGTTTTAGCAGGCAGGAATACCGTTCCAGAGCAGTCAAAGCATTGGACCAGACAGCCAAAGGAAATGTCCAGGAATTGTCCAGGCAGCAGACAGAGATATGGAAAAGTATGAACATGGTCCATGGTTTAGCAGGCAGTTCAGGTGGCAGGCAGGAGGCATGGCCAGTTCAGGTGGCAGGCAGAGGCATGGCCAGTTCAGGTGGCAGGCAGAGGCATGGCCAGTTCAGGTGGCAGGCAGAGGCATGGCCAGTTCAGGTGACAGGCAGAGGCATGGCCAGTTCAGGTGACAGGCAGAGGCATGGCCAGTTCAGGTGACAGGCAGAGGCATGGCCAGTTCAGGTGACAGGCAGAGGCATGGCCAGTTCAGGTGGCAGCACTATAACATTTAGGCCTTGGTCAGGTAAGACCTGAGGACAGGGGTAGAAGCTTCTTCCCATCCAAATCTCTGCAAAGCCTCCGAGTCTCCAGACCCTAATCCGAGAAAACAAAAACCCGGAGAAAAAAGTTTTCTCCATTGGGAAAATCTTTTCTGGAGCCCCTCACATATATGAGACCCCTGTGCTGTACAGTGGCAGGGCAAATGATCAGTTCAGGAGGCACTCAAAAAAGAAAAGCATGGTCATTAAACAGGCCAAGGTCATTTCACATTGAAAGCAGAAACAGGGTTGGCAGAGGCATAGTCGTTAAACAGTCCGGGTCATTCACAGAAATGGCAGATAGTGGAAACTGGAAAAAAATGATCTTCACTTTACTATTAGTGTAGTGAAGTGTGATAGTGCCGATAGCACTCTCCAATACAGAGGCCTGGCTGTGAGGGTCATTGGGGACAGTAGTATCGGGTGTCACGGCAAATTCCTCTACTTGAATACACACACATTTTTTTGGGGGTTTGTGACCTGTTTGGGTAAGAGGGAGGATTTCGGGACCTTTCATGGGGTCTGGCTAGTGTATCGGAGCAAATTAGTTGAGGGTCTTGGCCATGGGAATAGAGAAGGGCTTTGATAAAGTCTTCTTGGAATTTTATATAGGTTAGGGAACTTTGGGTGTACTTAGAAACAATATACACAAATTGAACAAGGCTAGTTGCGTCAAACAAATGGTGACTTTCTTGTACCCAAACAGTGATCTCCTGGTGGCCAAGTAGGGCTGCATCAGCTGGACGTTCATATCCACCCCCCCCATGTAAATGTTATATTCATGCACACATTATGGCTTCTGGACGAAAGGCCTCTTCTTCTCTGCAGTTCCACCAAGGTGTCATCATGCATTGTGGAAAGGATGTAGACATCTGTTGGTTTATCTCTTCACTTCAGTGCTAGTACCTCTTCTTTCCACATATTGGCCATTTCCCCCTGTTTCGATTTCTTGGTGACCAATCTCTGTGGAAACCCTCTACAGTTGTTTTACATGCTGTCCCACAGGCCACAGACAGAATGGACTTGTGTCTTTTTTCGGCCTAGCTAACTATGTAACTATGGCGGAAAAGTGGGAGACTCGTGTAGAAATTGTCTACATATAGGTGGTAACCTTTCCCAAGCAATGGTTTGATCAGCTGCCAGACAATTTTGCCACTTGTTCCCATGTAGGTAGTGCATTCAGGAAGAGTTTAGCTGTCTGTCTTTTCCCTCATAATTTATAAAATCATATGTGTAACCCATTGTCCTGTCACATAAAATTGTACCCCACATCTGGCTCTTTTACTGGGGAGGTATTGCTTTATGCCAAGTCTTCCAGTGAAGTGTACTAGGGATTCATCTACACAAATATTTATATTAGGGGTAAACATCTGCTTGAAGCTGGAGCAAAAAAAATTGATTAGGGGCCGAATTTCAAATAATTTATCCTAATCGGGATGATTTCGAGGGAGGCATTGGGCATTGTTGTTGAAATGTAAAAACCTCATTATCATCTCATAACGGGTTCTGGGCTACACAGACTGGCATGTGGTGGATAGGTTGGGTAGACCAGTAGGCATAGAGTTCATTTTTTTTGTTAGCCCCATGGTGAGGGTTAGGCCAAGGAAAATTTAAAATTCTTTCATGGTAATGGGTTTCCAAACAAAAGGGCGGGCATATGAAGAACTTGGATTGTTGGCTGGTGTATAGATTACACTGCTCCACAATGTAATTTAGGAGATTGTCAGTAAAAAAAAAAAAAAGAAAATACATTGGGGTTACATTTTTCAACAGAATCTGAGGGCCTGGCTGGGCTGAAAAAAAAGGGGAATTACAGATTCTACTGATATATCGGGCAGCTATGTTGGATACAATAGAACATCTGGGATCCTAGTATGGGCCCTGCCTCATTGTTGATGTGACACCCTGTTGCTAGCATCTGGCCTATCCTCTAGGAAGGTTGCAGAACTGCTGGTGGATGGCTGCCTATCCTGGAGTACTGGTGAATGCCTGCTGGTGGATGCCATGGAGTGCTGCACTGCTAGTGGATGCCTGCATATCATCCTGGAGTGCTGCATTGCTGGTGTATGCCTGCCTACAGACAGATTTTGATCACTGATATGTGACAGATGTTCACAGACAGATATGGCAGATTTTCACAAGCAGATGTTGATCACTGGGATGTGGCAGATGATCACTGGCAGCTGTGCACCAGATGTGGCAAGTAATAATGGACAGATGTGGCAGGTGATGCCAGATGTTGGTGGGCAGATGTGCCAGATTTTCACTGGGACAGCTGTATGATAGGTGTTTTCACTGTGTTTGGGGAAACTGTGTTTGGGGACACTAGCTGGGTGATCAGTGGGTAAAAATCAGACAAACAGCTAAAAACTCACTGATCTCCCGGATGCAGTACAGATCTCTCTTCCTCTCCTCACTGACAGGTTCTATGTGAGGAGAGAAAGAGATGAGAGTCGTTACAAGGGCTCTCTATTTACATTACATGACGGCTGTGATTGGACACAGCCTTCATGTGATCAGGAGGGCCAATCACAGAGCCCTCCTGTCGTGCACCACTGTCCTGTCTCTGGGGGGGCACAGGCAGATCAGGATCGCGCAGTTGCATGGGCACGGGGCCGCGCGATCCCGTGTCTAATGTCACCCCCGCTGTTTAAATCATGATGGCTGTGATTAGACACAGCCATCATACGGATCAGGAGTGCAAATCACAGTGCCCTCCAGCTGTTCTGAGATGCAGCGTGTCCAGAGGACGCCCACGCGATCCCGCTCATTACCAGAACGTCCACTCAGAAGGAGGAAGCGCCCACCCGCCCGTTTATGAGCAGTTGCCGGGTGGGAAGTGGTTAAAGCATTTTATACAGCACAATGCTTGTGCTGTGTCATTTGGCCCCCTGTAACCCCTGTAATACCTGGCTGATCCTGTCTGGCTATACCCTCCCCCTTTACGCTGACTCCAATATATCAGGGCTGCTGAGCCTGACACCGGAGTCATCCGTACGTACCTCTATCATACGCAGCCTGCTATCTGTCTCTTCTGTTCCCTCTACACCTCCCCTCTCTGCCTGTCAGCTTCTGACAGTGCCTGCCCCCTCAACTCCTGCTGCTCAAATAACTTCCACATCTTTATACCATCCCTTCTGTGTTCTAACACTGTGTGCCCCTGTGTGAGGGATTTATAAAAAAAAGCCTGCTATACCTCATTTCACAGCTCTTCTCACGTGATCGTCTGGCTCTCTTTTCTAGCTACTCCAGAGTGACGTTAGCAGGGGAATCTCGGCCTCGCCTGCTGCATCTATCAGATGGGGAGAGAAGAAAGCCAACCGATCATGTGATTGTTGAGAAGAGCTTTGAAATGAAGTATAGCAGGGTTTTTTTTTTATATAAATCACTCACACAGAGGCACACGGGATTAGAACACAGAGGGGATGGTATGAAGATGTGAGAGTGGCTTAACAACCACTTTAAGTTACATAGTAGTATGTGATCTTTCAGGTGCTTATCTAATTGCACCCCGCTAAAACCACAGCCTGTGGAAGGGAATTTGACATCCTTGCCGCTCTTACAGCAAAGAACCCTCTACGCAGTTTAAGCTTAAACCTCTTTTATTTTCAATGAGTGGCCACGTGTCTTATTAAACTCCCTTCTGCAAAAAAGTTTTATCCCTATTGTGGTGTCACCAGTACGGTATTTGTAAATTGAAATCATATTCCCTCTTAAGCGTCTCTTCTCCAGAGAGAATAAGTTCAGTGTTCACAACCTTTCTTCTTAAAGCGGTTATGCACTCTTTTTGGGACGGAATATAAAGGATGCTTGCCTTTATTGGGGGACTCACCTGTTCCATCTTCCATCTCGATCGCCGCCGGTTTTCGTCCGATGAAGTTCCTCGTCTTCTTCTTTTGTGCTGGGGGCCATCTTGCCTCTGGGCATGTGAAACACCCACAGGAACTTTAGATGGCCCAGCATGCACCGCCGTTACTCGCGCGTGCGCAGTAACGGCACATCTGCCGACATCTCACGAGATTTCGGCAGATGTGGCCGAAATCTCGGGAGATTTCGGAAGATGTGGCCGAAATCTCGGGAGATTTCGGAAGATGCCCGCACTGACTCCTGGGATCAATGACACCAGATCCCAGGAGACAGTGCGGCGTGACGACGATCGACGCAGAGACCCCGCCCGCCGCCGCAGAGAGAGAAGACCGGAAGTCTTCAATTACAAGGTAAGTAAAAAAAAAAAAAAAAAAAAAAAAACATTTCATTTAGTACTCTTTGCCTGATTTGGAAGGCAAAGAGATTTACTAAATGAAATGGGTGCAGAACCGCTTTAACTAATATCCTCCAGACCCTTTATTAGCTTTGTTTCCCTTCTTTGTACTCGCTCCATTTTCAGCACATCCTTCCTGAGGACTGGTGCCCAGAACTGTACAGCATACTCCAGGTGAGGCCGGACCAGAGTCTTGTAGAGTGGGAAAATTATCGCTTTATCTCTGGAGTTTATCCCCTTTTTTAATGCATGCCAATATTCTGTTTGCTTTGTTAGCAGCAGCTTGGCATTGCATGCCATTGCTGAGCCTATCATCTACTGGGACCCCGGGTACTTTCCCCCAGAGGTTCTCCCCCCAGTGTATAAATTGCATTCACATTTTTGCCACTCAAATGCATTATTTCAAATTTTTTCTACACTAAACCTCATTTCCCACATAGTTTCCCACCCCATTCATTTGTTCAGATATTTTTGCAAGGTTTCCACATCCTGCAGTGAAGTTATTGCCCTGCTTAGCTTAGTACCGTCCGCAAATACAGAGATTGAACTATTTACCCCAATCTTTCAGGTCGTTTATAAACAAAATAAATAGGATTGCTCCCAGCAAAGATCCCTGGGGTACCCCCCCCACCCACCTCTGACCATTCCGAGTACTCCCCATCTATCACCACAATCTGAACTTGCCCTTGTAGCGTTTGTGGTTGTATCAGTACCGTTTTTTAGAGCCGATTGTCAGCTTTCTTGTAATAACAACCACTGCATCTAAGCAGCCACTCTGCTGTTATTACAAACAGCGGGAAGGGACGTCCCCCCTCTCCCACAACTTCGCCGGGTCTTCTGTCCCACCGGCCAACACATTCGCCGGCTGGCCGGAGACCCGAAAAGCTGGATTTGTCACTTCCGCTTTACTCGGCAGCCAACAGCGCCAGTTTTTAAAAAAAAAATCTGTATTCAAAATGCAGATCTTGGTGTTTTGAATACATTCAAGTGCAGAGGAGGGGTTTTGGGTCTTTTAGACCCCAGATCCCTCCATAAAGAGAACCTGTCACTGCCTATTACTGTAAATAACCCTTGTGACAGCAATAAAAGTGATCAGAATATTTTTTAAAGGGACAGTGTAAAAATAAATATAACAAATAAGAAAAAAAAATGTTTAAAGCCCCCCATCCCTCCTTGCTCGCGCGCCAAAGAAAACGCATACGTAAGTCACACCTGCAAATGTAAACAGTATTCAAATCACATGTGTGAGGTATTGCCCCGATCGTTACAGTGAGAGCAATAATTCTAGCTCAAGACATCCTCTGTAACTTTAAACAGGTAACCATTACAATATTTTAAAGCATTGCCTATGGAGATTTGCATGTACCCTAGCTTGTCGCCATTTCACGAGTGTGCGCAATTTTAAAGCGTGATATGTTAGGTATCTATTTACTCGACATAACATCATCTTTCACATTATACAAAAAAATTGGGCTAACTTTACTGTTTCGTTTTTTTTTTATTCATTGAAGTGTATTTTTTCCCCAAAATCTCTGTTTGAAAGATCACTGCGCTAATACAGTGTAACATAAAATGTTGCAACAACCACCATTTTATTATTTTATTCTGTAGGGTCTCTACTAAAAAATGTGTATTATATATATATATATATATATATATATATATATATATATATATATATATATATATATATATATATATATATATATATATAATAATGTTTTGGGGTTCTAAGTAATTTTCTAGCAAAAATACAGATTTTAACTTGTAAACAACAAATGTCAGAAATAGACCTGGTCTTGAAGTGGTTAAAGTAACGCAGTACCGTACCTAAACAAACAACCTAGTCAGGAAGGGTGGACAAACTTCTGGAGGTTAAGTGGTTAAGGCTGAAGTTTTTTACCTTAATGCATTCTCTACATTAGGGTAAAAACCTTCTGAGTGCAGCCCCCCAACCCCCCCCCCCCCCCCCCCATTATTCTTACCGAAGCCTGATCTCAAACCATCGATATGCACAAGTGCAGTGGCTCTCTCGGGTCTCTCCCTCCTCATTGGCTTCCCCAGTTGTCAATGACAGCCAGTGAGGAGGGAGTGGGGGGACCCATGAGTGCCGACATAGCAATTGGCTTGCTATGGTGGGCAGAGAGCCAGGAGAGACGGCGGAGTACCCACAAACAGGAGGATTTCGGCTGCTCTGTGCAAAACCATTGCACAGAGCAGCCAAGTATAATATGTTTGTTATTTTAAAAAAAATACATCTACAATCACTTTAAAAAATATGTAAACCCAACATTTCATATTCCTGATATGTGCCTGCTTTACCATGTACTTGTATGAAAAAGTATTCTGTTCTCTTTTTTTGGTCCTTCATGGGAAATCCCTGGTGTCCCTGTCAGGTCCTCTGCCTTCCTATGAAAGCAGCAGAGCACACTGTGGTCAGTTCTCTAGCTGTGATGGGAACTCACCTGCTCTCCTCCTTCACTGGGAATATCAATGGGCTGCTCTCATAGCTCTCATGCAGCTGAGAACAAAGGGAATATAATAAATTATAAAAAGGGGAAAAAATGCATTCATAATCACTTTAAGTTTACCAAAGTAAAGTAAAAGCTCCCAAAATATGTAAAAGCCCCATGAATTTAAACAATCACCTAGGGCATTCATGTGTAAAGACACATTTTGTGCAACACATACACTATCAGATATTGTCATGCACACCAGAATAAGAAAAATAATTCTACGTCCATCATTTATAGTTCCTCTCAAACTGCCGAGCTGCAAAAGTTTTCAAAGCATCTCATATTGACAATCATGGGTATTTAAGCTTTTGACGTTTCAAGGGTGCTGACTCAGTCTAATATTTTTATATTTTACAATAAATGGATATTATTATGCATTTATGTGTATAATGCAAGTGAAAATATAGAAATATTAGCTGTGCAAATATCATATAACAAACAATTCCACATAAACTGTCTCTGAACTTTTTCTTTGTAAACTCCATCCCTTCTGTACATTTACTTAAACGAATAGCATTTAAAGAAAAAGGAAAATTGTTATCAAATACTTACCGTAATTTTCCTTTCCTGACCCATCCTCACGTCAGCACACAACAGGTTAACACCTCCTCCGGGGACCCACATGACCACCTGTACCTATCTGAATAAAAGACAGCCCCTCCCCCAACTAAGATGTTTGATAACTTAGCCTGCGACAGGCCAATAGGGAATAGAGTCCTGTGCTGACGCGAGGATTGGCCAGCAAAGGAAAATTACGGTAAGTATTTGATAACAATTTTCCTTTTTCTTGGCCCACCTCACATCAGCACACAACAGGATATACCAAAGCTAATATAGGGCGGGAGAGAACAAATGAAAAGAGATACTGACAATCAAAGAAAAGCTGCTAAAGCCAGAAAGAATTGATCTCTCTTGTCCCAAACTTGCTGGTCGAATAATCAGTTTGTAAGGTTGAATGAAGGCTGCACCAGACCTTCAAATTATCCCTTACCTATATCTTCCAAGCAATCCTGGCATAACTGCCCCAAAGGCTGACACCCCTCTAGTCAAATAGGCTTGCAATTGTTTAAGAACAGAAAAGTTTACTTCCTGCATGTCAATCTAATCACCCTGGTAACTCAAGAGTGGATGACTCCTGAGGGCCTGATGGCTACTAAATGAAAAGATTGTACATTTTCCTCTTTTGACCAAGTACACTGTTAGTAACTTGACCATGTGTAAGAAAACTGAAGTGTTCCTGCTGTGCACTCAGTGACTCCCGTGTGAAAACTTCCCAGTTTTTCTCCCATTTTTTTCTGGTAACTGGAAACCACTTAAAGATTACTATCTCTGGTAAAAAGAACAGAAAAAAGACACCAAAGGGCCCTTGCAGGAAAGTGTTGCAATCTTCAACATCCTTCTGTCTAAAGTAGTTGCTGTCAGGAAAACTAGTTTTATTGTGAGGTAATTCAATGGAAATGAAACCTATTGGAGCAAAGGGTGCTCTCAGATCCAAGCCCAAGTCCCACAGAGGGAAGAAGGACTTCCCTCAAGGTCATATATAGATTGTCATCTGGAAGAAGCATCTGGTCACTGGCTTTTGCACCCATCTGCAGCCTGTGAAAAGATAAAGTAGAGATCTGTACCTTAAATGGATTCGTATGCCAAACCAACCTCTAGCACTGACTGTAAAATGTCAAGGATATTGGCTAGAGCAGGGAACGCAGGAGAGAAAGCTTTTGCTGAGCAAACAAAGCAAAACTTCTTTCATATCGTTGCCTATGTATTGTTCATGGATGATCTTCTGGTCACAAAGGTCTGAACAACCTCAGATGAGAATCCCTGCACCTCTAGTGTAGTCTATTCCATAGCCAGGCTACTAAAAGTAGTCTCATTTGATTTGTGTGCTGTTACTGACCTTGCGATAAAAGATTTAATTCGACCAGAGACAGAGATCAAACCGAAAATTCCATGACACTGTGAACTTATACTGTATGATGGAGTCTTTGCATTGGTATCCTTTTGCAAATATTAGAGGCTGCATATTCAGTGAAGTCTCCCTGAAAACTATTGCTGGAATGCCCCATAGGGCCAATATTAGTATGAGGCACTTGTTAAAAAAATATTCTGCCTAACCAAACCAATAATTAGCTTTGCTTACCTGGCAAGAAGACCAACCTTGACTGTAAGTGGTTATCTGCCCTATGAAAAGTTTCTTTGCAAGATGTAACAAGAAAATACTTTTGTTGTCCCCTTGTCAGGCAATGTAGGCTACTACTGTCTTGTTGTCAACCTTACTCAGGCCTCCTTGAAGATTCTGAAAGGCTTGCAATGCTAGAAAAAGGCTTCCTCAAATTCAAGATACTTGAGGAGTCTGCGCTCCAATGGACTTGCACTTGTTTCTTCAGATTGTGGACCTTCTGCCCCAGGCATCAGAATCATCCTATCTCCTGGGCATGCCTCCAAAAGAAGCATAGTGGCGATGTCCAAAATTCCAGTTCTTGTTGAATTTGTAAAGGCACACAGATTTTCTGATCCATAGACAGCCCAGCTCATAGGCTAAAGACAGCAAATTGAAATGCACTCATGTACCACCTGGCCCAAGGTACCACCACTGCCAACAAGATCTTCAAAAAGATTCCTGGGGCTGTGCCAATTCTGTAAAAAGCAGACACCTAAACTGGAAGTGACACCTGGCCACCGCAAATCTCACACGCCTCTGGTGCTGGGCATTGATCAGTACATAGAAGTATGAGTCGGCCAGTTAATTGATACCAACTAGTCCTCCTGCTGAACTGTCTCTGTGACTGTCTGCACTGGTGTGTATGAACACATTCAATTCCTTCAAACTGAAACAGGCCAGAAGGCTCCTTCCTTAAGTACTAGAAAACTGGGGAGAATGCCCCCCAGATGATTCTATGTTTCCGGCATCACTGGCATGATGGCCTTGTAGCAGTCTAAAAATCTTGCAGACATTTTCTCTTCTGGGATGTGTTGAACATAACCTATATGAATTCAGTGGTCAACTTTACAATTCTCCCTTGTTACTCCCACCTGTCTTCTGGACCCACTGGTCTTTGATGATTGTTGCCCAAACCCTCCAGGAGGCTACAATCATCAACTTCACTTAGGCCCCCTGGCATCAACTGGAAGAGACTGGTTGGACGGACCTTCAAAAAGACTTTCCAGCCCTCTAAACAGCTTGCTCTGGACTTGATTTCATGTCAAATGTAGCTTTGAGACACCTCCACTGTGATCTGTTAAATCTGCAGCCTGTCCTGGAAGATTTGGCCTCCTGCACCTTCTGAAGTTCAGTAGCCTTGAGTGAAGCATGGCGGCTTCCTCTTACTAGTCTTTGGCCACAGTCCAGACATTTCCTCCTGTCATTCGCTTAATTGCATTGTTCAGTATTTGGCCAAACAATAACCTCCTATAGGAAATGTTGAAGGCTTGTGCACAAGTTCTGCCTGCCCTTAAGTGGCGTAACCACAATGCTCTCATAGCAGTCACAAAGTGCTCCAGTGCTTGTACTAGGTCTATCAAAAGCATCAACCAAAAGTCAGTAGCCAGGTTCCACCCTTTCCAGACACTGTGCCAAATCTTGTAGTTTGCAGTGTTGAATGTAATGTTATTTCTGAAGTTTGTACAGCGAAGTTAACACTATTGCTGATTGGTAGGCAAAATCTGTCACTGTATAGATTCTGTGCAAGCCTGATGGCTAGATCACCACAATTTCTGTGTTCCCGATGTGTTTCTGCATGAGTGCTTTTGATGCATTCTCAATGCGTTTTGCCACTTTCCAGATGTGTTCCATACAGAAACAATGCAGAGTTCTATTTTTGTTGACTGCACTAGAATGCGCTGTACTGGTGTGAACTAGGTAATTGGAATCAAAGTTAGACACTGTCCATGTGATCTTGATGGAGAATAAAAATGCACTGGACTGCACCTGGTGTGAACAAGTTTACTTTCTCATCCATAGGATCTCTGAAGGCAACCGAGTTATAAAAATGCAAAGACACTTGCTGCCCCAGAAACTAGAGGGCAGCATCCACCCCTGGAAGTGCAGTGCAAACATTTATCAGCCATTCCATTTCGATAAAGCTTAGAGAACCTGTTACTTTAAATTGGTCTTCTGACAAGGTCTCTGTCATTTTTCATCAACGAACGCTTTACGCTCTATGATTATGGATGTTGCTTGTGGCGTAGATATTTGCAGCATACTTTCTGCCATAGTTGCCTTTTGCACAACCACATCCTTGTGAGGCAACCTGTGCAATTTCATTTCTCTCCCACTGCAGACTGTATGCAGGCTCAAAATGCGCCCTGAGCTTGGCAAGGCATCTTCTATCATGCTGGCATAAACGTGTGTGCCAATTTCCTGGATAAGTGGAAACAACTCCTTTAGAATGTATTGACCACATGCTTAATGAATGTGACAACCTGTTAGGTGTCATCATCCTGGTCAGGATAAGATGATCGTTGGCGGGTCTTATGTTTTTTTGGAGCGCTTGAGTTCAGGGTTTCTGCTCCTAAAATAATGCAAAACACCTTCATTTGCATAATTTCCACGTTGCCCCCTTCTACATTTGCTAATCACTAACAGGTGTGGCAAGCTCATATTAGCACAAAATATATGGAAAAAAAGCATATTACCTCTCATCAAAAAACATGGTACCCTGTCTCTTTAAGAGCCATCTGCCTTCCTCCACTAACTTCAGAAGCAGCTGCAGGTGAGCTCAGACAGCATTTCCAAAGGCAGACAGCAGACACAAAACAGTCAGCCCGTCAAACCCACAGAAGTACACAGCATAGCAGGGGAGCCAGGACAGCACATCCAGAGGCACACAGGAGACTCAGTCAGAATCTGAGGTAAGTCCTTTACCCGGCAAGACTGCATAGAGAGAGGGAGAGAAGCCCTCTCAACTGCAGACCTCCAAGATCATTTACACCAATGCATGGCAACTGGCCCATCCTGTGCTGCCCATCTCCCCGCACTCTGTGACACCATTCACAGACGCTCTCAGACTGACAATAAAGCCAGGAGAGCAGTGTGGTGTGCTGCATATAATAAGACATAATAAAAACACCCCAAAGGGAGAGGCAACGATTACTTTGCAGAGCTTTTATAATACCACACCTGTACAATATCAATGCTGTTTTGCCCACAGACTTGGCACAAAAGGCACCCAGTTTTTAGAAGGATTTATCTTCAGCATTCAGGGTCTTCCAACTCCATGAGAGGCTGAACATGGAGGGGTAGGTTCAGCAGGGAGGGATGCAGAAAACAAATTACTTACCAACTGCAATCAACAGGTGGCCTGAAGCAGACCAAAAAAGAAGACCATCTTTGTGGGGGGAGGGGCTGTCTTTTATTCAGCTAGGTACAGGTGGTCATGTGGGTCTCCAGAGGTGGTATTAACCCATTGTGTGCTGACGTGAGGTGGGCCAGGAAAAATACATTTAATGCTGTATTAATACGTAACCACAGCGTTGCATTAACCACTTCCTGCCTGGCCAATAGCAGAATGACGGCTGGACGGTGGTTCAGTTATCCTGACTGGGCATCATATGACATCCTGCAGGATAACAGCCGCCACGCGCCCGTAGGAGCACGCCTGGCGACGATCGGTGGTGCGGTGTGTCAGTCTGATGGAGGCTCTTTACCATGTGATCAGCCGTGTCCAATCACGGCTGATCACGATGTAAACAGGAAGAGCCGTTCATCGGCTTTTCCTCACTCGCGTCTGACAGACGTCTCCTGACAGGGGGAGTCTGTCCTGATTGTTTATCAGCGCAGCCCCCCCTCGGATCCCACCCAGGACCACCATCATGCTGCCCAGGACCACCAGGATGGCCATCCACACTGGACCACCAGGTATGCACTCACTAGACCACCACGGAAATGCAATTCTGTGCTAAGGCAGCTGCCAACCAATGCCCAGGCAGCTGCCAATCAGTGCCCACTCTCAATGCCTACCACTGCCAGTGCCACCAGGGATGCCTATCAGTGCTGCATATCAGTGGCGCATATCAGTGCCTATCAGTGCCACATCAGTGCCCATCAGTGCCTATCAGTGCCCATCAGTGCCGCCTATCAGTGCCACCCATAAGTGCCACCCATAAGTATCCATCTTTGCAGCCTTTCAGTGCCCATCAGTGTCACCATCAGTGCCCACCAGTGCTACCTATCAGTGCCGCATATCAATGCCCAGTGCTGCATATCAGTGCCACCCATCAGTGCCACCTACCAGTGCCCATCGTCGGTGTCTGTTAGTGCCCGCTTATTGGTGCCACCTCATCGGTGCTGCCTTATCAGTGCCCGTCAGTGCCGCCTTATCAGTGCCCATCAGTGAAGGAGAAAACTTATTTATTTACAAAATTTTATAACTGAAACAAAAGCAAAACTTATTTTTTCAAAATTTTTGGTCTTTTTTTTTATTTGTTTACCAAAAACTAAAAACCGCAGAGGTGATCAAATACCACCAAAAGAAAGCTCTATTTGTGGGAACAAAATTATACAAATTCTGTTTGGGTACAGTGTAGCATGACCACGCAATTGTGGTTTAAACAGCGACAGTGCAGAAAGCTGAAAATTGGCTTGGGCAGGAAGGTGTATAAGTGCCTGGTATTGAAGTAGTTAATCTGTGTTTTATATCTCTCTGAGTTCAGCCTTAATTGATAAAAACCCATGAGCTTTTTTCCCTCCCTTAGTGAATGACTTTAAAAGAGCAACAAAATGTGGGAAAGACAACAAATTTATTTCAATATTTTTTTCTTAAAAACAAAACAAACACAAGTTAGCATGTATGTCTTTGAGTCTTGCTCTGAACCCACAAAATGCTCACAGAACACGTACACACTGTTTTATTTATGTCCAACAGTGGCTTTCCTCCTCTCATCAAGTTCATTAGAACACCCTAAAAAAATAACACATTCTCATATTTTTGGGCCCTTTACTGATTCAGCGCTTTTTAATGTAAATAAAACTAAAAAGTCATGCAATTAGGTTCTCAAATTCACAAATCTCCTAACTCATTGGAAATTAACACTCTTAACCTAGACTGGTGTGCTTTACTGCTTGGAATGCATGGACTAGGCAAGAATGTGGGGCATTTGACTGGTAGTTGAAAATCATATTAGCAGATTCTTTTTGTGGTTCTGGGATGCCATGTAAATATAAAAATATGAAATCACAGGGGGGCGTGGCTAGCCGCGGAAGGAGATGGCCGATTGAGAATGGAGCTCCTCAGCGACGGAGTCTAAAACGGCACACAGCGAATACCCGGAGACATCCAACAACCCTCATCAGGTCTCAGACGTTCCCCACACCTGAAGGACCATGACCAGAAAGAGAAAGGAGGAAAGGAGGCCGCAAAAAATGACCGAATTCTATAAATATCGGCAGGACGGAGGTAGGCAAGATGGCGCCGGCGCCACATCAACCCCGGCCCTAAACACAAAGCCCCGCTCCTGTCCCTCTCCATCGGCCTCCCATCTTAGTAAAGAAAGCCCTCCTAAGAGCCAGGACTCCTGCCCTAACACACCACAGTCAGCTAGCCCAGCTAAAGCTAGATTCAGGCTGGATGGCCCTGGATGCAGTCCGGTGAGTGGCCACGAGGCAGACTCTGGAGAAGACACCAGAGAACTGCCAGAAAGAATAGAGAGCTTCCCCACGTCCAACCAGCCTGTTATAGACACTGTCCTTAAGGACATGCTACTCTCCTTACGCAGCATCATCCAGGCTGACATGCTGTCCTGCATGACTAAATTTAACACAGACATACAGGAAGTGGAAGCTAGAGTGGACCATATAGAGTGCAAAATGGGGGAATTTGCCACCACAATTAATGACCTTGTAGATGCACAGGAAGAAAATGAGGGGGAGATAGAAACCATGCAAGCAAAGATGGCGGACATGGAAGATAGAAGTAGGAGGAACAACATGAAAATAAGAGGAATTCCAGAGACAGTACAGCAAAATGACCTGAGAGCCTATGCTACTACGCTGTTTACGGAACTTCTCCCTGACCTGACCGCAATGGACGTCATTATAGACAGGATCCATCGCCTCCCTAAACCGTCCTATCTCCCCGACCAGACCCCAAGAGACGTGATATTGAGGCTGCATTTCTACCACGCCAAGGAGCAACTCATGGCAAAGATGCGGAAAAAATACCTCATCCCTGCCCAATACCAGCATCTCCAATTTTACGCAGATCTATCCCAATACACTCTGAAAAAAAGACGAAGTCTGGTCACAATTACGAAAGCCCTGAGAAATCACCACATCATCTACAGATGGGGATTCCCAACTAACATCACCATCACTAAAGATGGCAAAACATTCATTGTCCACACGTTAGAAAAAGGTCTAGCGTTGCTCAAGGAATGGCAAATTATCCCTGAAGCGGATAACAATACAGGCCAAAACAGGAGAGCGCAGCAGCTAGATGTTGAATGGAAGACAGTCACTGCAAAAAACTCCAAGAAGCATACTTGATCACTCTTTGTAATCCGGGGACTACACCAGCCCTGTTGTGCTGAGAGAACACCCGCGTCACCACGAACTTGACCCCTCAACACATTTGAATGGCACCCAGCAGCAGCTAGATGTTGAATGGAAGACAGTCACTGCAAAAAACTCCAAGAAGCATACTTGATCACTCTTTGTAATCCGGGGACTACACCAGCCCTGTTGTGCTGAGAGAACACCCACGTCACCACGAACTTGACCCCTCAACACATTTGAATGGCACCCAGCTGCGTTCAAATATTCAGTTTGCATATTGGACCGATTATTAACATCGCGTCCAATAGGATCCTCCCTGTTATTACAATGTTTTGTTTTCATTATCTTTTCTTTTTTTTGCGAATGTTTCGCTACCTCATGTTCTTATTTCAATTTGCTGTTCACCATAACCACTCTCAAAGTACTAATGGATTTCTCTACCAGAGTACATCTCAAATTCTCCCGCCAGATCTACAAAGACATCGAAAGATGCACCGGAAGACTCAGAAGACCCTTAACTACACCAAGAACCTTGCCCTCTCGCACCATATCATAGAGTTAATCGCCTCAGTCCAGTTCGCCGAGGAAGGAGGCGTCCTGGCTTGCCAGTTCAGCGCTATTAGGCGCCTTGCCTGGTACAGGCATCTCAGCAATGCAACTTTGATAGGGGATGATGCATTGCCATCCTCAAAGATTCCCAGAAGGCAGGTCCTAGCCTCTGGTTCCAGGGTGGTCCCAAAGATTCTATTCAAGCTGTCCACTACTTCTACCCAGTACCTGAATAGCTTTGGGCACTTCCATACCATATGAAGAAGATCGCCTGGGGCCTTGCATCTTGGGCATTCGTCTCTGGGCTTTCTACCAAATTTAAACAGTTTTTGGGGGTATAATAGGCTCGGTAAATTAGGAACAGGTGGGAAACCCTTTGCGAGGGGGATGTTGATACCAGGCCACCCTGTTTGAGGACCCGATCCCATTGTTCCGAGGTGATTGGTCCTAAGTCTTTTTCCCATCCCTTTCTACTACTATCAGGTCCCTTAGTACTCATAGCTCTGTTTCCCAGGGTATCATATATCCTGGAAATCAGGCCCCTCATTAATCTCGGTTTCGTTATTTCCTGAAATAGGGGGGTCTTGACCCAATTAATAGTCGAGGATCTAAATTGGGCCTGGATACCGTGTCTGACCTGCAGGTATTTGTAAAAAGACCTATTTGGGATATTGAATTGTCGTCTCAGGTCCTCGAATGATTTCAAGTGGTTTCCCTCGTATAGCTGGATTAGCCGGCTAATACCCTGCCTTTCCCACTCTGGGGGTCTCTCTATGCCCTTTATTTCCCCTAGATTCTTGTTATACCATAACGGGGTATACTCGTTCCACCCATTGTATCCCATTATTGATTTTACTGCCTTCCATACTCTGGTCATCAAGTCACTCGTCGGACACCTATGAGTGAACGAGTCTGCCTCCAATGCCTCAATTAATGAATTGTGGGGAGCGCCCAGTATCGCCATTCTATTGCCACCACTCCCACTTGCCAGGAGCCCGCCATTTGCCATTTGCTGGAGTTGAGCCGACAAAAAGTATAGCCGCGGGTGCGGAGTCGCCATCCCCCCCCTCCCAACAGGGAGCTGCAATGTTTGTAGACCAATCCGGGCTTGACCCTTTTTCCAGATTAAGTCCCTAAACAGGGA
Organism: Lithobates sylvaticus; assembly: GCA_028564925.1. Taxonomy (NCBI): domain Eukaryota; kingdom Metazoa; phylum Chordata; class Amphibia; order Anura; family Ranidae; genus Lithobates; species Lithobates sylvaticus. Next base: position 287,359,408 of record CM053029.1, read on the forward strand.
TTCAATCTTCTTAAACCATTTCTGGCTAATCCAGACTGGAGAGTTATGGAGAATATAAAGAACTTGCGGAAGCCAGATCATCTTAATTAAATTGCAACGCCCTGCTATAGATAGGGGGAGGCGACTCCATATCTCCACCTTTTGTTTTAGTTTAATCAATAGCGGGGCTAGATTGTCACTGATATACTGGTTTGTGTCGCTAGAAATCCACACCCCCAAGTATTTAAGCTTGGTCACCACGTCAAGGGCAGGGGTTATAATGGGAGTCTGTTCGCCGCACCGAGCCAACGGTAGCAGGGCTGACTTGCTCCAATTGATGGCTAAGCCGGAGTGTTGCCGAAATTCCTCCATCATGCGCATCACTACCTCGAGTGAAATGTTGATATCGCCGATAAAAAATAAAACGTCGTCGGCAAATAATGCGATTCTTTCCTCCCCGGACTGGCGCCGGAATCCCTGGAGATCCGGACGCATTCTTGTCAGGATCGCCAGGGGTTCCATTGCCAGTACAAAAAGGAGGGGAGACAGGGGGCATCCCTGCCTCGTCCCCCTTTCCAACTGAAACACCTCGGAGTAGTCCCCGCCCACTCTAACTTTAGCTCTAGGCTCGTTGTATAGGAGTTTAATCCATTTAATGAAGGTAGGCCCAAAACCAAATCGCTCCAGGACCAGCCATAAATAGTCCCATTCCAGGCTGTCAAATGCTTTAACAGCATCCAAGGCCAGAATGGCCTTAGGACTTGTATTGTCCGTTGGAGTTTGCATATTAAGGAAGACTCTTCTAATATTGGTGCTAGTTGACCTGCCTGGAATGAAACCTGACTGGTCCGGGTGGATTAGCTTGTGTATACATTTGTTTAGTCGAATCGCCAAAACCTTCGCCAAAATCTTAATATCGGAGCATAGCAGCGAAATTGGGCGATACGAGGTAACTTCCTGCTGGTCCTTCCCCTCTTTAAGTATCAGAATAATATTGGCCTCGAGCATCGAGGAGGGCAATCTGCCCCCATCCAACGCCCGTCTCAAAGTTTCCAACAATTCAGGCAACAATACCTCGCCATACCGTTTGTAGAGCTCTATTGGCAGCCCGTCGGGGCCCGGGGATTTTTGATTGGGCATTGCTGCCACTGCAAATCTCAATTCCTCTATAGTTACTGGCGCCTCCAATTCCGTTTTGTCATTGTCTGATAGGTTTGGGAATGTTATCTGCTGCAGAAACTCAGATACTGCTGTCTCGCTCCCTTTCCTAGAGGATTTATAGAGGGTTTTGTAGTAGTTGCCAATAAGATTCGTTATCTCCAGTGGGTCGGTAACCAAATCCCTGTTTGCCCCCCTGATTGCTGGAATTGTTGAGGGGGAACTATTAGTCTTGACCAGGAGAGAGAGGGTGTGGCCTACCCTCTCGCCCTCGCCAAAATAATATTGCCGCTGGAAAATTCGCCTATTCTCCATTTTCTTAGTGAGTAGCATTTTATAGGTTTGTTGTTTGTTAAGCCATTCCCCCATGCTAATTGGGGTCGGGTTTTCTACATAGCGACGTTCTGCTAAAGTTACCTCGCTACTAGCTTCCCTTTCTTGCTCTCTCGAGCGCCGCTTAATTGCTGCCATCTTCTGGATTAACAGTCCTCTTGTATAGGCTTTTAAGGAGTCCCAGATCACCCCGGGCGACGCTGAGCCCGCGTTTATTTGTAAAAACTCCCTTATGCTAATGGTCAACTCGCAGGGATTGCCAATCAGTTCAAGCCAGCAGGGGTTAATCGTCCATTCCCTATGGCTGGCTCTACCCCCGGTACTTATGTTGAGCGTCAGCGGGGAGTGATCTGAGACCCCTCTCAGGCCGTACTCTACATCTCTCACCAACAAATTCGCCTCGCCATTCCCTAGGGCCATATCAATTCTAGAGAGGGTACGGTAAGAATCTGAAAAACAGGAGTACTGCCTATCGCATGGGTGCCGCGTACGCCATATATCGCTTAGCCCTATTTCCCTCAAAAACCGTGACAGGCGATTCCCCTCTCCCGCCCTGGGTCTGGTGGGTGCAGGGAATCTGTCTAGTCCCGTATCCAACACCTCATTGTAATCCCCTAGGGCTATCATTGGAATGCCTGGTTTATCCAAAGCAAACTCAAGTAGTTTATACAGAACCTCAAGCTTAAAAGGGGGAGGTATATAGATATTTGCTATAATATAGGGCTGACTACCAATCAGACAGGACAGGAATATATAGCGCCCCTGTTCGTCAATGGAGATTGCATTACAAGAGAAGGGTACTCCTCTCCCTACCAAGATGCTCACTCCCCTTGAGTAAGAGGAGTGAAATGAGTGGTATTGGGCCGAGAACTTGCGACTGGATAGCTGAGAAACTGTATCGGGAGTAAGATGCGTTTCCTGAAGCAGCAGTATTCCGGGTCCCTTCCCGTCCAATGCCGACAGGACTAACGCACGTTTATTTAAGCTACCCAGACCCCGGGTGTTCCACGAGACCAGGTTTACCCTGTCACCCTCCGTGATAGATTTAATCGCAGGACGCAGGGGGGGGGGGGAGCAGGGAGGGGAGGGGGGGGCCAACAACAAACCGGCGAGCCCCCCCATCCCCTCCCCACCCCCCCCCCGGCTCCCCCACCACCACCCCCGCCCACGCACCAACCCCCACCGACCTCGTAGGCGCCAGCAGTGTGTGTTACCCCAGTCCTCCCTAACCCTACCCACCCCCCCTCCCAATCCCCCACCCCCCTCCCCCCACCCCCCATGCCCAACTGGGCCACCCCCATGAGGCTTATGTGCGACCCAACCATACACCTCCCGCCCAGCAGCACAGATGTCCCGTCCCAACCGTGATACTGTATTAAGTGAACAGTCCTAATCCAACCCTTTCCCAGTGGTATCAACTTTGAAGTAATAATGTGCGGACAGAGTAACCTACCCCCCCAAACAGGGTGGAGAAAAGAAAGGGGGGGGGAAGACATAGAGCCCCCCCCCCCCCCAGTAACCACCGTGATCCCACCCCATTGTGCAATTGACAACGTGTTAACCATTAAGGTAGACGAGGAGGAGAGATAGAGGCCTCCGCTTCCGCGGAAGCCCCATCCCTGCCACTCGATCCTAGTCCAATGTCAGTGAGGGAAAAGAGAGAAAAAAAAAAAGGAAAAAAAAAAGAAAAGGAAAAAACCCCCCGCCCTCCCAGGCAGGCGTTGTAGTGGCTGTGTATAAACCATCGGGTGGACGAGGGGAGGAGTGGGGGCGTCTATAGAAGCCCCCACCTCTAACCCCCGGTCCTAATCAAATGTCAGTGCAACGGTGCCAAAAAGAAACAACAAAAAAAAAAAAAAACACATTATTAATATGATAATGATAATGATAGTGTTGTGAGAGGTATTCCCCTCAACCCCCCTCCCCCCACCCCCCCCCCCCGACCCGATACCCTTAATGTGATGGACTATGTCAAAAAATAAAAAACCATAGAAACAACATATAACAAGAGAATAAACAACCTAGGCCCTCCATCGGCCCCCCCCCCCCCCCCCCCCCCCCCCCCCATAGTAAATGTCTCTGGCACTCTCAAAGATCTTCTCTGTGTTCCTCCAACCATCTCTCGACTTCAACGGGTGTGTTAAAATACAAAGTCGAGCCCATAGCAGTCACCCGCAGGCGGGCGGGGTACAACAGGGCGTATGCGATTTTATGTCGCTGAAGCGTGCGCTTAACTGGGATGAATTCTGTTCTGAGTTTCTGGAGGTCCGGGGAAAAATCCGGGTAGAAGGAAACCCTAGCCTCCTTGAAAAAAATGTCCCCCAGTTCTCTAGCCTTGCGAAGTAAAATCGCACGGTCATTGTAGTTTACAAATTTCAGTAATAGTGGGCGAGCCCGCTCGTCATTTTGTCGGGGTCTGGTAGGAACTCGATGGGCTCTCTCGATCGCAAATAGCGGCGTAAAAGAGGAATCCCCAAATATTTCCTTGAGCCAAGTTTCCAGAAAGACTACGGGATTGGGGCCCTCACTCCTCTCAGGTAAGCCTATTAGGCGCACGTTGCTTCTGCGGCTTCTATTTTCTAAATCGTCGAGCTTAGCGGCCTGTTTGGCCATTTGCTTCTGTAGGCCTATGATTTTTTCCTGTAATGGGGAGAGTTCATCGTCGATCGTACTTAACCTCGCTTCAAGCGCCGTAGTCCTTTCCACTGTGCTACTCAGTAACTGGCTCATTGCAGTTAGCTCAGTTTTTATGCCACTCAATTGGCTATCCAAGCCAGATATAGAGTCCTTGCAAGCGTTAACAGCATCAAATATGGCCCTAAGTGTGGGTTCCTCCTGACCCCCTATAATAGAGCACGCCAGTGACCTTGCTGCTGCCTGTACCGCCTTACCCTCCCCAGGGTCTTTATTGTTCGTGGCTCCTCTGGCAGGTAAAATGGTGGTGTTCAATGATAATTGGCTGGAATTTCTTCTATCAGATGCCACCCCCTGGGTCTTTGCGTGTGTCACTGGTAGTTGGTGCCCCCCCTTGCTTGGTGATTGAGCGGGAGCATGGGCATGGGCAAAGCGCTCAAGTTTTGCTGCGGCAGCAGCAGCGGACACCTGGTTTGCTTTCTCCTTGGCAGAGCGCGTTTTTTGGCCCCCTTCCAAGTGCGCCGTCTCGTCAGCAGCACGTTTGCTCAGCATGGTAAAATTTTTCACCTCCTAGTGGTGATTCAAATTAATCAATAATTTTTGAAAGCCTTGTGGTCTTGCAGCACAGACCCAGTACTATTTTAGGTGGATGTCAATAAGAGGTCGGTGAGCACCAACAAAAAAAAAAAAAAAAAAAAAAAACACACCAAAAAAAACACCAAAAAAAAAAAGCACAGCTTAGCAGTCCAGCACCACTGGGGGGCCCTTCCTCGGTACCTTCTCCCAGCAAGGCAACTATGTAATAATATAGACAGTAGTGGTCACTCTTAGGGGACTCCAAGCTCTCAAATGTACCCCAAATTCTCGTCTTGCCTCTAACGGGCAGCTCACAGTCAATTCACTCAGACCAGGGGGGCGATTTTAAACATTTAGCATATTGCCCCCTTTCCCAGGCTCAACCCGTTACCTCAATCCCATGTACCGTCCATAGCCCAATGCTCAGGCGATATGGAGAGCAAGCTATCCTGGGGGAGCACTGCAAGGGCACTGTCAGATCAAGTCTTTTACTCACGGCTCCACACACAGGCCCATGGAGGAATCCAACGCTCAGGAGGGGTAGGAAAGGTGGAGCACGTCAGCTCGATCCACTGCAGGTCCCGCACGGTCTCTCAGCATCCACGCAGGTACACGGGATTCCGGCAGTCAGCGGGGGGGATCGGAGAGGGTCAGAGAGGATTAGAGAGGCTGTCCGCTATGGGTCCCACCACAGCGCCCGCCTGGCAAGCATCAGCGGGAGAAGGGGGAAAGGAGGAGACAGGCGGCGTTGCGAGCAGAGCGAGCGCTCGGGTCAAGCACAGGGGTACCCTTAACTACACCAAGAACCTCAGGCCCAGCAAGCCTGTAGGGGAATCTCTTCTAACTGTGAGTACCCAGCACCATCATTTTCTACCTACCTCACACCCCGCAAGTCACAACATCACCACTGTTGATACTATGTACCTGCCTTGGACATTGCTGATACCGAAGCCAAAGCAACAACAAAGCATCTACATACAAATTACATGGGAGTAACCTTCCTATCTATCAACACCAAAGGCCTCAATCATCCAGCTAAACGAAAGTCATTATGGACTGAGGCTGCGCAATACAAGGCCGACATTATTTGTGCACAGGAAACGCACTTTTGTGCCGACGCACAGCCCAAATGCTCACACAGAAGTTACCCCTTTGTTTACACTGCCAGCACGAATACAAAAAAGAGGGGAGTCTTAACAGCAATCAAGGATACAGTTGCGTTCCAACTACATGAAGAGATCAAAGACCCCAATGGCAGATACCTCATACTAATCTGTGAGATTAACTCCAGGACATATACAATCGCTAATATCTATACACCCAACTCCCACCAACTAAAATTTCTTAACAAAGTTCTAAAGAGAATTGACAGCATTAGAAGAGGTTCTCTGATACTATGTGGGGACTTCAACCTGGCCCCTGACAGAGCCATAGACACCACGACTAAGTCCACCCGCATAGGTGCCTCTCTTCAGGACACAATATATAAATACAATCTCTACGACGCATGGCGTTGCTGCCATGCTGGTGAAAAAGATTTTACTTATTTCTCAGCAGCCCACCATTCCTATTCACGGATTGACCTTTTTCTGGTGGACGACGGCATCCTGGCACGTACTAGTGACTCCAAAATCAACACCATTACATGGTCTGACCATGCGTCAGTGACTATAACCATAGCAGACTCGCTCTCGCCTGGGACCAACCCAGTGTGGAGAGCAAACCCTTACGTTCTTCAGAGGACAGATACTAAAGAAGCCCTAGAAAAACATCTAAAAGAATATTTTAAACTGAATGCTGGTTCCATATCTAACAACACGACCTTGTGGAACGCCCACAAGGCATATATGAGGGGCATGTTTATTAAAATTGGGGCGGGTGTGAAGAGGCAGAGGCAGAGGCATATCACAGAGCTCACTGAGGGCATCCGCTTACTAGAAGCACAAAACAAACAGAACCCCACAGCAGCTCTAACGGAGGCTGTCTCCAAACTTAGACATGATCTTAGAATTTGTCTTCTGGGCGACTTTGAGAAATCATCCAGGAGACTGCGAATGCACTACTATTCTAGTGGTAATAGAGCCGGGAAATTTCTTGCCCAACGCCTACAAGGATATAGATATAAAACAAAAATATCCTATATTGTTCACCCTTTATCTAAAGTAAAACAATACCATCCAAAGGATATTTCGGATGCCTTTAGTGAGTACTACAGCTCCCTGTACAACTTGAACAGGGACCCATCTACCCCTCAACCCGACCCAGAAATGATTAACAATTTTTTAACCAACTTACCTCTCCCACAATTGACAGAAGATCAACTTCATCAGTTGAATCTACCCTTCAGCCTCCCAGAGATTACTAAAACTATAGCCTCCCTACCTTCCAACAAATCCCCTGGCCCTGACGGCTTTATAGGGGAATATTATAAAACGTTCAATCATATTTTAGCCCCTCACCTCCAAAAAGTTTTCAATGACGCTGCTGCTTCTGCCTCCTTTCCCTCGGAAATGCTTAGAGCTTTAATAATCACTATACCCAAGCCAGGGAAAGATCCATCCACCCCACAAAATTTCAGACCTATTTCATTACTGAATAACGATCTAAAAGTATATGCTAAACTTATTGCCCAAAGGCTAACAGACATTTTACCAGAGCTCATTCACCCAGATCAATCAGGATTCACCAGGGGACGTCAAACATCTGATGCCACTAGGAGACTAATCAATATCATACACAATGCAAATATATCTGGAACGCCTTCTCTGCTTCTTGCCTTAGACGCAGAGAAGGCGTTCGACCGCGTCCACTGGGGGTACCTAGCCAAAACCCTGACGACGTTTGGATTCTCAGGTCATATACTCTCTGCAATAATGGCCCTATACACTATTCCCTCAGCCCAAGTCTTCACGTCTGGGGTTCTCTCGGCCCCCTTTAACATCACGAATGGGACACGCCAGGGGTGCCCTCTGTCGCCATTAATATTTAATTTACTCATGGAGCCTCTGGCGTGTCACATTCGCAATCATCCTCATATAACAGGAATTAAAATGCACAATTCGACCCATACAATCAGCCTATTCGCTGACGATGTCATATTGATGTTCACGGAGGTGGAGAATTCCCTGGCTTCAATACATCACGCATTGCAAATGTTTAGCAATCTGTCCTATTATAAGGTGAATGAATCAAAATCGTACATTTTAAATCTGAATGTGTCGCCACTGGCACAACAAAAACTAGCTGCTATATATCCTTATACATGGGAAAAATTAGGGATTAAATACTTAGGTACTACCCTTACACCCAACTCAGGCGACCTGTACAAATCTAACTACGTACCATTTGTTGACAAATTAAAAGGTAAACTTCAGAGACTAACAAAGGCGGAGCTTTCCTGGACAGGAAGGCTGGCGGCCTTTAAAATGACCATTCTACCCCAACTAATTTACTTGTTCCGAACACTTCCCATACCAGTACCTAGCACCTTTTTCAATACAGCGCACTCGATAATCAATATATGTGGCAAGGAAAGAGAGCAAGGTGCGCTTTTGCGCGCCTTGTTACATCCAGAAGAGTAGGAGGAATAGGAATGACCAATCTAAAGGACTATTATCTAGCTACTATACTCACACAACTTAAGGCCTGGTTCCCCACATCGGGCTGTAATAGATGGACTGAAACTGAAAAAGCCCAACTCCAACATCATGATTTATATCACCTGCTATTCATACAGCACCACTTGAATTTCAAAAATAGCACTCTATCCCCAACTATGATAGCCTCCCTACAAGCATGGGACATTCTGGTGAAATTCCCCTTCCAGCAGACGGAAACAATTACCCTACCATCACCAATACAGAGCCTACAAGTGAATATCCCTGACCTACACATAGAGCATTGGATAGAGAAAGGCATAAAAGTAATAGACGACTTAATGATTGGACCAACACCTAAGACCTTTAGATCCCTCCAACTAGAGTTTGACCTGGCCCCACAGGACTTATACTCCTACCTTCGAATTACACATTTCCTCCAGACATGTCCTTACAACCAGCTAACTATCCCATGGAACATCTCTCAATTTTATAACAATACAAACTCCAAATCCAAAGGGATCTCCCTGTTCTATGGGATGTTAAACAACAAAAATGTATACACTAAGACATCAGCAATGTCTTCATGGGAAAGAGACATAGGGACCACCTTTACCCCAGAACAGTGGCAAAAGGCTTTCAAAGCAACCTTCACATCAACCAGAAGTGTTAAACTGTGGGAACTATCCCATAAAATCTCACTTCGCTGGTACCTATCTCCTTATAGAATAGCTAAATTTGCACCCCAAACCACTGCTCTTTGCTGGCGTCTATGTGGAGAAGTAGGAACCCTGTATCATATTCTGTGGTCCTGCCCAGTGATTAAAAGATATTGGGAAACAGTGTTTCGGATTGCTGGCCAGGTTATAGAATATGTAGTGAACCAAACCCCTGAACTGGCTCTCCTTTCCTTAACCATTGAATCTATCCCAGGAGAACACAGGACAGTACTATCCCACATCCTCATGAGTGCTAGACTAGTATTAACACATCACTGGAAAGAACAAATAACCCCCTCAATTCAGGAAGTGATATTTACAACCAATACCCATGCCAACTATGAGCTAATGTATGCTAGCGCGCAAAACCGTTTATCGCAAGCCTCATTTACATGGAAAACATGGACAGACTGGTATAAACTAAACTATCCCTAGATGATCAATGACGATATTAGACAACGAGAGTGTAACCTATCTACCTATGTTGTATATGTTTTCATACAAATCTGATAGAATACTCTAAATGATGTAAATTACTATGTTGAATAGCAAGTTTCTGCTTTTCTGTTTTTATACTTTTATACGTTTACCCTGTTGTTAAGCTAAGATGAGACATGTAGACAACTCACTATATTGGTACTATGTTGAAATTACCGAATGTTTGTCTTGTCCAAAACCCAATAAAAAACCTATTGAAATTAAAAATATGAAATCACACTTTAGAGTTAGGGATGAGTGAACATATTTGGCCTCTCAAAATTGTGTCAAACCAAGCCTCTAATTATTGCCATGCAGCACAATACAGTGATCCAATCGCTCTACAAAATGCTTTTGTTGATAGACAAAGATGTATCACTAAATGTCTTTGCTTAGCAAAGCTATGCAAGTTCCTTGTCAGTGTTGACATAATAAAATGGCTATGGTGATACATAAATCTATGTCATCACTGTGTCAGCACAGACATGGCAATTATTAGAGATGAGAAAACCTGCCTGAGTTGGTCAAATCTTGTTTGAAATTCAGAGAACCTAAACTTTAGTGGCAATTTCCATTGTAAACTTTAAGAAACTAAATGCTCTTAGTAAATTATGTCCATATTTAGGGATAAAAGGCAACCTAATTTAATAATAGGAAGCTGCATACTGCCAAGGTGGGCATGTACCAATGCCAAAAAAGAGAGACCTTTTTCATGTGGCTTCTAGGGCAACATGGAAAAAACAAATCCTGTAATTACAGGCGGTCCCCTAGTTACAAACATCTGACTTACAAACGACTCCTACTTACAAACGGAAGGAGACAACAGGAAGTGAGAGAAAATCTACCCCTAGGAAGGGAAATTCTCCCCTGTAAGAGTTAATATGGGAAAAATATCTCCCCACTGATGCTTTATCACCAATATTTTTTTCCACAACAGCCCAAAATTTTCTAAATCCAATTGTGATTGGGACAGAAAGTGAGGTGAAATTTTCTGAACAGGGGCACAGACAGCAAAACAAACACTACAGGAGTGGTAACCATTCACTATGCTATCCAAAAAGCTTAAAAATATTTTTTTTGGCTGGAGCTACACTTACAAAAATTTACCTGTTTCGACTTACAAACATTCAACTTAAGAACAAACCTACAGACCCTGTCTTGTTTGTAACCCGGGGACCGCCTGTATATGTTTGGAGATGCTTTAAAGCTGCAGATCTGTTTCCTTGTTTTACCATTCATGCCGGCTATTACGCGTGTGCTGCACATATTGTCTCATTTGGATGGTCTGTAGTTGACCTTGTTGTCCTTGTGTCCCTTACCTCTGTAACCTACATGTACAACTTTTAAAACCAATAATAACCCAATATAAAAAAAAGTTGCAGATCGTACAATTTTTTATGGACACAATAGCATACTCTGGCAACAAATATTTGCCTGTAAAATAGATTTATTTATTTTACAGTTCACTTGGCTAACAGCAACAGCATCTCAGAACCATTTAAAGTGGTTGTAAAGGCAGAAGGTTTTTTATCCTAATGCATTCTATGCATTAGGATAACAAGCCTTCTGTGTGCCACAGCCCCCCTAATACTTACCTGAGCACCCTCTCGATCCAGCAAAGTACACGAGTGCCTCGGCCATCCAGAGCTCTCTCTCCTGATTTGAGACACAGCAGTGGCACCATTGGCTCCCGCTGTTGTCAAGCAAAGTCAGTTAGCCAATCGGGAGAGGAAAAAAGTGTGGGCCAGAACTTCAGCTTCATGTCTGAATGGATACATGAAGCTGCGGCGTAGATCGGGTGCTCCCATAGCAAGCTGCTTGCTGTGGAGGCACTCAACAGGAGGGAGGAGCCAGGAGCACTGAAGAGGGACCCGAGAAGAGGAGGATCTAGGCTGCTCTGTGCAAATCCACTGCGCAGAGCAGGTAAGTATGACATGTTTGTTATTTTTATAGAAAACCGTACCAGGCCACATGCCCTCAACATTGGGAGGGTGCTTTGGGGTCATGGGGAAAGCCATAGGGAATTCCCCATGATGTCCCCATGCGTCAGAGGGGACGGGCTTACCAGGTGGCCCCGCCCTCCGTTATAAAAGACCTGTCAGACGCAGCGAAGCCTCACACAGCGGGAGCCTCCCATTGCGCGGAGCGGCCCAGAAGAGACACCGACGCCGTGGAAGAAGATGCCGGACGAGAAGACCAGAGTGGAGCGGATCGGAGGAAGAAGATGATGGAAGAAGAAGATGGAAGAAGACGCCGGAAGGAGAAGATGAAGAAACGGAAGGATGAAGAAAGGAAGAAGGAAGACCAGAAGAAAGAAGATTTTAATAAAGGAATTGTCAAAGACCGTCTCCTGTCATTTTTACCATTTTTGACACTTTTTTGGTGAAATGGTAGGGGTACTTTTGTACCCCCTTACCATTTCACACAGGGGGGGGCTGGGATCTGGGGGTCCCCTTGTTAAAGTGGGCTTCCAGATTCCGATAAGACCCCCGCCCGCAGACCCCCACAACCAATGGCCAGGGTTGTGGGGAAGAGGCCCTTGTCCTCATCAACATGGGGACAAGGTGCTTTGGGGGGGACCCCAAAGCACCCTCCCAATGTTGAGGGCATGTGGCCTGGTACGGTTCAGGAGGGAGGGGGAGCCGATCTCGTCCCCCCTCTTTTCCTGCGGCCTGCCAGGTTGCGTGCTCGGATAAGGGTCTGGTATGGATTTTGAGGGGGACCCCACGCCATTTTTTTTTTGTGGCCGGGGTTCCCCTTAATATCCATAGCGGTGGCCTTTTATAATGTGGGGCGTGTACTAAACCCCCTGAGCTATAATTGGCCACAGGCATCCTGCCTGTGGCCAATTATTGCTCTCCTCGCGGCTGGCTCTATGATTGGCCAAGCATGCGGGTCACAGTGCATGCTTGGCCAATCATCAGCCAGCAATGCACTGCGACTGGCGCAGTGCATTGCGGGCCGCTCACATCACGCGAATTTGATGCGAGCGGCCCAAATAGTTCTGGGCTTGCCGAGCGGGCGAACGCCCGATGTTCGATTTGAACATGGGTTTGAATCGAACACCGGGCCCATTCCTAATGAGGAGAGGAGGATGCAGTGAATGTGGGTTATATAATGTGAGGTGTTTTACATGCACACACTGCCTTTGAACCTTTTTTTTCTTTCAAATGATACAGGCGTATGCTGCAAACAAAAGGCAATTCCAGGAACAAATGGTCAAAGGCATGGGAATTCCAAAGTAGCCTCCTTGGAAAATGCTAACTACAGTCCACTACTGGAGAAGCTATGTAAGGCTATCCAACAAATGGCCCGGGTTGAACCATCTAGGACAGGCAGATTGACGTCCTTCAAAATGCTGCTGCTACGGCATACAAGCTGGAGATATAAGGATGGTGGACATAAAGAACTACTATATGGTGGTACAGTAAGACCAGATTAAAGTGGAGTTCCGCCGAAAAAAAACAAATTAAAAGTCAGCCGCTAAAAATACTGCAGCTGCTGGCTTTTAATATTAGGGCACTTACCTGTCCAGGGTGTCCGCAATGTCCTGTGCAGGCTCCAGCATCTTCGGTAAGGGAATCAGGAAGTGAAGCCTTATGGCTTCACAGCCTGGTTCCCTACTGTGCATGCGCGAGTCACGCTGCATGATCTCACTGGTCCCTGCTGTCTTCTGGGACCTGTGTGTCTCAACGAAGACAGCGGTAGGAGGGGGGAAGAGAAGGCACTGGACATGGTGTAGATCGCCACGGAATCTGCAGCGATCTATCGCCAGAAGTGGGAGCAAAAAATACCTGAAAAGCAGAAGTTCCATTTTTGGGTGGAACTCTGCTTTAAATATTGGTTTAAACCTTCCCCAGAGGTTCTCTGGTTAGGTATAAAATCCTCATTAATACCTGCCCCTACTTTGCGCTTGCTTATATTATCAGATCTATGGAAACCAGACTCAATGAAAGGAACACTTATTGCCCACCCAGGCATCGCTTCTGGTATGGAGCGCTCTCAATCATACTTCCCTACACTCCCAACCTAACCATGATGGGAGAGTACCTATCCTAGTACTAGAGGCTCTCTTTCCAGATCTTTCTTTTGGGCACTAGTCTTGTCATGAAATTGAGTTTGTTAACGACTTATTCTGTAACCATAATCCTACAAGTGTTCTCGATGAATTTAAACACCTAAGAGATTCTTATTTTCACTTACCGCTACTGTTTTAATTTTCCTTGTATCCAACCCCCCCTCCCCCAATTAACATGCATCCCAAGGCTTGGCGATTTTAAATGTCTCCAGGTCCTCCTGGTTAGTATTTTATAATCTGTTTCAGGACAAAATAACCTTTTAAAGTAAATGTAAAAGGGGGTAACCAGTGCGGACAACCTCACTGTACTAAAGGTAGAATAATATGTATAGAAAGCTGCCAACATAAAAGTGATCTCGCACAGTAAGTAAAAATGTTAAATAAGGTATGTGGCGCTAACTAACTTCACAAAGAGACTAACGTATATAAAGTGCTAACAATAAAAATGTATTTATTTTTAGCACTTTATATACGTTAGTCTCTTTGTGAAGTTAGTTAGCGTCACATACCTTATATAGTCGCGGAGCAAAGGACACCCCGCAGCATGGTCAGCTTGGCTAACCCCATTAGACTCACTTGGTCTGTGGCAAGGATCCGTCTGTTCCCGAGTCTCGGAAACCGACTGGTCCGAGGTGCAGTAACTGAGGGAGGATTCATGGTGTCAGGGTGCGCTTTCAACTTAGAGGGGCATCGCAGCTTGTGTAAGCCACCGGGGAGGACTCTTCGGAGGAGGGCCAACAAGCTGGCATCTCAAGAAGTGACGCCAGAGTTTTGGCAAAAGTCCGCGGGGCTTTTGAAATGAACGGACTTGCCCACACACGGAGGAAAGTCCGTTCATTTAGAAAGTGACTCCAGGTAGACGGGACTAGTGAAGGAACTCAATGCCGCCGCTAGCCCCATCACCTGGTATGGATTTAAAGGGAATCCCTACGCCAAAAAAACGGCGTGGGGGTCCCCCTGAATCCATATCAGACCCTTATCCGAGCATGCAGCCCGGCCGGTAAGGAAAGGGGATGGGGACGAGCAAGCACCCCCCCCCCCTGAGCCATACCAGGCTGCATGCCCTCAACATGGGGGGTGCCCTGGGGAAAGGGGGGGCCCTGCGCCCCCCACCCCAAAGCACCTTGTCCCCATGTTGATGAGGACAAGTGCCTCTTCCCAACAACCCTGGCCGTTGGTTGTCGGGGTCTGCGGGTGGATGGCTTATCAGAATCCGGGAGCCCCCTTTAATAAGGTGGCCCCCAGATACTGCCCCCCTCTATGTGAATGAGTATGGGGTGCGATGTACCCCTACCCATTCACCTAAGGAAAAAAGTGTAAATAAAAAAACAACACAATTTTTTAAAATACTTTATTGCACAGCTCCGGGGGTCTTCTTCCGTCTTGGGGGGTCTTCTTGCCGGACTCCTCCACTATCTTCTGCTCTTTTACTAGCTCTTTCACTAGCGGAGGAGCTTTCTTCTTCGTCGCCGCCGCCGTCTGGAGGCTTGCTCCGACTTCGAGGGTTTTCGGGGGGTCTCTTCTGTTCTTCTTTCCGGGCCTCCGCTTTCTTCTTCCAGCTCTTTTAGTAGCGGTGGCCCGGGCTTCTGTCGCCGCCGCTGTCGCTGCCTTCTGCTTCTGCTTCTTCTTATTCTTCTTCTGCTTCTTGTTCTTCTTTCTTCCTCCGATGTTGACTCGTCGCTGACTCCTCTTCTAATGGCTCAGACCTGTTGCGCTGCCAGTTATATAGGGACAAGGGGCGGGGCCACCGACTCATGTCACATGGTGACCCCGCCCCTTGTCCCTATATAACTGGCAGCGCAACATGTCTGAGCCATTAGAAGAGGAGACAGCTACGAGTCAACATCAGAAGAAGAAAGAAGAACAAGCAGAAGCAGAAGGCGGCGACAGCGACAACGTCAGAAGCCCGGGCCACCGCTAGTAAAAGTGCTGGAAGAAGAAAGCGGAGGCCCGGCAAGAAGAACAGAAGAGACCCCTGAAGTCGGAACAAGACCCCCAGACGGCGGCGGCGATGAAGAAGAAAGCCGGGTTCCTCCGCTAGTGAAAGAGCTAGTAAAAGAGCAGAAGATAGCTGAGAAGTCCGGCGAGAAGACCCCCCAGGATGGAAGAAGACCCCCGGAGCTGTGCAATAAAGTATTTTAAAAAATTGTGTTGTTTTTTTATTAACAATTTTTTCCTTAGGTGAATGGGTAGGGGTACATCGCACCCCATACTCATTCACATAGGGTGGGGGGGCCGGTATCTGGGGGCCCCCTTATTCTGGATTCTGATAAGCCCCCCACCCGCAGACCCCGACAACCAATGGCCAGGGTTGTCGGGAAGAGGCCCTTGTCCTCATCAACATGGGGACAAGGTGCTTTGGGGTGGGGGGCTGCATGGCCCCCCTTTCCCCAGGGCACCCTCCATGTTGAGGGCACACGGCCTGGTACGGCTCAGGAGGGGGGGGGGCGCTCGTTTGTAACCACCCCCTTTCCTGACCAGCTGGGCTGCGTGCTCGGAAAAGGGTCTGATATGGATTTGGGGGGAACCCCGCGCCGTTTTTTCGGCATAGGGATTCCCCTTTAAATACATACCAGGTGACGGGGCTAGCGCGGCGGCATTTACTTCCTTCGCTAGTCCCGTCTATTTGGAGTCACATTCTAAATGAACGGACTTTCCTCCGTGTGTGAGGCAAGTCTGTTCATTTCAAAAGTCCCGCGGACTAGCACACAGATGGTGGGATTGTCCTCCGGACTGCCAAGTCCGGCGGACAATTTTAAGTGAAAACTTAAAACTAGGTCCGCCGGACTTTTGGGAATAAAAAGTCCGTCGGAGCCCCACACACGGTCGGAATGTCCGGCGGACTCTAGTCCAGCGGACAATCCCGCCGGAGTCCGATCGTGTGTACGCGGCATAAGGGGACATTTAAAGCCTACTGCACCCCTGAAAAACACCTTAGTTTTGCCTACCCCATTGACCCATATGTATTTTGCCAAAAGGGTGAATTCTCTCCAAATTGTTCTTGATTTCACTAGAATTTCAGCAAAGCAATCCTTTTTGGGCTTTCAGAGAGAAATGTGATCACCAAGTGCTGAGCATGGTTGTGGCATTTAATTCAGCATCCACAACTGAGAGGGTTGGGTGTAATGCCTTACTGGAAGCACATAATTCATGTTATAAATTCACTAATGAAAGGGCAATCTGTTGGCTGAAATTAAAATAATTATTTACAATATTTTTCCTGGTACTTATGTGACCTTACAATGTCTTTAGGTGAGCATGACAGATGCTTGGACTTCAGTGAGCTCTCAGAGTTGATAAAACACAATTCCTGAAAGCAGGTGTATAACAATTACAAAAACATTTTATAAAGTTCCTATCTCAGGATTACTTTTGGGTCCTGATACCAATTTTTCCGTGAGGGACTCAATGGCCAAAAGTAGACATTTGTTACAGATGGCCTCTGACAACCTGGGTTTAATACAGTAGCTGTGTATGATCTAACTGAGAACATTCCTAACAAGAGGTCAACATGTAGCACTAGATGGCAATTGGATCAAACATTGTGGGGGAATTCTCCCTGCTGAGCCTTTGAATTATGACAGTGGGGAGACTTTCCCATCATCAGAATACACTGATCAGCGCTGCTGGCTATACCCGACAACCAACCTGTACAACCAGCTTGCCAATACATGGACTGAAATTCAGTCAGTCCTTGCTGAACCAGTAAAATTTCAATCCATGCACAGTCAGCTTAAGTGTAATGCCCTATACACGATAGGATTTTTCCCAACAACAAATGTTGGATGTGAGCTTATTGTTGGAAAGTCTGACTATGTGTATGCTCCATAGAACATTTGTTGTCGGAATTTCCACCAACAAATGTTTGAGAGCAGGTTCTCAACTTTTCCGACAACAAAAAATGTTGTCGGAAATTCCGATCATGTGTACATAAGTTCGACGCACAAAAGTCCACGCATGCTCGGAATCAAGCAGAAGAGCCGCACTGCCTAGTGAACTTAATTTTCTAGGCTCGTCGTACGTGTTGTACGTCACTGCGTTCTTGTAGTTCGGAATTTCCGACAACATTTGTGTGACCGTGTGTATGCAAGACAAGTTTGAGTCAACATCCTTCGGAAAAAAATCCACGGTTTTGTTGTCGGAAAATCCTTTTGTGTGTATAGGGCAGTGATGGCAAACCTTGGCACCCCAGATGTTTTGGAACAACATTTCCCAAGATGCCCATGCGCTTTGCAATGTAGTTGAGCATCATGGAAGATGTAGTTCCAAAACATCTGGGGTGCCAAGGTTCGCCATCTCTGGTATAGGGCATAAGAGAAAAAGACAAGGCACACTTGCCTTTAAAACAAAACTATGATTTAAAGCGGAGGTCCGCCTGAATTTTTTTTCACTGTAGCTGCTGACTTTTAATAAGCGCACTTACCTGTCCAGGGTGCCCACGATGTCGCCCGCTCGACTCCTGATACGTCCATCAGATCGGGTCCCGGTGCCGCCATTCGAACTAAGGGAAACAGGCAGTGGAGCCTTGCGACTTCACTGCCCGTTTCCTACTGTGCATGCACGAGTCACGCGGCACTTTGTGAATGGCCGGCTGTGTTCTGGGACACACACAAGTTCCAGAATACAGTGTGCCCCATTCCCCAGAAGACAACGTGAGGAGGAGAAGAATGAAGACTACCGCAGAATAGATAGTGGCAGATTAGGATGATCTGCTTAGCAACAGCCATTTCTGGTAAGTAAATTTATTTATTTTTTTAAATAAAAATGTTTTCACATTTTTAGGAGCCTTTTTATGTAATTTTTTTTTTTTTTTTTTTAGAGTGGACCTCCGCTTTAAGTGATTGAGTTGTTTTGTCAATCTGCTGAGAATATTTTATACTCTACCATCATTTCAGTCCATATCTGTATTTATCAATCTTTGCACATTTAAATATTAATAATATGGAAATCATGCTGCTCTACACTTTTTTTATTTTTCACTTTAATTGTTAATATTTGCTACTGATGGAAGATGTCACAGTAAGAGCAACTGGAAACTCGAGCTCATCATTAACCTTTAGATCAGGTAAACAAGCATGATCCACCTCATAACCTTTCCTCTAACTGCCAGCACACATTAACATAGTAATTGACGGTCTGCTTTGATGAAAGTAGGATTTTTAATTCACTGTACAGGCTTCCATGTCTGTCATTGTAACAGTTGTCATTGTGGCTTTTAGTGGAACTAATTCATATCAAATTGAAAATGAATTTATATCCCAAATGATTTTCCAGGGAAACGTTGTGAATTTGTAAAATGGTATTTTAAGATAAGAATGATTTTTTAAGTAAAAATTATTACTTTAGTGTTTATTTGTAGGGTTGTGGGCTGCCGCACGCAATTGGGGTTTCTAGAACACCAGATAATTTCTGGCAACAAGAGGTTAAGCATTACAGGGGCTGATGATTTCTAGCTATAATGCAATGACAATAAGAAGATTAGATTGGCATATTGCTTGGTATTCTTTATACATTTCAAGGCTTACCGTATTTTTTATTTTTGACTGGAATTCATTTTATTTCAATGATGTTTATTAAAAATTTTCAGTACAGAATAATATAATCTCTATACATTTTGTACAGCGTATAAAGCTATATGGGAATCCATATTTTGGCACATTAGCGTAACAACATAAAATACACCTGTCTTAACTATGTACTTTAATTAATTTTTGAGAGGTGTGCCATCTAGTTAATGCAGCAAAATAATCACTGCACATGACTCCTAAGATAGGGGCTCCTTAGCCTCTAAGTTTCCAGCTCCCCCGCCGGGAAGAGCCCACCTCCCATTCCACTAATGGGGGGGGTCGAGCTTCCCCCCTATGCGGCCGCACCCCGAGGACCGAACCATCCTCAGTCCTCTATATATATTTGTAACCTTTAACACTGTATTATTGAAGTACTCTACTTAAGTGTGAGAACTTTAGAAGAAGTAACAGAAGAAATAGGGGGGTGAAATAGGGTCAAGAGGGGGGGTTGGGGAAGGGGGGACATGAAGGAGCTGCGGTCCTGCTCCCTGATGTCCATTGTGTATGTCAGTACCTATGTCGCAAGTGTTCTGGGATCATTGGCCAGATAATCTAGCCACGGATCCCAGACTTTGTGGGACAACCTCATTTTGTCCTGGACCAGCACTGTCAACCTTTCATTCAATATTAGCCATAACATTTTACTTTTTTTTTTTTTTTTTTTTTTGTTCCATAATGTTTTATTGAAAAAAGAGGTAGGGTTTACAACATATGTAAGCAGAATGTTTGCAGCATTACAACATATATCACAATAACTGTTAACAGAACTAGCAAGTAATGATCGTCACAGTACATCGTTTGGTTTAAATCACTGGTATATACACTTACGGAGCGACATGAGATATTCTTACATATGGTCTGTTCGCTGCAAATGCTAATCACATTTCTAGAACATCTTTCTGAACCTAAGTGTGTCTGTTTCGCGGGTAGGGTTGGCCCTTTGCTAGATCTTGAGAAGATAGCCAACTTTAAGTGGTCAGATATAACTATAGCCTATATTGCCTAAGTTGGTTACAAAGCCGAGTTTTGGGAGAATGGAGTTATGTTGTGTGTAGGAGATGATTTATGGTGTAAACCGAAGGGGGGAGGGGAGAAGGGGGGTAGGGGAGGAGAGAGAAGAAGAAGGGGAGGAAGGGGTGGGGATGAGTTGGGTTTGGGGTACCTCACAGACTCTGCCACCAATCATGAAGGGTCGGGGTATTATGGGTAGCAAGATTTAACCTGGTGATATTTGGGTGCATGTCCCTTTAATTAGACAAGGGGCCTCCCTCAATCTTCCCTTGTTTAGGTGAGGGAGGGCACTTGTACTATGCCTCGATGGGGTCATTTTTATGAGTGACGAAAAGGACTCGTTAAGAGTTGTCCTCGTCTCGGGGTGTGCGACTCATGGTATTTTGGCTCATCAATACTTTGTATTGGTCGGTGGTGCAGAAGTGGGTCCAACAGGCCCATGTGTGTGAAAATTTAGTCGGGCAATCTTTGGCTATGGAGATAAGTTCCTCCATTTCTGCGATTTTACTAACTCGTTTGATCCATTCCGGGATGGTCGGAACATGGGTTGTTCCCCAGTGGAGAGGGATACAGATTTTGGCTGCGTTTATTAGGTGTGGTAACAATGTTTTACGGTATTGATGCGTCGGTATGTCTGAGTGGTTAAGGAGGAACTGTGCTGGGGTATGTTCTAGGTAGAAATTTGTGATGTTAGTTCCCGTACTTGGGTCCAGAATGGCTGGATGAGAGGGCAGGACCACCAAATGTGTTCTAAAGTACCTGTGTCCCTGACACATCTCCAACATGTATTTGAAAGGGCAGGATTGAATTTGTTAAGAACTACTGGAGTTCTATACCAGCGCATTAAGATCTTATAGCTGTTTTCCTGTATTGAGACATTTAGGGAGCCTTTATGTGTCACTCTAGAGATGTGTTCCCATTGTGCTTCTGTCATTTCTATATGTAGGTCCCTTTCCCAGCTTAGGCAGGCTTTGCTCGTTTTCAGTAGACTGTCAGAGGATAGTATGTTGTAAGTGTTGGAGATCATGTGTTGCTGGGGTGCAGTTTGAGAACATAGTTGTTCAAATGGTGTGAGCTTGCGAGAGACAGAGGATATACGGTCAGCGTTCTTAAGGAAATGTCTGATCTGGAAATATGTCCATAATGGAAAGTTATTATTGTCTGTGTTGGCTGGTAGGGAGGAGCGACTAAGAAATACACCCGATCTATAAAAGTGGTGGGCTAGAACTTCTGTATGTTGCCAGGTATCCGCTAGAAAGTTGGAGGACATGCCAGGCGAGAATGCTGGGTTGAGTTTAACCGACGTAAGAGGTCCAGGGCTAGAGGAAATGCGCAGTTGTCGACATGTGTCTTTGAAACAGCGGAGCGTCGGGGTGATTAGGGGATGATTAAGGAGATCTTTCGGGAAGTGTTCGGTCAAAGTCCATGGTAGGAAACGCAAAGGGAGGGGGGAGAATGTGTGTTCAAGGGCTACCCAATCTTTGCATTGGCCATGAACAGACCAGTCTATAATTCTAGAGAGATGACAGGCCCAGTAGTATCTTTTGAGGTCTGGAAGGCCAATGCCTCCCTTCGTCTTTGGTTTCGTCAGTTGTTCGTAAGCTATCCTAGGTCTTTTCTGTCGCCATAGGAACCTGGTAGTCAGTCGTTTGTAGAGCTGGAAGAAGGATGGGGGGATTTTGATGGGTAAGGTCTGTAGGATGTATAGGATGCGGGGGAGGATGTTCATTTTTAGAATTGCTGCCCTTCCAAACCAGGAAAAATGGGGATTATTCCATTTGTTTAGGTCATTCTGAATAGTTTTGAGGATGGATTGATAGTTTTTGGGGAAGATATCTGAAAGGTTTGCTGTTAGGTATACTCCTAGATATTTGATCTGATCATGTTTCCATTGAAAGGGGAAGTTGTTTATGCACTGCGTTACTATTTCTTGTGGTAAGGAGATATTCAGGGCCTGGGATTTTGCAAAATTAATCTTGAAGTTGGAGATCTTATGAAAATTATCTAGTTCCTTTAGAAGGTTCGGGATTGAAATGTGCGGATCTTGCAGGAATAGTAGTATGTCATCGGCGAATGCGGCTATTTTATAGGTGCGGTCGCCGATGGGGAAGCCTTTAACACTGTTGTTGGATCTGAGACATTGGAGAAAGGGTTCAAGGGTTAAGATGAATAGGATTGGGGAGAGTGGGCATCCCTGTCTTGTCCCATTACCGATGGAGAAGGCGTTCGACAGGTGGCCATTTACACGTACTCTAGCGGTCGGGGTTGTATAGAGGGACATGATGGCATTAAACATTCGATTTTGGAGCCCAATATGTCTAAGGACTGCTCCCAGGTAGTCCCATGCCAGCCTGTCGAACGCCTTCTCTGCATCCAGCGACAGAAAGAATCCTTTTTGTTCATGTGTTGTAATCCAATGATGAATATTCAGGGCTTTGATCGTATTATCCCTGGCTTCTCTTCCGGGGATAAAGCCTACTTGATCTCTCCCTATCAGGGAAGGTAGGAAAGTTAGTAGACGGGAAGCTAGAATTTTGGCGTATATTTTTATATCTACATTCAAAAGGGATATTGGCCTATAATTGCTGACTGATGTGGGGTCTTTCTCCTCTTTTGGGATCACTGTGATGTGGGCTTCTAATAACCTATGGAATGGGAGAGTGGATGATGTTAAGGAGTTGTAGGTCTTAATCATATGTGGGGTTAATATGTCTGTGAAAGTTTTGAAGTAAGCAGCTGTAAGCCCATCGGGGCCTGGACTTTTACCATTCTTAAGTTGTTTAATTGCCAATTTAATTTCTTCTTCTGAAATAGGATTTTCTAACTGGGTTGCGTCTTCTCTGTCTATAGGTTTGGGGCCAAATTTGTCGAGGAAAGACTTGATTGAGGCATGTCTGTTTTCAGTTCTTTTATGGTTTGTAGTATGCTTAGGGAGATTATACAGATTTGAGTAGTAGGTTTCAAATTGGGCTGCTATGTCTATTGGAGTGATATGGGCCTTCCCTTGAGAATCTTTGATGGTGTGAATGTTTGTGTTTGCTTTCCTGGTCTGGAGGGCTTTAGCAAGATATTTTCCGCATTTGTTACCGAATTCGTAGTAGAGTTTTTGTTGTAGGACAAATTTGCGTCTCGTTTTACGGTTTAGTTCTTCACGCAGCGCTTTCCTGTGACAGGTAAGTTCATGGTAGATTTGCTGTGCTCGTGATTGCTTGTGAGCAAGTTCAAGGGTTTTGATCTTGTCAAGTAGGTCTGAAATGGTTTGTTGGTGGGCTTTCCGACGGGCTGCTTTTAGGGCAATGAGTTTTCCTCGGACTACGCATTTATGGGCTTCCCATTGGGTGAGAGGGGCTGTGTCGGGTGTGTCGTTTTCCAGAAAAAAGGTGTTTATGCAACTACGGACATCATCAGTGACGTCTTCTGAGGTGAGGAGTGACGAGTCTAGGCGCCAGATGCTTTTGGGGACATGTTTGTCGGGGAATGTCAGGGTCAGTGTAATCGGGTGGTGGTCTGAAAGTAGCATCGGTTCAATGGTGGCTGTGGATAGGAAGGGGATGTCTTTCTGGGATAGGAAAAGATAATCGATTCTGGAATACCTGTTATGGGGTGCGGAGAAGAAGGTAAAGTCTTTTACATCAGGGTGGAGGGCACGCCATGTGTCGTGAAGAAGAAGGTCCTGAATTTGTAACTTAATTTGCCGGATAGCTTTGTAAGGCAGGGAGGCCGTACCGGAGGAGGTGTCCAATAATGGAAAGAGGGCCACATTGAAATCACCTCCTAGGATAGTCATTCCCGAGTGGAATTCTGAGAGTAGTCGTGAGATTGATCTAAAAAAGCCTACTTGTGCCGTATTGGGGCTGTATATGTTGGCCAGAGTCACGGGCCGTCCCTGGAGTCGGCCCTTAAGAAAGAGGTATCTGCCCTCTGTATCTATAAGAGAGTCTAAGGGTTGCCAGTCAAGATTCTTTGAGATTAAAATTGATACCCCTTTAGTCTTTGCGTGTAAGTTGGTGGCGTGATATACTGTCGGGAACATATGGTTCGTAAGTTTGGGGATTTTGTTTGTACGAAAGTGTGTTTCCTGCAGAAATATTACGTTTGCTTTCAGTTTATACATCAAATCAAGTACTTGACTACGTTTTTCGGGGATGTTGAGACCCTTAGCGTTTAATGAGACTACTTTAAGCGTGGAGGTGTTTTTTGTTGCATGTACGTGCGACATAGTGTGTTGCTGTTTGATCCTAGAGGTATCAGAGAGTAGCGAGGCGTTGGGCTGTTGTCTTCGCACGTATGAACAGGAGGAGCCTGAGGCCAAGTAGGTTTCTACTTCCTACTTTACTTTTTATTTTTTTTTGTGCTTTATCAGTTGTGTGGTGGCGGCAGAGGCTGCGAGGTAAAGAGGGACGGGAGGGGGAGGGCTGACGGGAGGGGAAGGGATAAGTAGGAGTGAGATAGAAAGAGAGGGAAAGAAGGGGGAAGAAGAGGAGAGAATAGACGGGAAGGGAAAGGGAGGGTGGGGTATGAGCCTAGGTCTTGGGAGAGGATGGAATAGGCGGTAGTCCGGAATTAGGGAGGTTGTATGTAACCTACCCTAAGGGTAGTAAGGTGTCCGGTATGGTTAGACAGGAACCGTCACGTTCCTGTCTTGTGGAGAGGTGAAGGGTGTCGGATCGGAACGGTCGAGAGACGGTGTCCCCCGTCCACCGAGGTTTGTTCTGTAGGTTGAGAGAGGGAGCCTGTGTCTGCGTGTGTTTGGTGTAGTAAGTGTAGGTCCGAACTCAGGGGATTGAAATATAAGGCATTTATTAAGGTCAGTTATCAGATGTATTGGGATGAGCAACCGCATTAACAATTCTGAAGTATAGAACATGTTGTGTTAGTATAGAAACCAAAGGAAGAACATGAAATCCTCTTTACCCAAAGGTATTATTCATTGTACTTCTGATCGATTGGAGAGAGCTCCAACTGTAAACAGGTTAACATTGCTTCTAACAATCTATGTAAACATAAATAGAGAATAGCCTTGCTCAAGTCTGTATCAGAAAGCTCTCACTACTATGTGTGCGTTTGGATGGATAGCGACCTGATTGAGGCCGACTTTGTATCAGGATCTAGATTGAGCAGCGCTAAGTGTGAGTGGGATCAACATGGGTGTTTAGGGTGTGTGTTTGGAATCCCGGAAGTCGTAAGGTGAGATATCTCCGGAGCACCTTGTGGCGGAGATGGCTATGTGCATTTAATTAAGTGTGGGAAAATTGGGAGAGTCAAATTCAATTTTTTAAAAAAAATTGTGTTTCAATAACCTCTGAGGATACGCGCTTGAGGGCTATCTGATACAGTCTAGCTTTTAAACATTTTTAAACAGTTTAAACGTTTCAAACATTTTTATACATTTTTGCATATTTTTGTTTAGTCTTTGTATATTTTTGTAACCCCCATTACAGGGGAGGCATCTGGGGGGGGGGGGGGCAAGGCCACACAGAGACCACTGTATAGTAGTTATGTGGTTGGTCTGGAGCTCTGATCTTGTTGAAAAAGTTCTCATTATGGGGTGGGAGCCGTCCCCGTGTAGCATCACCCCCCCCCCCCCCCCCCCCCCGCACCTGCACCCCCTACATAGCATCTGAGACATTATTTATATGTATCAAACCTTAAATTAGGGTAGCAGTGTGATCATAGAATTCTAGAAGACTTGTACGTGAAGTACCTTCTTGAAAGGGATGTGGAGGGATCAGGAGGGAGGGTGAAGGGAGAAGATGGGGAGAGGATGGGGCATGGGGAGGGGAGCAAAAGGGGGAAGGAAGGGATTTAGGGAAGGGTGGGGTAAGGTAAGTGGAGCTGGAATTCTATTCTGGAGGGCACATATATGACTATGAGAGTCATTAGGTCTCTCGGTTCGGGCTTAGACATTACATTAAGGGGTGCGTGATTATCCCTGGGGGAGTACCTTTAACCCTCAAGGCCACTGGGTCTTTCAAAAGGGGTATTCAGCGCTTAAGGGCCTTCTGGGGGAGGCAGTAGACTTACAGTTCGTCCAGGGAAATGTTCATTCAATCAAATCGAACTTCTAGGGGGTGTTGTCGACTGTAGTCAGGGACACCTGGGGTAGGCCGTTCCTGGGAAAAAAGGGAGAAAGTTAGCCTTGCTGTGACCTTTTTTGGCCGAGTCTTGTCTTCCTGGGTGTCATGGATGATGTTTGTAGAAAGGTTCTTGTCTTGGTGAGATGCATTCGGTGGTGAGATGCGTGGAGGAGCATGGGTGAGAAAGTTCAGTCGGATCTTTCATGGCGGGCTCTCCTGTGGGCCGGAGACGCGGTTGGGCTGTTGAGCACGGCATTCCGGGGGTCTGAAGCGTTGGGTTCTCTTGGAGGGGTAGATCTGCGGCGTCTGATGTGAAAGTCATCACGGACTGGGATAGCATCGGTGGAAGCTGATCTTCTCATGGTAGGTGGACGAAGGGTGTTGTACCAATCTGGGATATTGATACGAGGTAGATTCAGCGTTTCGCAAAAGGCTGGTAGGTCTTCTGGTAGGCGTAGGTTTGCTGTGCGACCTTGAAAGGAAGCCGAGAGGCAGAAGGGGAATTTCCACCTGTACTGGATCCCTTTGGAGCGTAGAAGATCAAGGAGAGGGCGTAGATCTCTTCTATTTTGAAGGGTGATTGGTGAGAGGTCTTGGAATAATTTTATATCAGCTCCTTGGTAGAGTAGGGAGCGACGGTCTCTGGCCCTATGAAGAATTTCTTCTTTCAATTTGAAGTTGACCAGACAGCAGATAACATCTCTGGGTGGTTCTGTGTCTCTGCCTCTGGGTCTTAGGGCTCTGTGCAAGCGTTCAAATTCAATGGGCGTTTCAGGTGGTCTGCCCAGAAGATCATTAAATATGGCGACAGTGGCTTTAGCGACTTGCGAGTTTTCAATGGATTCAGGGATTCCTCTCACCCGGATATTGTGGCGGCGTCCGCGGTTATCCAAGTCTTCCATATGCCTTTGGATATCCCTGAGTTGTGTGGTTTGGGAGTGTGAGGTGGCCTGTAGTTGCTGGATGGCAGTGTCATGGAGGGTTGTGGTTTCCTCTAGATCATCCACACGTGTTGCCATGGCCTGTACATCTCTCCTGAGATCCGTGATGGCAGATGACAGTGTGGCTTTTATATCCTCTGCCACAGATCGCAGATCCTGCATGCACAAGGGTTGTGGGGCACAGGCTGCATCTGCTGAGGACTGGGGCATGTACACATGGTGCGGGGCACAGGCTGTGTCTGCTGGAGGTTGGGGTATGTATACAGGCTGTGGGGCACAGGCTACCTCTGCTGAGGGTCGGGGCTGCGTGTGGCTTCTTCTCGAGGGGCTGAGGCTGGAGGATCGAGCGGCGGTGGAGTAGGCCCGATTTGAAGCCGGGGCCTCGCGTACCTGGGTCCGGAAGATGTCCGGTATATTGCGGCCGAATTGCGTACCGGATCCTCTGGGGGAGCGGGACCTCGTTGGGGAGGGTTCTTTTGATTTTTTCCCCATGTTTCGGCGGCGGATGGCTCGGCTAGGCTTGTTGCTATAACCTCCGTGGACGGGAGCTCAGGGACTAAGCGGCCATTCGGGTCCGGCTCCAAACCACGCCCCCCAACATTTTACTTTTTAGCTGACGAAATGGTAGGGCGGTGGATCTCCAATTCCTGGCTATTTTCACTGATATAAATATGAATGTGAGTAACCGCCTTTGGGAGTTAGAGACTTTCACCACCCTGTCACCCAGAAGTGCTTGTTTAGCAGTTTTGGTCAAGTTTATCTGGGTAAGGGTATATATGAAGTTGAAGACCCTGATCCAGAATCTTCTAACCTTAGGGCATATCCATGGAATTCATTTTTTTTTTTCCAATTAACGGTTTTATTATTCAATTCAAAATAAATGACATTGCATAGAGGCAGACAAGTTAATATTCTCATAGGCAGTAGCTACACAACATGCTGTTTGTGGATTTATAAGTGGACCTATAAATGCTGGTTCAGTTTTCATACATTGTCTGGTTAGTAATGTACATTTTAACTCTTAGCATGAAAAGTATGAATCTGCGCATGCATAGCTTGTGCAGATAAAGTCTGCTTTGCAGGGGGTAAAAGAAAGAGTAGAGAAGGGAAGGGTAAGGGGTGTAAGTATGATCTCACTTCGATTCCTGTGATGGCTCGCCGTTAGTCCTCCCGCAGATGCCACCTCTCCCAAACTGTTTTATGGTCTTCCAGTCTGTCTCAGATCATAGCTGTCATTTTTTCCATAAGTTCGACGTCTTTGATCCTGGAGTATAGTGCCTCTTGTGATGGTGGTGTAGTGCTTTTCCAGTTAAGGGCTATTAAGCACCTTGCTGCTCTCAGAATATGTCTGAGAAGTTTCCTGCTTGGTCTAGCTATCTTTGGTTGGGAGAGGCCCAGTAGGAAGAGTTTGGGTGTCATTGGTATCATGGAATTCATTTTAAAAAAAATGAGTCGCTATACAGTTTAGACATGTGCAGTATATCACACTAACATGAAAGTAAATAATTTGCCACAGTGTTGGTCATTGTTTTGAAGGCTTATTACTGAACTTTAACTGGATGTTAAAGACGCCAGTAGCTTTGCAGCGAGTTTTTCAATTTTTTTTTTTACATTTTTGCAATAGCGTTTTTTTTGTGAAACATTTTTTTTTTTTTGGTGAGATGCGCTTTTGAGCGTTTATCAGAGTTTATCAGCATTTTTTGACATTAGAGCGTTTTTACGTCTGAAAACCACCTAAAAAAACTCCTCTCAGAACCCACTATTTTAGTTTTTTTTTTTTTTAAGCCAAGAAACGCCCCAGCCCAAAACTGCTGATAACAGCCTATGTGTGCATGGACACATAGGATAACATAATGGGGAGTTTATTAACTGTGGACAAAAACATATGAAGCCAAAAACAGCTACTGTAAAAACGTCCAAAAACGTCCAGTGTGCATGAGGCCTAAAGAGGAATATTGCTTTTGTTGAGAATCTCCTCTGCGTGATCTTTGCATGTTGTAAGGATTTTAACAAATTTTGCTGCAGATTCCTACCTGTTTCTGCTCTGAGGAAAAGCTGTTTGCTTCATTTTGTGTATGTGGATACTAATTCTAACTGGGAGTGACTAATTCACTTTAATCAGCTGGTGCACTTTCAGGGATCTGATTAGAAGAGTTGTAGTTACATATAGTTACATAGTTAGTCACAAATCTATCTAGTTTAACCAATAAGAGGGAGAAAAAATGTACAATCCTATACCCAAAGTTGATCTAGTGGAAGGCAAAAAAACCTAACAAAGTATGATCCAATGTGAGGGAAAAAAAATCCTTCCTAATCCCCCAAGAGGCAATCAGATATACCCTGAATCAACTTTACCCATACATGTTAGTATCCAGTTACCATGTATACTCGAGTATAGGCCGTCCCGAGTATAAGCCGAGGCCCCTAATTCACCACAAAAAAATGGGAAAATAGTATTGACCCGTGTATAAGCCGAGGGTGAAATATGCAGCAGCTACTGTAAGTGGAAAAGAGTCAGCAATGTCCAGCTGCATGTCCCCTGTACAGACCCCCGTGTCCCCTGTACAGCCTACCTGTGCCGATCCGCCGGTCCTGTGTCCTCGGTCCTGTGTCCTCTCTGTCCCCCGTGTAAGGCGCCATTCCAATTATACAAAAACTGCGCCTCCTCTTCCTCCTCGTCCGTGATAGGAGGAACACTTTTTTCCCAGCAGTCAGTGTGCAGTGTTCCGCCTATCACGGACGTCCTTTCATCCTCGTCCATGAGATGAGAATGACAGGACGTCCGTGATAGGCGGAACACTGCAAACTGGCTTACTGCTGGGAAAATTTGTGTCCGCCTATCACGGACGAGGAGGAAGAGGAGGCGCGGCTTTTGAAAACTGCCGTCTGTCTGCATGACACGCTGTTCATGTAGGCAGACGGCGGTGACTCGAATATAAGCCGAGGGGGGACTTTCAGCCCTAAAAAAAGGGTTGAAAATCTCGGCTTATATTCGAGTATATACGGTATAATATGTACATTTAGGAAGGAATCCAGGCCTTTTTTTTAGCACAATCACCTGAGTTGGACAGAACCAGCTCTTGAGGGAGTCTATTCCACATGTTCACAGCTCTTACTGTAAAACCTTTCCGTATTTGGAGATTAAATCTCTTTTCTTCCAGTAGTAAAGTGTCTTCTATGATGACTTTAAAGTGAATAACTCAACACCAAGTTCACTGTAAGGACCACTTATGTATTTATACATATTGGTCATATCCTCCCCTTAATCTCCTCTTTTTAAGAGAGAATACAGTAAATTAAGTTCCTCTAATCTTTCCTCATAGCTTAGCTCCTCCATGCCTCTTATGTCTGCATCCCTTTAGAAGTGATTAACCCTTAGGGAGTATCTCACCAAAAATTAAATTTTTGTTACAGAGGATGCCTAAAACCTGTGTCATAGTGTAAAATTCTTCACCCAAGCAGGTATTGACATTTTTGTTGGTGTGCTGTACACCAACAGTGTAGTAAGTTACCATATTACATTGAATTTCACAAAAAATGACAGTGCTGCCATTTGAAAAGGAAATTAAATTTTAATATTAAATAACAGTAAATGCCAGATTTTGTGGACATTCTTTGTTTGATTGGTTGAATGTCTCTCTCTATTTCTTAATTCTCTCTTTAGCTTTTCAATTCCTGATCTGGCATCTCAACTTCATTATATATCTAAAGTGTTCTACACCTTAAATCCTACATGCACTGTGATTGATGTACCTGTGCAATTCATGTTCCTAATGTTGTAAGTAAAGTATATGTAAGCTCAGTCACTAGCAGTGTTGGTCATCTTACTTTAAAAAAGTAATTTAGTGAAGTTACAAATGACTTCTCCCAAAAAGTAATTCTGTTAGTAACTCAGTTACTACATTGGAAAAGTAATTAGTTACTCATCAAAGTAACTGACTTTTTTTTAAATATTCTAAGGGGCGGGTCTAGTATTACTGTAAGCAAGGGGTGCGTTTCCCCCTTCACGTCTATTTCCCCTCTGTACCCCCCTGCACGTCTGTTCCCCCCCACACATATATCTGTTCCCCCTCTGTACCCCACTACACGTCTGTCCCCCCCCACACACATATATCTGTTCCCCCTCAGTACCCCACTACACGTCTGTCCCCCCCCCACACACATATATCTGTTCCCCCCTCTGTACATCTGTCCCCCCCAAACTCACGGATCGGATCGTTCCTCGGTATTCCCCAGTATGGCAGAGTATGGCTGGGTATGGCTGGGTATGGCAGAGTATGGCAGAGTATGGCTGGGTATGGCAGAGTATGGCTGGGTATGGCAGAGTATGGCAGAGTATGGCTGGGTATGGCAGAATATGGCTGGGTATTGTCAGGGTGTTGCAGAGTATTGTCAGGGTGTTGCAGAGTATTGTCAGGGTATTGTCAGGGTATTGCAGGGTATTGTCAGGGTATTACAGAGTATTGGCATGGTATTGCAGAGTATTGGCAGGGTATGAAGGAATGGCTGTGACTGCAATTGTCACAGAGCAGCGCTGTGCGCACTACAGATCCAGCCCACAGCGCTGCGATCCGATCCAATCTCTCCCCTCCACTGTACAGATCTGCGGCCGACAGGTGCACCAAGATGGCCGCCGCTCTGGAGCTAGGCTGAAGCTGCAGCCTTTCCTTAGGCCAAAGCCATGGAGCGCTCCGCGGATCGTGGCGGGTAATTGCAATAATGCCGTCCAAGTAATGGGAACGGCGTTACCATAAGGGGAAGAGTAATCAGTTAGATTACTCGTTACCCTCTAAAGTAACGGCATTAAGTAATGCGGTTTAATTTAATTCAGTTAGTTACATCACTGCTCGTGACTGTCTGCCTTTCCTTGTTGTCCTTCCAAACATACTAATGGCCTGCAGGGAGATGGGAAAACCAGCAATGAGGGGTAGCTTCAGGTGTATACTGTGCAGGAGGCACCTACACCCACTGAAAATGCGGTAGATGCCTGTGTTGCACAACAGAACTACAGAACAACACCAGCAATGAGGGGTAGCTTCAGGTGTATACTGTGCAGGAGGCACCTACACCCACTGAGAATGCTGCAGATGCCTGTGTTGCACAATGGAACACCAACAATAAGGGGTAGCTTCAGGTGTATACTGTGCAGGAGGCACACTACACCCACTGTAACAGCGCTAGGTTAAGAAGCAAAGCAAAGCTGACACTGTCCCTGCCTATCCTGCTCTCTCCCTGCACGCCAACACACTAAAATTAGATACATATCTAATTTTAAAGTGAATTACAGTCAGGAGCACTAACGATCACTCTTCCCTCCCTGGTTACTAGTTTATACTCAAAAAAATGACTCCTTTAAATGAGAGCTGAAGGCCTTAAATGTTTTGGGCATTTGGCTTACTCAATACTAACATCTCAAAAAATGTAATCCCAAACATTTCTCCTGGTATGGCAGAGCGACTTGTAAAAATAACCATTTTGCCAAGATTATTATATTGTATGCATGCTCTGCCTATCTAATTGCCTTCCTGTTTTTTCAAATGACTACAGGATATTCAAAGTTCATTTGTTTGGGCTTATAAGAGCCCTGTATTCTGCTCCTTGTCACTTCAGAGCTAAGCACCGTCAATTTCCACAATCTCGCTATAGTTTGTTTATCATTTTGTTTGTCATAAAAATGAGAGTAATGAATGCACGCTCTTGGCATTTGGAATTGGTTGGTGTAAAAGTGCTTCTGACAGGTTTTTCCCCAGGTTAACATGAAGGATCATATTGACCAAACTGTACACCCAATTCACAGCCTTTTGACTTTGGAACAGGTCCACAAAATATGCTTCATAACAACTAGGTCTGGACACCCCCTAAAGCAGGTAGACAGGCAAGCGGGAAGGCAGCAGGCTATCCTTGCTGGGGTGTAATACCACAGAGACACAACCTCATAGGAGTTCTAAATTGCCAGTACATTATGGGAAGATTTGCTCCATTCCTCCATGGGTTAAGAAATAACAATGTCCCTCTCCACCTTGAACAGTAAAGCAGTTTTCAGGCTACGGTATTACCCAAGATAGAAGAATGTAGCTGGGAAACAAATCCATTGGTCATTGGGTTACAGCTGCACCTAGGTTCAAACACCGCCAAAGGGGCAATCCAATCATGATTTATGGTGAGAGACTCAGCACTTAGCAGGTGACGGATCTGCAAATAATGGAACATCTCAGAATCAGGAATACCGCGTGATTCCTTGAGTTGTTGAAAAGACCTAATGCCCTGTGCAGTCAGAAGAGAACAAACTGTCGTGAAATTATTTAATTGCCACCAACAGTAATTCTGAGGGAATTCCATACATTGGCAGTGTGGGAATCCATCAAATACTCCATTGGGATGATTCCTTCACAATTGTCATTATTGCCTATGCTAAATTGCCCTTATCTTTTGAGACAAATTTGAGCCCTGAACATTCAAGAAAATAAGAACTTCTCCAGAGCCTCTCCCATCCTCTGGAACTCCCTGCCCCATTATATCCGGTCAGCCCATACCCTGTCCACCTTTAAGAGATCCCTGAAAACTCATTTATTCAGGGAAGCCTATCCAACACCCACCTAACTGTCCTGAGCCACCCCCATCAAATCATTCTCTGCAGCCTTTAGAATGTAAGCTCTATGAGCAGGGCCCTCCTGTACCTTTTGTATTGAACTGTACTGTTTAATAGAAAGAAGGGGTTTCGGGACTTTGAATGAGGCGTGGGTGGGCGCCTCCATCCCTGTATTGGTGAAATCGAGAAGGGGTTTGGGACTTTGAATGAAGCAGTTGAGAATGCAGAGGTAGAGGTAAGAAAATATTTATTTCATGACAATATATAACAAAGGATTAATTTCATATATATACAACCATGTATAGTATGCACAAAATATTAACATCATGGATAAAAAATGGTCTAGATGGGTACATGGTGGTCAGAGTAGTAACATCTATAACAATAATAATATGACCTGCACGTGCTGCAGACGGCATGCCTGGTAGCTATATTAGTAGTCGCATGGGGTATAAGTATAGTGGTACTGTCTAGTGTTGATATCATCATCAAAATATCATTGGTATGGCTGTGGCATCAAAATAAAGCTCTACGCGTTTCGTGGGTGTTTCCCCATTCGTCAGGAGCAGATGCGACAGATTCCTGAAAAATATACGGATATGATAAGCCATACACTATATAGAATAGACTGGGGAAAATAGTGGTAACGATTGTTACCCATACACACTTACCAAACCTGGCAGGTAGCGCGACAATTGAAAACCGGCATGGAGGGAGTCGGAGGCACAAACTTCAATGCGGGAGCTGAGGCGGCACTGTATACACTTGCAGTGGCGGGTGGTGTTATAAGAGCGCTTGGGTAGAGGGGAGGTCTCCATTTGACAGCAGTGATAGTGTGTATCTCTTTAAGCAAGGGTGTCTGGGAACAAATATTTATTTAATATACATTAGGATGTATGAGTGGTTTAAAACAATTATAAATTGTGAGGGAATAAATAAGTAATAAATGATAAATGGGCCCAGTGTTTACTCTATGTGAGATAATAGTAAGGGGGGAAAAATTGTGATGTGCATGTGAAGGGATGTACAGTTGTTGAAATAATGTGTGTGTAATAAATAAATAAATAGTGGCAAAATGAATGAAAAACTGAGTGAAAAAACAACAAACAGTGTGACAAACGGAGCAAGCCTAAACCCAAAAACGCTTACCCATGTGCTGCATACCATGCAACATTGGCGGAAAAATAGCCAGTTTGCAGTCATCCCAAGAGGAGACCGGTCGCTTGAACAGCCCGCTCCAACTGGGAGATGTGTATATGTATGTGTGCCGCCAACGCCACATGCGTGAGCCGTGGAGGGGAGGGCGTCCGCACCTGAGCTGATCAGACGCTCAGCGATTGGCGCCAAAATCTCCCTCACGGAGTCCACGCAGGGTGTTATTAGACGTCAGCGTGATGACGTCAGAGTAGACGTCACACGTTTGACGTGAAGACTGTGGCGCCGATGCGTAAGGGGGCGTCCGCCCAAGCCTCCCGAGCACAAAGTGCAAGGGGAGGGTAGGGCGGACCCACCGAGCGCATCGCAGCTCCCGCAGCGAAAAAAGCCCCCCAACATCACCAGCATGCTCAGCAGACCATACTGCCGCAACCCACCGCCAAGGCGATATGTGTGTAGGAGGGAGAAGATTATATTAATAATCCTATACAACCATGTGACCAGTGCCTGTAATGCCGTCTGTTAATGTTATTAAAACCATATGTGCGTCCACAATGAGCAAAATATATGACTGTCCCAAGCATATAGGTCCCACAAGGGGCATACAGATATGCGAGGGAGAACCTCAAGCATGGGTAGCAGGGGAACACTGCCAATCCAATTTCTCAACTGCTTCCATCCCTAAATTGGTTAATAGAAAGAAGGGGTTTCGGGACTTTGAATGAGGCGTGGGTGGGCGCCTCCATCCCTGTATTGGTGAAATCGAGAAGGGGTTTGGGACTTTGAATGAAGCAGTTGAGAATGCAGAGGTAGAGGTAAGAAAATATTTATTTCATGACAATATATAACAAAGGATTAATTTCATATATATACAACCATGTATAGTATGCACAAAATATTAACATCATGGATAAAAAATGGTCTAGATGGGTACATGGTGGTCAGAGTAGTAACATCTATAACAATAATAATATGACCTGCACGTGCTGCAGACGGCATGCCTGGTAGCTATATTAGTAGTCGCATGGGGTATAAGTATAGTGGTACTGTCTAGTGTTGATATCATCATCAAAATATCATTGGTATGGCTGTGGCATCAAAATAAAGCTCTACGCGTTTCGTGGGTGTTTCCCCATTCGTC
Organism: Lithobates sylvaticus; assembly: GCA_028564925.1. Taxonomy (NCBI): domain Eukaryota; kingdom Metazoa; phylum Chordata; class Amphibia; order Anura; family Ranidae; genus Lithobates; species Lithobates sylvaticus. The sequence continues at coordinate 287,395,439 of CM053029.1, forward strand.
AGGAGCAGATGCGACAGATTCCTGAAAAATATACGGATATGATAAGCCATACACTATATAGAATAGACTGGGAAAAATAGTGGTAACGATTGTTACCCATACACACTTACCAAACCTGGCAGGTAGCGCGACAATTGAAAACCGGCATGGAGGGAGTCGGAGGCACAAACTTCAATGCGGGAGCTGAGGCGGCACTGTATACACTTGCAGTGGCGGGTGGTGTTATAAGAGCGCTTGGGTAGAGGGGAGGTCTCCATTTGACAGCAGTGATAGTGTATATCTCTTTAAGCAAGGGTGTCTGGGAACAAATATTTATTTAATATACATTAGGATGTATGAGTGGTTTAAAACAATTATAAATTGTGAGGGAATAAATAAGTAATAAATGATAAATGGGCCCAGTGTTTACTCTATGTGAGATAATAGTAAGGGGGGAAAAATTGTGATGTGCATGTGAAGGGATGTACAGTTGTTGAAATAATGTGTGTGTAATAAATAAATAAATAGTGGCAAAATGAATGAAAAACTGAGTGAAAAAACAACAAACAGTGTGACAAACGGAGCAAGCCTAAACCCAAAAACGCTTACCCATGTGCTGCATACCATGCAACATTGGCGGAAAAATAGCCAGTTTGCAGTCATCCCAAGAGGAGACCGGTCGCTTGAACAGCCCGCTCCAACTGGGAGATGTGTATATGTATGTGTGCCGCCAACGCCATATGCGTGAGCCGTGGAGGGGAGGGCGTCCGCACCTGAGCTGATCAGACGCTCAGCGATTGGCGCCAAAATCTCCCTCACGGAGTCCACGCAGGGTGTTATTAGACGTCAGCGTGATGACGTCAGAGTAGACGTCACACGTTTGACGTGAAGACTGTGGCGCCGATGCGTAAGGGGGCGTCCGCCCAAGCCTCCCGAGCACAAAGTGCAAGGGGAGGGTAGGGCGGACCCACCGAGCGCATCGCAGCTCCCGCAGCGAAAAAAGCCCCCCAACATCACCAGCATGCTCAGCAGACCATACTGCCGCAACCCACCGCCAAGGCGATATGTGTGTAGGAGGGAGAAGATTATATTAATAATCCTATACAACCATGTGACCAGTGCCTGTAATGCCGTCTGTTAATGTTATTAAAACCATATGTGCGTCCACAATGAGCAAAATATATGACTGTCCCAAGCATATAGGTCCCACAAGGGGCATACAGATATGCGAGGGAGAACCTCAAGCATGGGTAGCAGGGGAACACTGCCAATCCAATTGGGTTTAGGCTTGCTCCGTTTGTCACACTGTTTGTTGTTTTTTCACTCAGTTTTTCATTCATTTTGCCACTATTTATTTATTTATTACACACACATTATTTCAACAACTGTACATCCCTTCACATGCACATCACAATTTTTCCCCCCTTACTATTATCTCACATAGAGTAAACACTGGGCCCATTTATCATTTATTACTTATTTATTCCCTCACAATTTATAATTGTTTTAAACCACTCATACATCCTAATGTATATTAAATAAATATTTGTTCCCAGACACCCTTGCTTAAAGAGATACACACTATCACTGCTGTCAAATGGAGACCTCCCCTCTACCCAAGCGCTCTTATAACACCACCCGCCACTGCAAGTGTATACAGTGCCGCCTCAGCTCCCGCATTGAAGTTTGTGCCTCCGACTCCCTCCATGCCGGTTTTCAATTGTCGCGCTACCTGCCAGGTTTGGTAAGTGTGTATGGGTAACAATCGTTACCACTATTTTTCCCAGTCTATTCTATATAGTGTATGGCTTATCATATCCGTATATTTTTCAGGAATCTGTCGCATCTGCTCCTGACGAATGGGGAAACACCCACGAAACGCGTAGAGCTTTATTTTGATGCCACAGCCATACCAATGATATTTTGATGATGATATCAACACTAGACAGTACCACTATACTTATACCCCATGCGACTACTAATATAGCTACCAGGCATGCCGTCTGCAGCACGTGCAGGTCATATTATTATTGTTATAGATGTTACTACTCTGACCACCATGTACCCATCTAGACCATTTTTTATCCATGATGTTAATATTTTGTGCATACTATACATGGTTGTATATATATGAAATTAATCCTTTGTTATATATTGTCATGAAATAAATATTTTCTTACCTCTACCTCTGCATTCTCAACTGCTTCATTCAAAGTCCCAAACCCCTTCTCGATTTGAACTGTACTGTAAGCTCACCTGCTGTTGCTGCCTGGCTTACCAGTGCCCATCAATACTGACCTACCTGACCCACATTGACCTACCTGACCATTACACTGACCTACCTGACACAGACTGACCATTACATGGACCTACCTGACCCACACTGACATTACACTGACCTACCTGACCTACCTGACCCACACTGACCATTACACTGACCTACCTAACTCACACTGACCTATCTGACCATTACACTGACCTACCTGACACACACTGACCCACACTGACCTACCTGACCCACACTGACCTACCTGACCCACACTGACCTGATCCACACTGACCCACACGGACCTACCTGACTATTACACTGACCTACTTGACACACACTGACCTACCTGACCCACACTGATCATTACACTGACCTACCTGACCCACACTGATCATTACACAAACCTACCTGACACATACTGACCCACACCGACCTACCTGACCCACACTGACCTACCTGATCATTACACTGACCTACCTGACCCACACTGACCTGATCCACACTGACTCACACTGACCTACCTGACTATTACACTGACCTACTTGACACACACTGACCTACCTGACCCACACTGATCATTACACTGACCCACACTGACCTACCTGACACATACTGACCCACACTGACCTATCTGACCCACACTGACCTACCTGACCATTACACTGAGCTACCTGACCCACACTGACCTACCTTACACACACTGACCATCACACTGACCTACCTGACCATCACACTGACCTACCTGACACACACTGACCTACCTGACCATTGCACTGACCTACCTGACCCACACTGACCTGACACACACTGACCCACACTGACCTACCTGACTATTACACTGACCTACCTGACCCACACTGACCTGACACACACTGACCCACACTGACCTACCTGACCATTACACTGACCTACCTGACACACACTGACCATTACACTGACCTACCTGACCCACACTGATCTACCTGACCCACACTGATCTACCTGACCCACACTGATCATTACACTGACCTACCTGACACACACTGACCATTACACTGACCTACCTGACACACACTGATCTACCTGACCCACACTGATCATTACACTAACCTACCTGACACATACTGACCCACACCGACCTACCTGACCCACACTGACCTACCTGATCATTACACTGACCTACCTGACCCACACTGACCTACCCAACACACACTGACCTACCCAACACACACTGGCCATTATACTGACCCACACTGACCTACCTGACCCAAACTGATCATTACCCTGACACACACTGACCTACCTGATGCACACTGACCTACCTGATGCACACTGACCTACCTGATGCACACTGACCTACCTGACACACACTGACCTACCTGACATACACTGACCATTACACTGACCCAGACCCACACTGACCTACCTGACGCACACTGACCTACCTGACGCACACTAACCTACCTGACCCACCTGACATACACTGACCTACCTGACGCACACTGACCATTACACTGACCCGCACTGACCTTCCTGACGCACATTGGCCTACCTGACCCACACTGACCTACCTGAAGCACACTGACCTAAATGACATACACTGACCATTACACTGACCCAGACCCACACTGACCTACCTGATGCACACTGACCTACCTGACACACACACTCTACCTGACCCACACTGACCTACCTGACGCACACTGACCATTACACTGACCCACACTGACCTTCCTGTTGCACACTGACCTACCTGACCCACGTTGACCTATTTGATGTACACTGACCTATCTGATGCACACTGACCTACCTGACATACACTGACCTACCTGACATACACTGACCATTACACTGACCCAGACCCACACTGACCTACCTGACACACACTGACATGTACTGACCTACCTGACCATTACACGTGAAGTCAGACTTCAGGTGTCCGTGACCTCTGGCTCCTTCTGCAGCTCAGCTGTAGTGTGCGGCACTGGTGCACCCATTCCAGTAGACAGCAGGCAGCCAAATACAGGAGAGAACAGGGAATGAGAGCCGCCCCTGCCCGAGTGCCGAGCAGGGATCTCATAGTGATGTGGCCGCATTGTAATTCCCACCTTCTGGAGCCTGCAGCGCCTATGATGGACGTCACACATCCCGTGGTCCCAACGTTGGACCAGCGAGACATCCATCATAGGTGCCGCAAGCTCCAGAAGGCAGGACCTGCTATGTCAATCGACCGCGCTCCGAGTCAGATTGGTCCCCACTTGGGCTCGGGGCTAATAATATATTTGTGAATGACCAAGACCCGGGCTTTTTAGGGGTCCACTCGGGGCTCCAGCTCCCCAAAAAATCTCCCAGAATTCCACCAGTGGGGGTCGTGTCAGAGAGGAAAAAAAATAGTTACCTGTATATCAGTAGAAAGCAGTGAGTCAATCCTTTTCTTAACTTTGAAATGTCTGCAATCTTACAATTGAGAGCAGAGGGGAGCAAGCTCACCTTGTAAGTATTCAAGGTCGGCTTCATGTGCATCCATTACAGTGGCTGCCTTATCCATCCGTGTTTTCATTAACACTGTGCACTGCCCCAGCTCCTTCAGATCCTTCTTAAACTCAGAGAGGAGCCGCTTAGCAGTAGAGGCAAGCTCTTCCCTGACAATCCTCCTGATCTTCTCTAACAAGGATGTGTCAGTGTTCATCTCTGGGGAACCAACTGCAGATAGGAACTGCTTAAGGCTACCTGAGGAGTCATGAGAGCCATGTAGGGAGAACCTCATGGTGTCTTACTGCTGCCGGTTCAGCATCATCTTAACAGGTTGGTACCACTGAGGTTTAGGATTGTCCTTCGCCTTGTCTTTGGGCTGCACCATCAGTCCCATCAGTAGTGATGGATGAACTTCCGACGGGACATTTCGCGAACGCGATCTGCGAACGTGCCCAAATGTTCGAGAACCTTAACATTTGGTTCAACATTCGGAAACTCTGTTCATTTAGAACGTAACTGCAGGTAGACGGGACTAGCGAAGACAGTGAATGCCTCTGCGCTAGCCCCGTCACCTGGTATTGATTTAAAGGGGAATCCCTACGCCGAAAAAACACTTTTACACCTTAGGTGAATGGGTAGGGGTACCCCATACTCATTCACATAGGGTGGGGGGCCGGTATCTGGGGGCCCCCTTATTAAAGGGGGCTCCCGGATTCCGATAAGCCCCCCGCCTGCAGACCCCGACAACCAATGGCCAGGGTTGTCGGGAAGAGGCCCTTGTCCTCATCAACATGGAAACAAGGTGCTTTGGGGTGGGGGGGCCGCACAGCCCCCCTTTCCCCAGGGCACCCCCCATGTTGAGGGTACGTGGCCTGGTAAGGCTCAGGAGATGGGGGAGCGCTCGCTCGTCCCCACCCCTTTCCTGGCCGGCCGGGCTGCGTGCTCGGATAAGGGTCTGAGATGGATTTGGGGGGGGACCCCCACGCCGTTTTTTTCGGCGTAGGGATTCCCTTTAAATCCATGCCAGGTGACGGGGCTAGCGCGGCGGCATTTACTGCCTTCGCTAGTCCCGTCTACCTGCAGTCATGTTCTAAATGAACAAACTTTCCAATCTTGTGTCGGCAAGTCCGTTCATTTCAACAGTCCCGCGGACTAGCACACAGACCGCGGGATTGCCTGCCGGACTCGCGAGTTCAGCGGACAATTTTAAGTCTGAACTTAAAACTTAGTCCGCCGGACTTTTGGCAGGAAAAATCCAATCCTGCGGGAAAGTCCGCTCGTGTGTACGCGGCCTTACTCTTCCCCAGACACCAGAGGTTCCTCCCTCCTAACTCTCAGCTTCCCTTCTAGGAGGGATGTTCTCTTCCAGGACTCTTTACAATTTCTCTTGTTCTTCTACCCCTTATTTATTCTTTGCTGTTTCTTCTTTTGGGCCACTGTAAATATAAATGCCACAAATCACATGTTTTGTCTTCACTGCATTCTCTGAAAATATTAATCTTCCTCTGTAATTAGCACACCACACTTTCCAGCATTTATCTCCATGCTTCTTGCAATTCAATTCTCCACAAAATATACATACAATCAATGAAATTGTCCCCAATAATCTTCTGCAACTTAAACCTAGCTGTAGGCTTCCTTTTCAAAGCGCATGTTACCCCAAATATTTGTATCTGTGTTTGGTCACATATGAATATTTTATAAATCATAGTCTCTATCATTTTATCATGTACTTCTTCCTTTCTGGTTGATCCTGCCAGTCACCTTTCTTCAATGTTCTAAACTGACCACACAAAAGCTGATCTGTGCTTGTGTGGTCAATTTTCATCCCTTGAACCAATAATGCGTCAGCGCTTAATGGTAAAGAAAGAGCTGCTTGCAATAAGTGGAAATTTACATAAACTACTCTTTGGTGGAGGATCAATACTTTCAACAATTATTATATTACTGGACTTTCTTTGTCACTAATTAGGACACATTCTTCTATATGGGACTTATTTTTATATAATCATTTTTTTACGTTTCTGAGCGCTGCATCACAGCCTACCTCTTCAACAGGCCCTCTGTTCTCAGAATGAACAGACTCACACATCGGGTGTGCTCTGTGACAGCTAGTCAAAGATCCTGGTAAATGGTCAATCACAGCAGCCCTTTTACCATGTGATCAGCTGTGTCAAATCAGCTGATCACATGTAAGCAAACTTGATGGTTATTGGCAGTCCTTTCCTCATGCACTATCACAGCATGAGGAAAGGAGAGCCAGTAACTGGCAATTATGACAGGGCAGTGTCCTAAGGATCAGTGCAGCCCCATCAGTGCCAATCAGTGCAGCTTTTCAGTGCCCATCAGTGCAGATTATAAGTGCCAATCAGTTCTGCATATCAATGCCCATCAACGCTGCCTATCAGTGCCCATCAGTGCTGCCGATCAGTGCCAATCAGTGCCGCCTCATCAGTACAACCTCATCATTGCCCATCAGTGACCCCATTCGTAGTTTCGTTAAATCCTCCGAGTCATTGCTGGTTGTCATCTGACCTTGGCCCGGAACAGCTGCAAATCGATTTGCAGTCGGTCAATGTTGCGGCTTTATTTGTTGTTTGGTCACAGTTTTATCATACTTCTCGCAAGGCGCCGCTCGCGTCATTTACGAGCCCGCTCTTTGCCGCAGGGGGCTTTTTTAATTGCGTGCACTATCGTGGTTCAGCCGACACATATGGTTCACAGAATCGCAGTTTGGCTTCAGTTCACAGTTTTCACAGCAGTCGGCTGGTCCAATTCCATACGCTCCACGACAACTAACTATTTGAATCCCGGTCGCAGCATGCAAGGCGACAATTTGAGTCTTCGGCATGATTTGACATGTTCTGCCAATATACACAGCAAGTTCTGCAGCTCAGCCTCTTCCAGGAGGAGCCTGTCACGCAGCACCCAAGTTGCTACTCGCATCAGTCATTTGCTACCTCATGCGTTGCTCCGCATTTTCATGTTCCCCTACTCATTCGCAGCGTATGGTCCCTGGCCTCTTGCCAGCACACCCACTGTTCCTTTCCACAATTATACATGCTTGCTTCTATTTTCTGTCTAAAAAAATTACGTTTTCATCACTTCCTGGTTGGTTGGTGGTGATTCTTCCTCCCACACGCTCTACGATTTCTCAGCTTTTTTGTTTCTACTGCCTTCCTCATGAGGCCTCAGTTTACGCAGCACTAAAAATGCAACTCACATGAGTCATTGGCACACATTTACGGTCATTAATTTGCATGTCTGCCTTCTCTCCCATAGATCAGTGGATATCCGCTTCAATTCATGCTAGAGGACACTTCCACGCCAGGCTTGACCTTGTGCCTTCATGTCACCTTTTCCTCAGACTTCCTGGTCATCTGAGCAATCTCAGCTGGCATATCGATTCAGGTGTGTAGCATACAGTCTCCACTCTCACACATCTCTTCGCAGCACCGTTACACCATGCTGACTTTACACACACACACTATTTGGCTTATTCATCTGGCGAATAGCTACTGTCACATTCTTTTCTCAATTTTATTTGAAGGTCACCAACGTTTGTTGCCTACGACAGGACTACGTAGAGGCTAGTAGCCAATAGCTTGGGCCTTGTAATGTGATCTGAGCATGCGTGGCACTTTGTCCGTCGGAATTCGCTACACACGATCGGAAAAAGTCCGATAGGACTTTGTTGTCGGAAAATTTGAGAGCAGGAGAAAGTCGGAAAAAGTCCGATGGAGCCTACACACGGTCGGAATTTCCGACAACATTGTCCGATAGGACATTTTCCGTCGGAAAATCCGACCGTGTGTACGGGGCATAAGACACCCCAATACCTCATGACTAAGCCAAGTGGATGTACAGTGGTTGGGTTATTTCCTCTCCCCTCATCCATCTCCTTCACTTGCATTCTTTCTGGTACAGGGATTTTCGTGCAGGTTTCATACCAATCTCATCACCTTACCACAGTCCACCCACGAGTGCAGGAATCTTCTGTCGGCTTCTACCAACATGGAAGCCATAGACGTCTTTCTACAGACAGAACTGGATAGAGGTTTCATCATTGGACCTTTTTCTGTACCACCGTTTAGTGCTTTGAGAGTTAGCCCTATTGGGCTTATTAAAGGGAAATTTTCAAATAAACTCAAACTTTAATTTATATTTTCGACACATTTGCACAATCTCTCATCTGGATTTTGTCCCACAGAGCTCACTGCCAGAAAGTCATACATTGTTTAGATGACTTCCCGTTGATCAAACAGCCTGAGAAATCCTTCACAGATTTGGATAAGCTAAGGGAAATGTTTGGCAACCTGAACGTACCCATTGCGGGACATAACGTAGAAGGTCCGGCTCAGTCCATAACCTTTTTAGGCCTTTTGGTTAGACACTCATTCCATGCAGGCCAGCCTTCCACCTGACAAGTTGACCTGGATCAGATCGGTCATTCACACCTTCGCCCATTCGCAAGTTTGCACAAAGAAACAGCTACAGTCCTTATTAGGGATGCTTAACTTTGCAATGAGGATCATTCCTCAGGGGTGTTCCTTTATCTTGCGGCTTCTGGTTTTCTTACAGCAGGCACAGAACCCTGACCAGGTTCTTAGATTGTATCAAGCAGCGATCGCTGATGTGGCTATGTGCAAAGAATTTATGGAAAACTGGAACGGCGTGTCCATATTCATCCCGGTAGCATCTGCCTCATTGTCTCATGTAGTGACGGATGCAGCGACCTCCACAGGCTTTGCAGCAATTTTTGGACCCCACTGGTTTGCAGGACCATGGATTCTGAGATCTGCTGATCTGAGATCTGCTGAGATTCTGCTGATCTCTGGGTTTAGTCAGACGTCCTGCTTTGTTCGAACTTTATCTCATTGTAGAAGCAGCTCAGGTTTGAGGCCACACCTGGGTAGGGCAAACTGTAGTCTTCTCCACGGACAACCTGGCCATGGCCGAGATCATCAACAAAGGCAGGTCCAAGTCCTTGGCCATCATGTCCTTTCTATGCAGGATAGTGCAGCTATCTCTACAGTACAAGTTCAACTGTTCAACTGTCAGGTACCCGGTGGAGATCGAGCTGTAGAGGGGGCTTCTCTTGCACCTCCTGTCCAAAACCCCTGGTAGTGATGACAGGGAGTGGAGGACACAGAGTGGCACGAGGGCTGATGTGGCGGATGACTCTGGCTGTACTTTGGCAGGAACCAGGTGACTTGAGAGCGCTGGGCTGGAACTGAAGACAGGAGCTCCGTGACGCTGAATCAGTAGCTGGAAGCGTAGCCGGGACACAAGCCAAGGTTTCATCAGCAGCTGGGCAGAGCAGGTACCGAGTCGTGAGGCAGAGGCAAATACGGGACACAGGCCAGGTTCGGTACACAGGCGGGTAATGAGGCACAAGAACATCAGGCAGAAGCGGAGTCAAACACAAGCCGGGGTCACAAGTAGGCAGGCAGAGGTCAAGAGGTAGTTCAGGTAAGCTGGGTCGGGATACAGGAAACTGGTTCAGATCGGGTAAGCAACCACTAGCTGAAAAGACCACTCAGCAAGTTGTGCATGTCACTGGCAGGTTTAAATAGGCGGAGTTATTGCGCAGGAGCCACCTGTCCTGCCACCAAGATAATTTCATATTACATCCGGCAGTGTCCAAGACCCAACAGGCCAATAGGGGGTTGGCATCAAGTTCTTCTGGACCCTCAATGAGTGGTGCCCAGTAGCAGTTCTGGACCAGTTATTGACACACCTCCCCGGCAAGTCCATTAACAGTCTGTTGTTACCATTCCCTTCCGTTCCCCTGGGCACTAGTCAGTTCATCAAACATATTTGCATATTCCTGGTCAACTTAGGCATCAACCCCAACCTGTATTCAGGGCACTCATTTTGCATTGGAGCAGCTTCAGCTGCCTCCCATCACGATGTGCTGGCCCTTGTCATCAGGAGGTTGGGCAGGTGGAAATCTGCTTGCTTTTCCCGGTACATTACAAACCCTCAGGTTTTAGATGTCTCACAAGCGTTTACCAAGCTTGCTCAATAATATATAGTTTTCAATAAAAAACCTTTATCTCCCTATCTTGGTATTTTTCCCTCTTTTTTTGGCGTACAGATAAGCTGACCAGGGCACACCTCAGGTCTGTGTTTCATTGTAAGTCTTGTGGCGTCTTTATGTGGTTCTGCGTATGTCTCGGTTCAGGGAACTCTGATCATAAATAAGAAGGCCAGTAAGGTGGCCTGATTTTATGGGAGGAGTTTGGGGGCCTATATATTCAGCCCACTCCCCTGTATCATTGTCGGTTACAGTGTACAATGCCCTCCCACCCATTCCCCTTTTTCGAGGGCTCCTTCCTCACATGTCCCTCTTCTTTTATCTTCCATTCTTTATTATCTTTGTTTATTCAGCCTTTTTTTGGCATACTGACCAGCTGCCCAGGGCACACCTCAGGTCTGTTTCATTGTAAGTCTTGTGGCATATTTATGTGGTTCTGTGCATGTCTTGGTTCAGGGAACTCTGATCATAAATGTATATATGTACAGTATATACAGTGTGTGTGTATATATGTATGCATGTATGTTTGTGTATACAACATATACAGTATATATACTGTATATTGTGACAAGTTGGGGATTTTGTAACTCATTGGTAGCGTCAAACAGTGAGTTTACTCCATACGAGAAGTACGTTTCAGGCCTTTTTTTACGCCCACTTTTATTTAAAACAAGACAAAAAGTTCACACTTGAATAGTTTCCCATGCAGGGGGTTCTCACCATCAATGTAATAAAACATAGAATTCAGCTTCATGGCTCTCCTTTGCAGCTTCATCACTCAAGCCTCGTGCCTTGGTGTTCCAGACTGTCAAACACACAGTCCCAGTTCTCGTGCACAAAACGCTGTACCTTTGTCAGCTTGACTGTTTCTCCTGCTACATCCTCACAGGCTTGGGTCTTTGTCTGTCCTGACCTGGACAGTACAGTGCGATGTGCACCTCACAGCTCCCTTCACACACTGACCCCATCAGGAGTGTGCTTGCTTTCCAGAAAACCTGTCCCAAACCCCCATTTTAGGCAGTGGCATGGGATCGACCTGCCACAAATAATATATATATATATATATATATATATATATATATATATATATATATATATTCTAAGACACTTTTATTTACAGTTTTACGGTCTGCTGGCACACTAGGTCACTAAAAAAATAAAACTGTTGTTTTTTTTTTTTTTAAAAAACATTCCCCACTATTCATTTTACGTTATAATAATAAATGAATAAATGAATGATTTGTATAGCGCTGCAAATGCGAACTGAATCGCCTCAAGGCGATTGGTCTGTCCTTTGTTGTCTTGCCTATTAGAAGAGGTGGGTCTTGAGTTTTTTTCTGTACACTTGACAATGCCAAACACTCCTAAAGATGGCGTTGATGTGTGTTAAGGCAGGTTTTTGAGTGTTCAGGCATTTTTGAGCTCGAAAAACACTCTTCAGAACACAACTTTGGATTTTTCTTTTATGCCTCTAAACTGCCCTGCCACTAATACCCCTGAAAATGCCTATAGTGTGCATGAACACATAGGCTAACATAGAGGGGAGATTCCTTCAAATACATAAAAAAGGCACAATTTAAAGTTTATGAATAATTGTTTTTTATCTTTTAGATTTGTGAGCTATGTTGTATTTGTGTGTGCTAATAATGAATATACAGTGTGTATGTGTGTGTGTGTGTATATATATATATATATATATATATATATATATATATATATATTTTTTTTTATATATAGTTTTGATAAAAAAATTGCACAACTATCATGGTGTGTAAAATATTAGTAACACTATGTTTATTTTTTACAGGCCCTGTAGTTTGGGGGTCCTAATAACTTTTAAAGCTGTGAAAGACAAAGTCAAAGTGAAAAATAGTGGAAAATGACAAAGGTTGAAAATGGTCTTGCCACTGAAGGTGAAAAATAGGAAGCAAGACAAAGCAGTTAAAGGTTAGGGTCAGGGTTAAAGGTTTCCTTTTTTTTTCTTAGTGGAATTGGTGTATAAATGTATTACCAATGTATATTTTATAGTGAATGAACCTTAATCTTAATTTGTTATGGTTGTGCAGAAATATTCTCCATTTAATGTAGCACAGCGGCAGAATGCTTGTTTTACAGTGCTAGGGTCCCTTGGTTGGAATCCCAACTAGGCCACTGGCTGCATGGGGTTTGCATGTTTGCCTATGCTTGTGTGGATTGTTCAGGGTACTCCAGTTCCCTCTCACACTCCAAAGACATGCTAGTAGGTTAATAATTGTCTCACGTCATAAGAACTTTGAGCGCCCAGGGAGACAAACACTATAGAAATACAATTTGAAGAAAACAAAAAACAAACAAAATATAGCTAATATCTCTCCATGCATTACTCGGAGTAATTATGCTCCTTGTAGAGTCTGTTATGTGTCCCAAATAGCAACATTGTTTGAATATACATTATAGTTAGGGATGAGCCGAACACCCCCGGGTTCGGTTCGCACCAGAACCTTCGAACGGACTGAAAGTTTGCGCAAATTTTCGAACCCTATTCGTTACAATGGACGCGAACGTTCGAAATCAAAATTGCTAATTACAATGGCCAATATGCATGTTAATGTCATAAAAACAGGTTTGGGGACCCGGGTCCTGCCCCAGGGGACATATATCAATGCAAAAAGAACTTTTAAAAACTAAAGTTTTTTTTCGGGAGCAGTCATTTTAATGATGCATAAAGTGAAAAAAAAATGTGAAATATTCATTTAAATATGGTACCTGGGGGGTGTCTAAAGTATGCCTGTGAAGTGGCATGTGTTTTCCATGTTTAGAACTGTCCCTGCACAAAATGACATTTGTAAAGGAAAAAAATAAGCCATTTAAAACCACTTGCGGCTTTAATGTCATGTCTTGTCCTGGCCATATGGCTGAAAATCCTTGAGAAAAATGGCATGGCTACCCCATCACCCCCCCCAGCCCCTTTGGGTCTTGTATGGATATTAAGGGGGACCCCGTACCCAAAATAAAACCCTATTCCTACAGCCCTATATACTCTGAACAGCAGTATATAGGCGGTGCAAACAAGAGAGGGACTGTAGGTTTGTTCTTAAGTAAATTCTGAACAGGTACATTTATATAGTGTAGCTCCATCCCCAAAAAAATCTATTTTTAAGCTTTTTGGAGAACATAGGGAGGGGTTATCACCCCTGTAACATTTGCTGTCTTTGCACATCTGTTCAGAACATTTCACCCCTTTCAACTTTCCGTCCCAATGACAAATGTTTTTGGAAAAGTGGGGTTTTAATTGAAACAAGGATTGGTGATAAAGCATCAGTAGAGAGCAATATTGCACAATGGTTTTTGTTTGTTTTTTCTCTTTTTCATGTTAAAACCGGCTTGAGCATCAGGAAGATTTCAAAGAATCACCTATAATTGTACCGGCAACATTAAGGGAAGTTTTTGTTTCTTTCTTCCTATATATTTATAAATACCAATAGCGAAGTGGCAACATTTTATATTTATAGTTTCCAAAATAGCAGTCTTTTTTTGCTTTTTGTTTCTCCAAACAGTGGGAGTTTAAACCAGCTGTCTTAATTGCTATATCAGTAATGCACCACTGCACTTTTAAAACACCAATCGCCTGGTGTATATGTTTATCTGGTTATCGTAGCAAATAGATTGCATAAAATAGGATTGTATGGTGTATGGCACCAACCTTGCAATTAGAGTAATCGCCTGGTGTATCTGCATATTGTCGCAATTAGATTGTATTGGTGTATGGTACCAATCTTGTAGTCAGAGCACCTGTTGCTACGCCAGAGTTCCTTCAATCTTTCTAACACAGCACACAATTCCCAATCATCTTGATTGCTATCACTGAATCGTCGTTCAACTTTTTTTCATTTTACCAACACAACAAATACTTTCACCTATTAAATAAGATTTTTTTATTTTTATTTATTTATTTATTTTCCAGAAGTTTATTGAAAGTTTGCAGATGTACAATAAAAGCAAGTTTTGTACAGATCATAAATATAAGCAGAAGTATAACAGTGGTGGTAATGAACAATAAAATAGAACATAACAGTCACAATTCTTAACATCGTATGGATATGTGAGCATGAGTCGGAAATGTGAGCTAGATGAGAGGGATCATGGACGTTAGACTTTTCAAGTCAGAGAGAGTCTCCCATTGTGTGGGAAGTATCAATCTTAAGTAGCTTGCACGATTGTGTTTTTTTTTTTTTTTTTTTTTTATATAACATAAAAATTCTGATGTGTATAGGAGATGTTGACAAGTATAAGCAAGCGTATACGTTGTACCTGTTCTGCCTGTCCCCACTCGCCCCAATAGGGATCTTGCTGTGAGCGGGGACAGGACACTAGAAGGGGAACTTATATCGGAAGGAGGTAACGTAGCGTAGAGGGATATTTTTACTACTACTTTGTGGGGTCAGCACGTGGTTTTCCTCATGTAGAGAGAGATAATAATCTGGGAATAGTTCGTATGGCAGCATACAGATTAGAGATCCAAGGTATCAGTAGGCAGCGCCGTGGTAGTAAGGTACCCATGTATATGTCATATGATACCCAGGAGGTGGATCATGTCATGAGGAAGCTTAAGAGGGTGTGTGTATGTGGGGTGAAGGAGTGGTCACAGAGGGTTGGAGACGGAAGTGTGTCCAACAAGCCCATGTGGTTCCAAATTTATTTGGGGTGTCCGTGGCCTGGTGTATAAGGCTCTCCATTTCCGAAATCTTGTCAGTACGCTTAATCCATTCAGCAATTGTAGGAAGCGTTGTAGATCGCCAATGTACTGGTATACATTGGGTGGCTGCATTGATCAGATGTAGCGTCAGTGATTTGTTGTACGCCTTTTGGGGAATGGAGGTGTGGTGCAGGAGAAATTGGGCTGGTGTGAAGTCAGGGGTATATGTTGTGATCTGGGATATTAGGCGATGGATTTCTGTCCAGTATGGAAGTAGAAGTGGGCAACCCCACCAGATGTGAAGAGGAGTTCCTAGAGCTGAATTGCATCGCCAACATATTGGGGGGACCGCTGGATGGAATTTGTGAATTTTGTCTGGGGTTCTGTACCATTTTGAGAGGATTTTATATCTATTTTCTTGAGAAGAGACGTTTACTGAGCCTTTGTGTGTATGATGGTAAATGCGTTCCCAATCTGCTGATGACAGTTCGATGGCAAGGTCAGATTCCCATCGTGCAACTAGGATATCATTTTTGATGATGTGCGTGGAGAAGAGTAGTGCGTATGTGGCCGATATAATGTGTTTCAGGGGTTCAGAGCTAAGGCATAGAGACTCGAAAGACGTATGTTCTCTGTGCCATTGTGGGTTCTGAGTCGAGGTGAGAAAGAAATGACGGAGTTGGAGGAATTTGAAGAAGGGGATATGATAGTCTGGGAAAGAGAGGGTCATTGAGTGATGCGACAAAAGGTTTCCATTCTGAAAGAAGCCAGATGCTCTTGGGGGTTTGTCAGGTATATTTGTCTGTGAGGCTTTCAGGGTTAGACCTGGTGGAAAATCAGGGTTATCAGTTAAGGGTGTCATAGGACCGTGTGTTGGAGTTAGTTTCATATGAGTGCATGAGGCTTGAAAGGAGAGCAGTGTGGCCTTGATCAACGGATGTGTGGATAGGGATTTAGGGGCTTGAGATCTGGGGAGCCATGGTAGGTGGGTTAGGGGGATGTCAGAGAAAGCTTGTTCCAGGCGAATCCAGTCTTTGTGTGGTTTGTGCACATGCCAATCCACTACTCTGGTCAAGTGGCATGCAAGGTGGTATTTGCGGATATCGGGGAGGCTAAGACCGCCTAGAAGTTTAGGGATGGTCATACGTGACCATCTAATTCTAGGAGCTTGGGCTTTCCATATGAAAGTCCTACACATTCGCTGGTACGTCGTAAAGAAAGTCTGAGGTAAGATGATGGGGACAGCTTGTAGCAGATACAAGAGTCTAGGGAGAACATTCATTTTCAATATTGCTATTCTTCCAAACCATGAAAAGGAGCCTGAGTGCCATCTGTGTAAGTCGCTTTGGATGGCTTGAAGTGCGTTTGCAAAATTAAGTGCATATAGGTCTAGCAATCTAGTAGGCAATTTGATCCCTAGATAAGAGATGGCTTGGGTGGCCCAGTGAAATGGGAAATTAAGTTTACATTGTGATACTAAAGGGGTCGGTAATGAGACATTCAGGGCTTGGGATTTGGAAAAGTTAATTTGCAAATTGGAAAGGGATTTGAAAAGGGTGAGGTCTTTCAGTAAGTTTGGGATTGTAGTGATTGGATCAGAAAGGAATAGCAGTACGTCATCCGCGTAGGCAGCGATTTTATACGAATTATGGTTAATGGTCAGACCTTTCACGTCGGGGTTATCTCTGAGTCGTCGTAGGAAGGGTTCCATAGTGAGTAGGAAAATGATCGGGGATAGGGGACATCCTTGACGGGTGCCATTGGAAATGGAGAAGGCGTTTGACAGGCGGCCGTTAATCCTCAGCCTGGCAGATGGTGAGGAGTACAGAAGCATAATCATATTAACAAAGAGCTGTGGTAAGCCAAGTGTGTGGAGCACTGCCTCTATATAGTCCCAAGCCACCCTATCAAACGCCTTCTCCGCGTCCAGGGATAGAAAGAAGCCTGGAGTCCCCGTGGAGGTAAGCCAATGATGAATATTCAGTGCTTTGATTGTGTTGTCTCTGGCTTCCCTGCCAGGGACAAACCCTACTTGATCTAGGCCAATTAGGTTTGGTAGAAGGGGCAATAAACGGTTAGCTAATACTTTGGCATATACAGTGGTGTGAAAAAGTGTTTGCCCCCTTCCTCATTTCCTGTTCTTTTGCATGTTTGTCACACTTAAGTGTTTCGGAACATCAAACCAATTTAAACAATAGTCAAGGACAACACAAGTAAACACAAAATGCAATTTGTAAATGAAGGTGTTTATTATTAAAGGTGAAAAAAAATCCAAACCATCATGGCCCTGTGTGAAAAAGTGATTGCCCCCCTTGTTAAAACATACTATAACTGTGGTTGTCCACACCTGAGTTCAATTTCTCTAGCCACACCCAGGCCTGATTATTGCCACACCTGTTCACAATCAAGGCATCACTTAAATAGGAGCTGCTTGACACAGTAAGGTCCACCAGAAGATCCTTAAAAGCTACACATCATGCCGAGACCCAAAGAAATTCAGGAACAATTGAGAAAGAAAGTAATTGAGATCTATCAGTCTGGGAAGGGTTATAAAGCCATTTCCAAAGCTTTGGGAATCCAGCGAACCACAGTGAGAGCCATTATCCACAAATGGCGAAGACATGGAACAGTGGTGAACCTTCCCAGGAGTGGCCGGCCGCCCAAAATTACCCCAAGAGCGCAGCGACGACTCATCCAAGAGGTCACAAAAGACCCCACAACAACGTCCAAGGAACTGCAGGCCTCACTTGCCTCAGTTAAGGTCAGCGTTCATGCCTCCACCATCAGGAAAAGACTGGGCAAAAATGGCCTGCATGGCAGAGTTCCTAGGAGAAAACCACTGCTGAGCAAAAAGAACATCAAAGCTCGTCTCAATTTCTCCACAGCACATCTTGATGATCCCCAAGACTTTTGGGACAACATTCTGTGGACCGATGAGACAAAAGTGGAACTCTTTGGAAGGTGTGTGTCCAAGTATATCTGGCGTAGAAGGAACACTGCATTTCAGAAAAAGAACATTATACCAACAGTAAAATATGGTGGTGGTAGTGTGATGGTCTGGGGCTGTTTTGCTGCTTCAGGACCTGGAAGACTTGCCGTGATAAAAGGAACTATGAATTCTGCTGTCTACCAAGAGATCCTGAAGGAGAATGTCCGACCATCTATTCGTGTACTCAAGCTGAAACGAACTTGGGTTCTGCAGCAGGACAATGATCCCAAACACACCAGCAAGTCCACCACCGAATGGCTGAAGAAAAACAAAATGAAGACTTTGGAGTGGCCTAGCCAAAGTCCTGACCTGAATCCTATTGAGATGTTGTGGTATGACCTTAAAAAGGCCGTTCATGCTCGAAAACCCTCTAATGTAACTGAATTAGGACAATTCTGCAAAGATGAGTGGGCCAAAATTCCTCCAGGATGCTGTAAAAGCCTCATTGCACGTTATCGCAAATGCTTGGTTGCAGTTGTTGCTGCTAAGGGTGGCCCAACCAGTTATTAGGTTTAGGGGGCAATCACTTTTTCACACAGGGCCATGATGGTTTGGATTTTTTTTCACCTTTAATAATAAACACCTTCATTTACAAATTGCATTTTGTGTTTACTTGTGTTGTCCTTGACTATTGTTTAAATTGGTTTGATGTTCCAAAACACTTAAGTGTGACAAACATGCAAAGGAACAGGAAATGAGGAAGGGGGCAAACACTTTTTCACACCACTGTAGTTTCAGATCAACATTAAGTAATGATATGGGACGGTAGTTGGTGACTAACAAAGGGTCCTTCTCGGGTTTTGGAATGAGTGTGACGTGTGCTTCTAATATATCCCTAGGTATGGCCTCTGTTGGGGAGTGGTTGTTGAACGCTGTTACTAAGTGGGGTAGCAATATGTCTGGAAATGATTTGTAGTAACTGGCCGTCAGGCCGTCGGGGCCAGGGCTTTTCCCTGTTTTTAGTTGTTTCATGGCGTGAAGGGTCTCTGATGTCGTGAGAGGGGAATTAAGGCTAGCGGCGTCGGCTTGTAGGATTGGTGTGGGGGAGTATTGTTGTAGGAATTCTCGAATGGTTGATTCACGGTCAGGGAGGTCATGTTTCGGTGGCTGGGTAGGTAGATTGTATAATTGTGAGAAGTAGGCGACAAATTGGTCGGCAATGTCGTCAGTTTTGGTCACTGGGTTACCTGTCTTGTCCCTGATTGAATGGATAGTATGAGCAGCCTTTTTGTTTTGAAGAGCTTTAGCTAGTAATTTGCTAGATTTGTTGCTAAACTCATAGAACACTTTTTGGGAGACAGCATAGTTACGTCTTAGTCTAAGATGGAGTTCTTCAAGGAGTTCCTCTCTAGTCTTGGTCAGTTCAGTCAAGACCTCTGCGGCCAGGGAAGCTTTGTGTTTTTGCTCGAGGTCACGTATTTTAGCAGTTAAGAGATCAATGCGCGCTTTCCTAAGTTTATTACGCGTTGCAGCTAGAGAAATAAATGACCCCCTAATGACGCATTTGTGGGCAGCCCAGACCAACATTGGCGAGGAGCTATCTGAAGAGTTTTCATTAAAGTACTGAGTGAGGCGTTTGGAGATCGTTTGAACATTTGCTGGGTCCGTGAGTAAGGAATTATCTAGTCGCCAAATGGGAGATTTATTTACCGTGGAAGGAAGATGTAAGGACATGGATATTGGGTTATGGTCAGATAGAAACATCGGGTCAATGGAGGCTGTCGATAAGTATGAGAGATCGTCTTGGGTTATAAAAATGTAGTCAAGTCTTGAATATCGGTCATGGGGTGCGGAAAAAAAGGTGAAATCTTTGACATTGGGGTATAGGGTGCGCCAAGTATCGTGTAATAATAGGTTATGGAACTGGGTTTTAATTGCACGTAGAGCTTTGAATGTCAATGTGGAGTGGCCTTTGGAGGTGTCTAAAGAGGGGTTAAGTGCCACGTTGAAGTCCCCCCCGACAATTAGGGTACCCGATTGGAAGGCGGTGAGTTGGTGTAGGGTGTCCCGAAAAAATGTGACTTGGTGAGTGTTAGGAGCGTACAGATTGGCCACTGTGACAGTCTTATTGTTCAGTGTCCCTCTCAAAAAAGGAATCTGCCATTCACGTTTTTCTGTACGTCTGTAATTTGGAAGGGGCAATGGCGGGAAATGAGGATGGAAACTCCTTTGGATTTGGCCTCTGGATTGGGAGCGTGGAAAACTGTGGGGAAATGTTTGTTATGAAGTTTGGGAATGCGGTCGGATCTGAAATGGGTCTCTTGGAGTAGTGCAATGTGGGTTTTAGTCTTAAGCAAATATGAAAGTAGTAGTGATCGTTTTTCGGGAGTATTGAGGCCACGTGCGTTGATGGAACATATTTTCATGTGCATAGGCGAATGTGGCGTATCTTGTGAGGGGTTGGGGGTGTCCATGTCAATCGTTTAGTGTATTGAGTGTGGGTATTGGGAGAAAATGTAAGCGAATTGATGTGTGATAAGGTGTAGTGCGTGTATCGGGGATATGTATGGTGAGTACCACCAAGTAACCGAAGAGGCAGCAGGGAGCAATCCCTGTCTATCTCAGATCAGTAGGTTCAGTCTATGTACAGAGCGGGGACAGGGTTCTCCCTCGATATGGAGAACGTCATGGGAGTCCCGCCAGGTCACGACTATGTGTAAGTAGTAAAGGTGGGAGGTATTTAGGGTTAAGTCATGGGTGTATGTTGCATGTTGTGTATAAGGGATTCATGGAGCGGTCAGGATTAATTAGACTAGAGTCAGCAGAGATAGTAGGCTATTCACCTTAAACAGGAGGTGGAAGATGACATTTTAAATGAGACTGAGACGTCACCGAAGGTATATCACTAGTCAAAGCGAGAGATGAATAGAGTATATGGAGGTGATCCAGAATGGTGAGTGTCGGTGTGTTCCCTATGGTATTGATAAACATAACATTTTAAGTAACGAAAAAACATTTAACTGGAAAGAACATAAACATCACAGCCTGTTCCGTTCGCCTGTTGAACCATGAGATGAACCTGTAAGTAAAAGGCAAAGGGTTGCTAGCAACATACATGCTAAACCTGGGATACTTGCGATCAGGAAGAGTCGGTGAGGCATATGAAGCTATTTAAAAGTGTGGAGATAAAGTCCAGGTTCCAGCCGAGTTGTTGGATGGCTTAGGAGGCAGGAGCAGTTTGTTGCTAATGATGTCATCCACGAGGGTCTGGTCGGTGTCATTTGTAGATCGCGTGACACCCGTGCAGTAGTGGGGCTGGTGGGATACGTAGCAGGGTTGACTGCAGGTTGTAAGTATGCCGCTGAAGTCCGTATCCGGGTCGAGAGCGTGAGTACTTCAGGTGCAGATTGTGGTATTGTGCCGCGTCATATCTACAGCTGAGCGCTAAGCACCCTGGGGGTTGTAGTACGGGGCGTGGGGGGAACAAGGGGGAGGAGTGTTCATAAATCCGTGCAATTCAAGGATGGCGGACTCTGTTAATTAAAAGAACAGTCAAAGGGAAATAAAAAATAAAAACAAAAAGGGAAAGGAACAAACCGGAATCGAGGGATTGTAACATGCGTGTCGAGTAAGGCCATCCCCGGTAATGTCACAATCCACAAAGCAATGTAGAATACCGCACGGGGAGTCAGTTTAGGGTAGAGGCTAGAGACCAAGTTAATAGCTTATCGTACCTTGGTAGAGGCTATGTGTCCGGAGGTATTGATGTCCGGTGGAGAAGGAGTTATGCTGTGGGGTGACATCATGGTGGAGATTAACCACCGCTCGCGGTTCCTGGTGAAGGGTCGATCAAGGGTACACGTTCATGGTGGACAGATGGTCCGGAGTGTTGTTGAGCAATTCCCCCTACTCTGAGTGGGTCGGCCGAGGATCACGGAACAGGCTGGATTGGAGCGAGGAAACTATAGCTATCAGCCTGTGGAACTTCAGGGTGGATGTCGGTGAAGGCATCTTCAATGGTCCCTCCTGGATCTTCTGGAAGGAGGTGAGTGATACGGGCATCTCGGTATTCCCTGGTGGAGGGTGGTCTGGCTCGTTGGTTCTCTTGCTCTTGGGCTTCCATGAGTTCTGGCGCCGGGTGTTCTCTGTGTATTGCCGAACGGCGGAACTCCGAGAACCAGTCTGGCACCGCCACGAGCGGGATGTTCAGTGTATGGCAGAAGCGCGAGAGATCCTCGGGCACCTTCAGAAGCGCCGTACGGCCCTGGGTAGTGGCCGATAGGCAGAATGGAAATTTCCATTTGTAGGAAATCCCCTGGGTGCGAAGGGCATCAAGTAGGGGTCTAAGATTTCTGCGGTGCTGTAGAGTTATGTTGGAGAGGTCTTGATAGATCTGTAACGTGGCGCCGGAGTGTGTGATATGCGGCCGTTCCCTGGCACGCCTCAGGACCGCTTCTTTGGTCTTGTAGTCGGTAATACAGCAGACCACGTCTCGAGGTGGATCAGTTTCTTTACCTCTGGGATGGAGGGCTCTGTGAATTCTGTCCATGTTGAGCGGGGTTTGAGGAGGGCGGCCAAGTAGGTCATTGAAGAGATCTGTAACGGTGGGCAAGATTTGATCTCCTTCGATGGTTTCTGGAAGGCCTCTGACCCGTATGTTATGGCGTCTGGCCCTATTGTCGAGGTCTTCCAGGTGGCGGGCCATGTCTCGTAGTTGTAGGGTGTGCATATCCACGTAATGGGTGGTTTTCTGTATCTGTGCTTCCTGCACATTGAGTTTGTCTTCGACTGCCGTTACTCTGTTATTGACGGCGCGCAGATCCAGGCGCAGTTCTGCGATGGCCGCCGAGAGGGTGCCCTTAATATCCTCTGCTATGGCCCTCAGGTCGTGAATATTCAGCTGGGGTTGGGACGGAGGTAAGGTGAGTTCTGCAGACCTGACATCAGGTGGTGGTAGCGGGGTAGGATGTAGCTGGATGTCCGACAAAGCAGGTGAGTGGTCTTGTGTGTCCCTGAGGTGATCAGGCGCCATATTGCCTCTGGTGGACCTGAACATGTCAGGGATAGTGTTGTTCAGGCTCCCGGAATTCCTCCGTGGGGAGCGGGATCGTGAGGTAGACGATGACCGCGAAGCAGTCCCCATGTGTCTGTAGATGATGGGTGTCTTGAAACCTCCGAATGATAAGTTTATAGTCGTGAGGCGGCGGGAGCTAAGGAGCTAAGCGTCCATCTTCTCGGCAAGCCAGGCCACGCCCCCATTAAATAAGATTTTATATGCACGTTTGGCATTTCTTTTATAATAAGGATCACATACTCACTTATTAATTTATATACAAGGATTGTATATTTTATTTCACACACTTCCAGCACTATATATACGGAGTGTATATATATATTTTATTTTATTTTTTTTTCACTTGTGCACTATTGACCACAATTGACATTGTGGCAATAATTATTTTTAAAGATCTATGCTCACATAATTAAGGTTGAATTGCGCACCATTTATACGCTATTTGTATATCTTTCACCAGTAGAGAGGAGATACCTTTTTCCCCAAATTAAATCTAAAAGGATAGACTTTCCCTTCCTAGGGGTAGATTTCCTCTCACTTCCTGTTTTCTCCTTCCGTTTGCAAGTAGGAGCCGTTTGTAAGTTGGATGTTTGAAAGTAGGGGCCTGCCGTATATACTCTGCAGAAATTTGCCCCATTAGATGTTGGTGTAGCCACAACACTGTAAGCCCTCACAGTTACTCTTGGTGGGCACAGGAATGGGCCCTGCTGTGAGTTATTAGATCAAGATTTGTAATTGCATGCACCTGTTGAACAGGGCAGAAAAATTGGGCCTTTGGTGGTCGTGGTGGTGGACGGTGTTGCCACAAGACTGTAAGCCCTCACAGTTACTCTTGGTGGGCACAGGAATGGGCCCTGCTGTGAGTTATTAGATCAAGATTTGTAATTGCATGCACCTGTTGAACAGGGCAGAAAAATTGGGCCTTTGGTGGTGGTGGTGGTGGACGGTGTTGCCACAAGACTGTAAGCCCTCACAGTTACTCTTGGTGGGCACAGGAATGGGCCCTGCTGTGAGTTATTAGATCAAGACTTGTAATTGCATGCACCTGTTGAACAGGGCAGAAAAATTGGGCCTTTGGTGGTGGTGGTGGTGGTGGTGGACAGTGTTGCCACAAGACTGTAAGCCCTCACAGTTACTCTTGGTGGGCACAGGAATGGGCCCTGCTGTGAGTTATTAGATCAAGATTTGTAATTGCATGCACCTGTTGAACAGGGCAGAAAAATTGGGCCTTTTGGTGGTGGTGGTGGACGGTGTTGCCACAAGACTGTAAGCCCTCACAGTTACTCTTGGTGGGTGCAGGAATGGGCCCTGCTGTGAGTTATTAGATCAAGGTTTGTAATTGCATGCACCTGTTGAACAGGGCAGAAAAATTGGGCCTTTGGTGGTGGTGGTGGTGGACGGTGTTCCCACAAGACTGTAAGCCCTCACAGTTACTCTTGGTGGGCGCAGGAATGGGCCCTGCTGTGAGTTATTAGATCAAGATTTGTAATTGCATGCACCTGTTGAACAGGGCAGAAAAATTGGGCCTTTGGTGGTGGTGGTGGTGGTGGAGGGTGTTGCCACAAGACTGTAAGCCCTCACAGTTACTCTTGGTGGGCGCAGGAACGGGCCCTGCTGTGAGTTATTAGATCAACAGGTGCATGCAATTACAAATCTTGAACAGGGCAGAAAAATTGGGCCTTTGGTGGTGGTGGACGGTGTTGCCACAAGACTGTAAGCCCTCACAGTTACTCTTGGTGGGCGCAGGAATGGGCCCTGCTGTGAACTATTAGATCAAAATTTGTAATTACACGCCCCTGTTAAACAGGGACTGAAAAATTGGGCCTTAGGCACTGGTGCTGGTGCCACAACACTGCAACCTCTCACAGATACTGTACTCTGAGCACAGCAGTGAGACCTGTTGCAAAGCATTGCCTAAAAATTGTAATTACATGCCCCAACAGGGGCTGAAAAATTGTGCCTTAGGCACTGGTGCTGGTGCCACAACACTGCAACCCCTCACAGATACTGTACTTGGAGCACAGCAGTCAGACATGTTGCGAAGCATTGCTTAAAAAATTGTAATTACACGCCCCTGTTAAACAGGGGCTGAAAAATTGTGCCTTAGGCAACGGTGCTGGTGCCACAACACTGCAACCCCTCACAGATACTGTACTTGGAGCACAGCAGTCACACCTGTTGCAAAGCATTTTTAAAAAAAAATTGTAATTACACGCCCTTGTTATACAGGGGCTGAAAAATTGTGCCTTAGGCACTGGTGTGGTGGTACCCAGAAACAAAAATTTTCTTCCAAGCTATCAAGGAATGGATCATTGAGGAGGAGGAAGAGGATAGTCAGTGAACATAACAGGACAGTCACTCAGCATCAGCATAGGCAGTCTTGAAGGGATGTGACATTATAAATTATTCAGTTATATCTGCTTCAGGTGCCTGGTAGCTGGTGGTGATCCAAGACTGATTCATTTTTATGAAGGTCACTCGATCAACTGAGTCGGTGGACAGGCGCACCCTCTGATCGGTGACAAATCCTCCAGCAGCACTGAATGTGTGTTCGGAAAGAACGCTGGATTCAGGACAGGCCAGTAGCTCAATTGCATACTGTGCAAGCTCTGGCCAGTGATCCATCCTCAAGACCCAGTAAGCCAGAGGATTTTCGGTGGGAAAGGTGTCCAAGTCTGACCTTGCCCCTAGGTATTCCTGCACCATGTATATCAGACGCTGGCGATGGTTGCTGGAACCGATCATACCTTGGGGTTGCGGATTAAAAAATTGTCTGAACGCATCAGTCAGACGTCCACCTTACCCACCGCTCCTTCTGCTACTGACCGAAGCCTCAGCAACTCGTCGTCCAGGACCAGGAGTTTGGAACCTCCCAGTTTCTGGGAACGCGTTGCACAGACCTTTCTGCAAGGCCTCCCTGAGATGTCTCATCCTCTGCTCCCTCTGCGATGGCAAGATAAGGTCCGCAACCTTACCCTTGTACCGTGGATCAAGGAGAGTGGCCAGCCAGTAATGGTCCCTCTCCTTGATCCGAAGAATACGAGGATCCTTTTGCAGGCTTTGCAGGATCAGGGAGGCCATGCAACGTAGGTTAGCTGAGGCATTCGGTCCGGAGTCTTCTGGGTCACTGAGGACGACATGATCGCCAGCCACCTCCTCCCAGCCACGTACAAGTCCACTGGTTTGTTGGGACTGTGCATAATCCCTAAAAGACTGCTGCTGCTGATGCCGAGTGCCAGGCTCCACCTCCATGCTCACACAATCCTCCTCCTCCTCCTCCTCATCCTCTTCCTGTGTGATGGGTGGGACAGAAGGAACACTGTCTGGATAAAGGTGGCCTTGAGAGGCAAGGAAGTCCTCCTCTTCTTGCCTCTGTTCTGCCTCAAGTGCCCTGTCCATTATCCCATGCAGCGTATGCTCCAACAGGTGGACAAGAGGTACAGTGTCACTGATGCATGCACTGTCACTGCTCACCATCCTCGTGGCCTCCTCAAATGGTGAGAGGACAGTGCATGCATCCCTGATCATGCTCCACTGGCGTGGGGAAAAAAAGCCAAGCTCCCCTGACCCTGTCCTGGTGCCGTAGTCGCAAAGGTACTCATTGATGGCCCTCTGCTGCGTGTGCAGTTGCTGCAGCATGGCCAATGTTGAGTTCCACCTGGTGAGCATGTCACATATTAGGCGGTTCTTGGGCAGGTTCAGCTCCTTTTGCAGCTCAGCCAGCCGAGCACTGGCATTATACGATCGGCGGAAATGCACACAGACTTTCCTGGCCTGCCTCAGGACATCCTGTAAGCCTGGGTACCTGCCCAAGAACCGCTGCACCACCAGGACGTGAGCCATACAGGGCACATGGGTGAGCTGCCCCTGTCGCAGGGCGGAGAGGAGGTTGGTGCCATTGTCAGAAACCACCATTCCTGGCTTAAGCTGGCGTGGCGTCAACCACCTCTCGGCCTGCCCCTGCAGAGCTGCCAGAACCTCTGCCCCAGTGTGGCTCCTGTCCCCCAAACACACCAGCGCAAGCACGGCATGGCATCTTTTTGCCTGCGTACTCGCGTAGCCCCTTGTACGCCTACGGAGCACAGCTGGTTCCGAGGACAGAGCACTCAAAGAGGCCATGGAGGAAGAAGAAGAGGAGGGGGTGGAGGAGAGAGGTGTGTCACAACCAGTAGTAGCATTTTGGAGGCATGGTGGCGGAACAACCTCCAACACTACTGCACCTTGTCCTGCATCCCTCCCAGCTGCCAATAGAGTGACCCAATGGTCCGTGAAAGACAGATAACGTCCCTGTCCATGCCTGCTGGACCATGAGTCAGCGGTAATATGCACCTTACCGCTGACCGCCCTGTCCAGCGAGGCATGGATATTGCCTTCCACATGCCGGTAGAGAGACGGAATGGCCTTCCGTGAGAAAAAGTGGCGTTTGGGAACCTGCCACTGAGGAACCGCACATTGAACAAACTCACGGAAGGGGGCCGAGTCTACCAACTGAAAAGGCAGCAGTTGAAGTGCTAGCAATTTAGCCAAGCTAGCATTCAACCTCTGGGCATGTGGATGGCTGGGAGTATACTTCTTTCGACGGTCCAGCAGCTGGGGCAGGGAAATTTGCCTGCTACAATCGGACGTCGGTGTACTGCAAGTACTTGGTTGTGACACACCTAATTCTACACCTTCAGTCCTCTCAGAGCAGCTTTCAGAGAGGACTGAAGATATGGTGGGGATAGAGATCCCAGCTGATGAGGAGCAAGGAGAGGTCCGCTTTGTTCTTTGGTGTGGGTCTTTTATGTGTGCTTGCCAACGAGCTGCATGGCAGGTCGACATATGTCTGCTCATGCTTGTGGTGCCCAAGCGGCTGATGTTTTGGCCACGCGAGATACGCTTGAGACAAATATTGCAAATAGCAGTGGTGCGATCTGATGCACTCGTCTCAAAAAAGGCCCACACCAAAGAACTTTTGTGATAACGTGCAGAGGCAGCGCCCTGCACAGGCGGAGCTCTGTGGTGTGATTCAGTTGGTGTCCTGGCCTCTAGCTGGCCTCCAGGGGGCATCCTGCCTCGTTGGACATGTGCCGCCGCATCCTCCTCCTCCTCTCTCCCTTCAGGCACCCACGTGGAGTCAGTGATCTCATCATCCCCTTCCTCTTCACCACTAGAGCAAACCTGCCAGTAAGCTGCAGCTGGTGGAACATTACTGCCAGATTGCTGTCCTTCAGCAACCCCTCTCTCTGCGCGCACACTACTGTCTTCCTCAAGCTGGGTATCATCATCCGAGCCTTCAAATCGTTGGGCATCCTCCTGGAGCATGTACCCAACACTGTGCTCAAACAGTTCAGGGGACTCCTCAGGAGGACATGGTGGGTCTAGGGAAGGGGTGCCTGATGATGCCATTGAGTAAGCGTTGGCAGCTGCTCTGCCAGTACCCTGAGCCTGGGTGAGAGAGGATGAGGAGGATGAGGAGGGCTTGGTCATCCATTCTACCAAGCCTTCGGCATGATGCGGCTCAACATGTCCAGCTGCCGAAAACAAAGACAAGCGTGTCCCATGGCCACGTGCTGATAACGATGCACGACCACGTCCACGACCAGCACTGTTGTCCCTAGAAACAGAGCCTGCTTGCCCTGTGTTCTTGCCTTGGGAATGTCTGCCTCTCCTTGGCAGTCTTCCAGCCATTGTAGTGGGTAGTGTATATTGTGCTGGAGTCACACAGCACACACACTAACTCCTGCAGATGGATGCCTTAGATGACAGCAACAGGGCCCTATGGCAGATAGAGGCTGCCTTAGATGACAAGAACTGGGCTGACACACACACACACTAGCTCCTATGTGTGCTGACACACACACACACACTAGCTCCTATGTGTGCTGACACACACACACACTAGCTCCTATGTGTCCTGACACACACACACACACACTAGCTCCTATGTGTGCTGACACAAACACACTATAGCTCCTATGTGTGCTGACAGCACACTATAGCTCCTATGTGTGCTGACAAAAAAATAGAGCTCCTATGTGTGCTCACAACACACTATAGGTCCTATGGGTGATGACACAAACACACTATAGGTACTATGTGTGCTGACGAAGAAATAGAGATCCTATGTGTGCTCACAACACACTATATGTCCTATGGGTGCTGACACAAACACACTAGAGGTACTATGTGTGCTGACAAAGAAATATAGGTCCTATGTGTGCTCACAACACACTATAGGTCCTATGGGTGCTGACACAAACACACTATAGGTACTATGTGTGCTGACAAAAAAATATAGGTCCTATGTGTGCTCACAACACACTATAGGTCCTATGGGTGCTGACACAAACACACTAGAGGTACTATGTGTGCTGACGAAGAAATAGAGCTCCTATGTGTGCTCACAACACACTATTGGTCCTATGGGTGCTGACACAAACACACTATAGGTACTATGTGTGCTGACAAAAAAAATATAGGTCCTATGTGTGCTCACAACACACTATAGGTCCTATGGGTGCTGACACAAACACACTATAGGTACTATGTGTGCTGACAAAAAAATATAGGTCCTATGTGTGCTCACAACACACTATAGGTCCTATGGGTGCTGACACAAACACACTATAGGTCCTATGGGCGCTGACACAAACACACTATAGGTACTATGTGTGCTGACAAAAAAAATATAGGTCCTATGTGTGCTCACAACACACTATAGGTCCTATGGGTGCTGACACAAACACACTAGAGGTACTATGTGTGCTGAAGAAGAAATAGAGCTCCTATGTGTGCTCACAACACACTATTGGTCCTATGGGTGCTGACACAAACACACTATAGGTACTATGTGTGCTGACAAAAAAATATAGGTCCTATGTGTGCTCACAACACACTATAGGTCCTATGGGTGCTGACACAAACACACTATAGGTACTATGTGTGCTGACAAAAAAATATAGGTCCTATGTGTGCTCACAACACACTATAGGTCCTATGGGTGCTGACACAAACACACTATAGGTACTATGTGTGCTGACAAAAAAATATAGGTCCTATGTGTGCTCACAACACACTATAGGTCCTATGGGTGCTGACACAACCACACTATAGGTACTATGTGTGCTGCCCAAAAAATATAGGTCCTATGTGTGCTCACAACACACTATAGGTCCTATGGGTGCTGACACAAACACGCTATAGGTACTATGTGTGCTGACAAAAAAATATAGGTCCTATGTGTGCTCACAACACACACACTAGCTCCTATGTGTGCTGACACAAACACAATATGGCTCCTATAAATCCCTGCCTGGGATGGAACAGAAAGTTGGGACAGAAGTTGGGGTGCAATGCTGTTTTAACAGCACTGCGATTGGTGCTACTGCAATGCTGTACTAACAGCACGCACACACCAGACTAATCCCCAGCAGCAGATAATATCACACTCTGTGCAATCAGCAGCAATGATCAGTAATGATTTGAATGACTCAGGAGTCAGCAATGGTTTAGCAAAGAAGACAGAAATCAGCAGACTGCTCTTCTAAAAGCCGGAACACATGTGCCCTGGGCCGACGGCGTGGCGGCCTTTTATAGAGTGGGGCGTGTACTAAAGCCCCTGAGCTTTAATTGGCTACAGGCGTCCTGCCTGTAGCCATTTATTGCTCTCCTAGTTTCCGGCGCTGTGATTGGCCAAGCATGCGGGGTCACAGTGCATGCTTGGCCAATCATCAGCCAGCAATGCACTGCGCCGGCCGCAATGCATTGCGGGCCGCTCGCATCACACGAATGTGATGCGAACGGCCCAAATAGTTCTGGGCTCGCCGAGCGGGCGAACGCCCGGTGCTCGATTCGAACGTGGGTTCGAATCGAGCACCGGGCCCATCCCTAATTATAGTATAGTTAACAGACCCTTAATGTCAAAATGCCTTTAAACAAAACCCATTTTTATTTAAAGCACTCAGTTTGGAGCTGAAAAATTGAAATATTTTATAGATAATCTTTGTTTAATAAAAATTGTCAAGCTTGAAAGATAGAGAATATTCTGTAACACAAAAATCTTTGATGTTTGCTCATCTTTACATCATAGAAGGAGCTCAAAGGGTTAATTAAAATTTAATGATTCAGCCAGCACTTTGAAAAAGTTATGAACTTAGATGAGATCAATCACTTTCTTGGACTGCCTGACTTCAAAGCAGACATTATGCAAAAAAAAAAAAAAATCATTCTGTACCGAATACATAAGCAAATATTTTCTCATTAGTTCTTTGCACAAAAAATTTAATCTCACTGTGAAGGTGCAATGCTTAAATGGTTTAGATGCATTTAGTGTAGCTGTCGGATTGTTTTTTTTCTATTTACAGCTGGGTATTAGTTATCTATAACTATTATTTCCTTCTTAAACACTAAATGTAGCCATAAATATGATAGAAATTTCTACTTAACCTGTGTTTGCCATCTGTAATTGGATGTAGTATTTGCCAAAAGAAGCAATATTCCAAAATATTTTTACATGCCAACTTATCATTAAAAACGGTTTAATTTGATCTGTAAATGGACCTTTTATAACAGAAGATTGATAAGTGCAATTTATGTGCTGAATGCTTACCAGAGTTGTTTTTTTAACGGCATAAGACCATTTAATAAATATTTAAAAAAAATATTGGTTGCAGCTCTTTATAATTAAGCTAACAATGAATAATAACAATATTGAGAGAGCGATTAACTTTATACAAATAAAAACTTGCATGAAATTTAGTCACATGGATAACTTTACTGTTAAAATGCATACTCTAATCATAAACCACTTTATCTGCTCTACTATGGAATGTTTGTTCAGCCAGGTATGTGATTCATACACCCCTTCTAAATTTTTTGGCCCAGGTGGGTGACTTCAGATTCCTATCACACTACAATAAGCAGTACCTATTCATGATCTGCCTGCCCTCTACCTTCTGATTGCAAATAAATAAGCAAGTTTTAAGGCAGTGGTTCCGAAATGTATTCTTCAAGTACCACCAACAGGCAATGTTTTGGTAAATTCCCTAAGCTAAAATAGCTTTCACAAATACTACGTAATTGACATTGGTGTAAAACAGCTGTGTAAAGTGAATGTAATCCTGAAAACATGACCTGTTAGATGTACTTGAGGACTGAGGTTGGGAGCCAATGTTTTAAGGCATTTGGTGGTTGACTGTTATCAAACACTTGAGGATGAGCAAGACAGCACCTACTTGTCATTATTGGGTCATTTTGAGTCACTGGTCCAGTCCGCAGAGCAAAAAAAAAAACATCGGTTTATCAATTATGCATGGAGACATATTCTATCAAAGCAGGGCTTAAAGTAAAACAATGCATACATCTCCACAGCACCTGAAACAGGGACATTCCTAATTTGGGGTGAAACTGCAAATCATAAATAAACTGTGATCCCCTAATTTCACCACACATGGTGGCCTGTAACTGTCCTTCACCTCTAATAACCTCTAATAATAGCCCCTTTACATTAGGGTTCAGTGGTAGCATTTTATGCTTAATAATAAACTCATGCATGTATAATGCACCTTTAATTCATTGGTGGCCACAACTCTTTATAGGAGGAGGGATAGGTGACAGAAAACAATTTTCTATTCGCCTAAATTTCTGTGAAAATTTTGAGGATACATTAGCAAACCCATTTTGGCCAAATGCATTTAGGTCAACGAGGAATGAGCAGTCCAAAAATTTGTTCCGTTTCGTTTCGTAAAAAAAAAAAAAAATCGTAATTCGTGTACGAATTTCGTCCGAATCGTTAAAAATGTTTTAAATCGTTTCGAATCGTTACGAATCCTTAATAATCACTCGCGGCGAATGAATTGCCGGTTCCCGTAACACATAGAACAATTTGAATCCAACTACCAAATATCGAATTTCAACTAATCCGAAATAAATTATTATAGCGGATATAAAAAAAAGGTAAACAGAGTAAACGTAGTCAAAACATAGCCATAGTTCAGGAACCGGAACGGATAGTCTGACAAGCCAAAACGTCAGGGAGTCAGAGAATAGCGTAGTAGAACAGCAAGCAGCATCTGAAGCCAGAAGGAATGTCAGCCAAGCAAGTCTTTAACAGGAACACAGGAGAGTGTCTATAGAGATGTGACCAAGGCAAAGGCAGAGATCATCTGGACTGGACAGCATAAGTAAGAAAACCTTGTGTAGGGTCCCCTTGAAGAGACAAGAGAGATACCCCCCGAGACAAGATGGACGGCGGGAGATCTGCTGTTGGATTTTATATATAACACTTTATTAATAAAACAGAAAAAATAAGTTTAAACAAAAAATACCACTCCCCATTCCTATAGCAAAAATTTCATTCAAGATCACAAAGGAGTTCCCAGAATTAAAATTGACAACGTTGTCCATTAAAAACAAGGGGGTATAGACCACAAACCACAGCATTCGTGCATTAGCATACATCCATATCAATAATAACGGTTGAATATGAATACTTTTGACCAGATATTACAGGTTTAACATCAACATTAGATTTAGAACCAGATATGGGTATTTAGACCATGCGTTTTAAGGATACACTATTTTAGCAAGGCATATTTTCCATTGTAAAAAGTGATCAAATTGTATGTATGGTGACTACATAAACGCATAGTCCCGTGACGGGTATTTCCAGATGAAGATAGTATCAATTCAAATAGAGCAGTTCAATAGCAGCATACAATTTCAAGAAGCAGATATCATTCAAGGTTTTTAAGCAGCATTGGGTCTTCTATAGTGTCCATATATAAGTTGACCAATCAGGGTAATTGAATGGATAGAAGAAACCTCATAAACAGTCCATGTTCAGCTGATAAAATCAATGATATTGCGGTTTTTAAAGCAGAGCAGCAAAGCAGCATAGAGCAACACATAGCAGGAAGCGCAGACACAAAGCTTAATTCAGATAGCAGCATGGGGTGGAAGATTAGCAGAGCTAAGCAGGGGGACTGTAAACTCACATGGATAGTTGATCACTTCCTTAGGCAAGTTATGTTTAGGCTTATATATGCATCAGCCTTTTCAGGCTGCTTACCCACTCCTGCTTGTTAGTCCATCCATCCCTGGCATGCTGGTAGATTTAGCTCAAGAGGGTTCCTTAGTGTGATGCCGCTTTTCTTGTGTATACCGCTGACCGCCTGTAAATTCAAAATTGCCGCAGACGCTGCTTAGTAGGGCTGCTGGAAATTAAACATTCATCACGGGCATGCTGTGGAAGGGCTGACTTCCCCAAGATGACGTGCTGACGTCACCACCGCTGACTCGTTTCGTTAGCCTATCACCGCTAACTTCCTCAGAGCAAGGAGGAGCTACAGATTGCCAGTTTATATAGTACTGGCCGTGTCATTAAAACAGTACAATTAGCTGTAATACCACTTTTTAACCACAAGATGGCAACCGTATGCTCAATATCACTGAGGACTCTTCAGCAAATACTACAAGGTGCATTGAATGGCTCATAGATGAAGTAAACATTAGAGCAGCGCAAAATAGGGTTATACTACATAGAAAACATTAGAGCAGCGCAAAATAGGGTTATACTACATAGAGTTACTATATAGAATGATATTTCCAATTTTGGATACTAGAATGAACCTCCAATTACCCTGATTGGTCAACTTATATATGGACACTATAGAAGACCCAATGCTGCTTAAAAACCTTGAATGATATCTGCTTCTTGAAATTGTATGCTGCTTTTGAACTGCTCTATTTGAATTGATACTATCTTCATCTGGAAATACCCGTCACGGGACTATGCGTTTATGTAGTCACCATACATACAATTTGATCACTTTTTTACAATGGAAAATATGCCTTGCTAAAATAGTGTATCCTTAAAACGCATGGTCTAAATACCCATATCTGGTTCTAAATCTAATGTTGATGTTAAACCTGTAATA
This sequence comes from Lithobates sylvaticus, assembly GCA_028564925.1. NCBI lineage: Eukaryota > Metazoa > Chordata > Amphibia > Anura > Ranidae > Lithobates > Lithobates sylvaticus. The sequence continues at coordinate 287,430,777 of CM053029.1, forward strand.
TCTGGTCAAAAGTATTCATATTCAACCGTTATTATTGATATGGATGTATGCTAATGCACGAATGCTGTGGTTTGTGGTCTATACCCCCTTGTTTTTAATGGACAACGTTGTCAATTTTAATTCTGGGAACTCCTTTGTGATCTTGAATGAAATTTTTGCTATAGGAATGGGGAGTGGTATTTTTTGTTTAAACTTATTTTTTCAGTTTTATTAATAAAGTGTTATATATAAAATCCAACAGCAGATCTCCCGCCGTCCATCTTGTCTCGGGGGGTATCTCTCTTGTCTCTTCAAGGGGACCCTACACGAGGTTTTCCTACTGTATGCCCCAGGTACGGGGAAGGTCTAGATTCAGACTTATCTTAGTCTAGAATCGATCTGTGGATTTAATCTTTATAATCTATATAAATATATATTAAACAAATCTGGTAGATCCGGGCACCGCCAAAAACGTTTTCTTATTGGACAGCATAAGTAGGCAGGACTGATAAGCAGGATATCATCAACAGGTGAGTCAATGTGGAGAGATAGGAGCTGGCAATTAGCTGACAGCTGAGCTCTCAGGCTTGAGGGGAAAACATCTATGGAAATCACAGAGGAGGACAGGGGCATGTACGTCTAAGGATGAGACCCAAGCTCATTCCTCAGTAAGAATGAGAACTAGCACAGTGGTACCTTCGAGGAGATGTCTCCATTCTTTCAGGGCTAAAATGATCGCTAACAGCTCTCTGTCACCAATCTCATAATTGCACTCGGCAGGAAAAGTAGCCACAAGAACGCATATCACTCTCAGACGTAGGACGTTGAGACAGAAGGGCGCCAACTCCAGTCTCAGAAGCATCAAGCGCAAGGATAAAAGGTAACATAGGATCAGGATGTGCCAACACAGAAGCAGAAACAAAGGCAGCCTTGAGACTCTCAAAGGACTTAATAGACTCCGGAGACCAACTCTGTGGGTTGCTGTCCTTTCTGGTCATATCAGTCAGGGGCTTGACCAGAGACAAGAAGTTACGAATAAACTTCCGATAATAGTTGGCAAAGCCAAGAAAATGCTGCAGAGGACATAAACCCATGGGTCGGGACCACTGTAGGACTGCTGAAAGTTTCTCTTGGTCCATCGAAAAACCAGCAGTGGAAATTACATAACCCAGGAATTTAACATGTTCACGATGGAATTTGCACATCTCCAATTTACAATAGAGATTGTTCTCTCTTAGTTTCTGAAGCACAGGACAGACATCTGTGTTGTGGCTCTCCAGAGACTGGGAAAATATGGGAATATCGTCGAGGTAAACCACCACACATAACTACAACATATCTTGGAGGACATTGTTAATAAATTCCTGGAAAACTGCATTACAAAGGTCAAAAGGCATTACAAGGTACTCATAATGGCCTGTTCTGGTATTAAACGCAGTTTTCCACTTGTCACCCTCCTTAATCCTCACGAGATTATATGCCCCTCTCAAATCAAGCTTTGTGAAAACCGCTGCTCCCTTAAAGGTGGTCAAATAACGTGGTAATCAACGGAATCGGATAGGCATTCTTAATTGTGAAACGATTGAGACCCCTATAATCAATACAAGGTCTCCGTTCACCACTCTTCTCACAAAGAAGAAATCAGCACCAGCAGGAGACGAGGATTTGCGGATGAAACCTTGAGAAAGTGCGTCTGCAACATACTCCTCCATGGCCTTCCTCCAAGACTGACAAAGGGTAAACATGGAGCCTCTGCACCTGTGAGTGGACCTGGTGTATTGATTGGGTTGTCCCTGCAGAGAGTGCTGTTACCTTTTTCTTTTCTACACTATAAAATGACAGCCGAGGATGATGGGGAGGCATTCCTTTATGGTTTTTGAAAGGGTGGCAGAGTGAGAAGGGCTCCCCCAGGGACAGTGGGCTGAGGTCCTTGCCCCCTTTTTGACCAGAGACCCACAGAAGGCCTATTTTGTTCTGTTCACTAAGCAGGTGTGTTTGTTATACCATTGTGCTTATCAGACTCTTATAGACTAGCTAATTTATAGGGATAGGCATTTTAAAACATGTATGCAATGGTTATATAGGCTATAATAGATTGTATAATATTGCATAGATTACTTCATTTGGCACCCTGGAAAGCTTGTGAAATTTATTTTTATACAGAATCCACAAAACCTAATGTATTTTTGTCCTAAGACCTTATAACTGGAACTGAAGGCCGTCTTTACCGTGGATAAAAGATTTGTACTGGTTGTGAAGTCAGAAACCCTGCTTGGATGGTCCTGAAAGTTCTATGAAATATTTCATCATTGAGCAGACACGCAAAATATGTGTTAAACGTTTATTGTATTGTTAGGCCTGTAGCCAGTCAAGAGTACTGATGAAAGTGAGGGTTTGATCAACCCTGGTTATCTGATGTAGCCTGCAGATTGACAGGATAAGCCACACATCTTTGAGGAGAAAGTGGGAGAAATATAGATTTTACATTTTTTTTATTATTAATTCTTTTTAATTTTATTACATTTTTCTTTTATTATTAGTTTATTGTTATTTTTATTTTTACCCACATGAGTGTGAAATAGCTCTCTGTTCCAATAGAAGTTCAATGTGGATTGTGATCTAAGAGGGCTAAGAATCAGTAATATAGTAAGGTGTTGATTAAGAGTCTGCCTTGTGTCTTGGAGTGTGTCTTGTGGAACTACAAGTCACTGTTATGCGGCGTACACACGTACAGACTTTTGCCGGCGGACCTAGTCCAGCGGACAATCCGCCGGACTTTCCAGCTGGCTTCACCGGACTTTCCGAGCGTGTGGACTTGCTCACACCCGCGCGGACTTGCCCACACACGCGCGGACTTCTCCGGCGGACAATCCGCCGGCCAAAGTCCGCGGGACTTTTAAAAATGAACGGACTTGCCCACACATGGAGCAGTCCGTTCATTTAGAACGTAACTTCAGGTTACGTAGCTAGCGTAGGCAGTAAATGCCGCCGCGCTAGCTCCGTAACCTGGCATGGATTTAAAGGGACTCCCTACGCCGAAAAACGGCGTGGGGGTTCCCCCCAAATCCATCTCAGACCCTTATCCGAGCACGCAGCCTGGCCGGCCAGGAAAGGGGTGGGGACGAACGAGCGCATAAGGGGGCCCCCAGATACCGGCCCCCCACCCTATGTGAAATGAGTATGGGGTACGATGTACCCCTACCCATTCACCTAAGGTGTAAAATGTAAAGTACAAAAAACACACACACTTTTTCAAAAATATTTTATTGCACTGCTCCGGGGGTCTTCTTCCGTCTTGGGGGTCTTCTCGCCGGACTCCTCCGCCATTTACCAAGCTCTTTTACCGAGCGGAGAAGTTCGGCTACCTTCTTCGTCGTCGCCGCCGTCGTCTGGGGGTCTCGATCCGCCTTCGGGGGTCTTCCGGGGTCTCTTCTGTTCTTGCAGCGGTCGTCGTTTTCCGCGCCGCCGGCGCCTCTTCTTCTTCTTCTTCTTCTTCTTCTTCTTCTTCCGATGTTGACCCGTCACTGTCTCTGCCCGGAATGCCAGAGCCGCGCTGAGCTGGGACTTATATAGGGACAAGGGGACAGGGTCACATGCTCATGTCACATGGTGACCCCGCCCCCTTGCGATGTCACAGTCCCAGCATCCTCCGGGACTGTGACATCGCAAGGGGGCGGGGTCACCATGTGACATGAGCATGTGACCCTGTCCCCTTGTCCCTATATAAGTCCCAGCGCAGCGCGGCTCTGGCATTCCGGGCAGAGACAGCGACGGGTCAACATCGAAGAAGAAGAACAAGAAGAAGAAGAAGAGGCGCCGGCGGCGCGGAAAACGGCGACCGCCGCAAGAACAGAAGAGACCCCGGAAGACCCCCGAAGGCGGATCGAGACCCCCAGACGACGGCGGCGACGATGAAGAAGGTAGCCGGACTTCTCCGCTCGGTAAAAGAGCTTGGTAAATGGCGGAGGAGTCCGGCGAGAAGACCCCCAAGACGGAAGAAGACCCCCGGAGCAGTGCAAAAAAAAATATTTTTTTAAAAGTGTGTGTGTTTTTGTACTTTACATTTTACACCTTAGGTGAATGGGTAGGGGTACATCGTACCCCATACTCATTCACATAGGGTGGGGGGCCGGTATCTGGGTGCCCCCTTATTAAAGGGGGCTCCCAGATTCCGATAAGCCCCCGCCCCGCAGACCCCGACAACCAACGGCCAAGGTTGACGGGAAGAGGCCCTTGTCCTAATCAACATGGGGACAAGGTGCTTTGGGGGGGGGGGCCGCACGCCCCCCCTTTCCCCAGGGCACCCCCCATGTTGAGGGCACGCGGCCTGGTACGGCTCAGGAGGGGGGGGCGTTCGTTCGTCCCCACCCCTTTCCTGGCCGGCCAGGCTGCGTGCTCGGATAAGGGTCTGAGATGGATTTGGGGGGAACCCCCACGCCGTTTCTCGGCGTGGGGAT